>CAJVGC010000592.1:43786220-44326146 GCA_910822075.1 Senecio squalidus | reverse complement strand
TTCCATCGTGTTGAAATGTGTTGTTGTTGTACATGTTTGAGTCAGAAAAAATCAGAAAATTCAAAAAAAAATTGAAAAATTGAAAAAACAAAAAAAATATAACGTGTCTTGTCGGTAAATACCTTAAACTATAAGCATAACCAGACGCATTTTTACCCCACTCAGAAAAATAGTGAGATCTTTGAGCCTTTGAAAGCATTCATTTTTAATGCTACTTTTTCGTTTCTTTGAGTGTGCCGATGGTTGATGACTTTAGAACTTGACATTGTTATACATTTCGAGACCACAGATGAGCAATTACATTAGGGTAACTTAGTGTGATTTTGGTACAACTTAGGGGCAAATTAGGATTAACCCATTTGATTAGCCTTTTCGTTTCTTTTTATATTTTTATATATTTTCCGTCTAACCCTTGTAACACTTATTTTTAGTGTTAGAAACTCTAGTAAACCAATTTGCGCCTAAACCGTTTCGTTTCTTAACACTACTATATTATTTTGTACACTCGCCTTAATTTCGTTTCTTTTTAGATTAAGTCCGAACTTAGATTTTTGATTGCAATTATTATTATATTAAGTGAAGTTGAAGTTACTAAGGCATGGAAGAAAAATATCGATTATTATTGCCTTGTATTTATTTGTATTTGGAGAAAAAAAAAATAGTAGAAAAATATATATAGTTGATTACTAGCCTTTTGAGCATGTGAACTTACTACGAGAAAAAAAATATATTGTAAGACATGTATTAGGCTGAAAAAAAAAAAAAAAAAAAAAAAAAAAAAAAAGAGTGAAAAAGAAAAAAATCGGAAAAACAGAAAAGCGAAAAAAAAAAATTAGTTGTAGAATTTAAGCGAAATAGTGTATTATGAGTCATGTATTATTTACGATACATATATATTCGAGGAAAAGAAGAAGGAAAAAGTATAAGTCGAAGAAATTAAGCGATCCCGTACGTTATAGATTTTATTTAGTTCGGATTTAATCTAAGTTTTTGTATTATTTTATTTAACCCGTTTACACTCCAGTATATATTTTCACATGCCTTTACCTGTATATTACAACCCGAATAAAAGTCCCCGTTTAGTTGTACCTAGACTCTAGTGGTGGAGAAGTGATACTTTATCAAGCCTATGATAGAATATTCACCATGACTGAGCAATTGAGCGATTCTACAGAATACGTTACACACCCTTTTAGATTAGTTTGAGAGATTGTGTGATTTTACTTCCAATAAAAATCGTGAGGAGTTTGGTTATGTTTATTTTTGGCTTTGATAACTAATTTGAACACAGTTTTTGCTTGAGGGCAAGCAAAAAGGCAAGTTTGGGGGGATTTGATATCGCATATTTATATAGATATTTCTATGCGATATTTAATCGGTTTTCATTGTAAACATGATGGATAGGATAGGTTTTTACATTTAATCGTGTGGAAAAGTGTTTTTGTCTATTTTACAGGTTTACATGATCGGGAAGCGGAAAGAAGTGAAGAAATGAGCTTAAACGACATATTAAAGACGAGCAGTGAAGAGGTGCTGCGCACCTAGGGTATAGGTGCTGCGCACCAAGAGTTTTAATTGGACTTTGACACGGAAAAGTGCCCGGTGCTGCGCACCTAGGTGATAGGTGCGGCGCACTGGTTGGATAATTACAAGTTATTCGTGTTTGAGTCGAAGACGATTTCCACCTTGAGTTTGCCTATAAATACAACATTAAATCCGTCCAGAAATTCATTCAGTATTATTCATACGTTCCTGGAGCTGTTATTAAGTTGGAAGCAAGTTTTCAAGGCAAGGAAGATCATAATTCGGCAATCGGCGATTACGACAATTTCGGCGATTCATCCGTTTGTTCTTTTATTTGTTTTATTCATTATTCCAGAATGTTTGCTAACACTTTTATTGCTTTTTCAGACCACGTTATGAGTAGCTAAACATCTTTTACGCTTGTTTGATTAACGGATCCTGTTTGATGTTATTCTAACGTTTTCGATTGTTTTATGTTTTTGTGTTTAACCGTCGACCCTTATTTGCTTAGATTTTAATATGTTATCATAGTTGTGTATGTTTAATTTGTTTAATCAACATTCTAGGTATTCGGAAGGAATCTAGATAGGTTAGATAAGTTTTATGAAATAATCGATCGGTCTTTAATCGGTTTAAAATTATTAAGATTCGGAAGGACTTAGTAATAGCAACTTAGGTAATTAAATTTAAGTGAGTAGGTCTAAGAATTAAGATTCGGAAGGACTTAATAATTAGAGGAGTTATTCGGAAGGAAACTCTATAAGGTTAAATCACTAAAAACAGGCTTGATTCTTATTGCTTAATTATTAATATTTATTAACTGTATTCGGAAGGAACGGTGTAAGTAGCAATAATTAAAGTTAGTAAAAGATTCGGAAGGACTTTTAGTATATATTAGAAGTTGAAACAACAATCGATTTCGTAAAATTAACGGAAAACAGGTGAAGTGTCAAACAAGTGTATTCTTCTTATTATTTGATTTAATCCATAAATCTTTCGCTCGATTTTATTTAATTACTTTTACTAAATTACTTGCAATTTTAGTTACGATAAAAAAACCCCAAATACTCTTAGTGTTATTAATTCGAAATATAAAAGCAAATTAGTCCCTGCGAACGAACCTATACTTACTATTAACTATATTACATACGAATAGGTCCACTGCCTATAAGTGTGTAATTGCGTGAAAAAGTAGGTTTAATTTAAGACTCGATTTTACACATCACGGTCTGAAATAACTGATACTGGAATGCCATGCTTGGCCACAATCTCGTCGATGTACAATCTAGATAACTTCTCTACTCGGTAATCTTCACGAATAGGAAGAAAGTGCGCTGACTTAGTCAGCCGATCGACAATCACCCAGATAGTATCATAACCTCCTGTAGATCTAGGAAGTTTCGTAACAAAATCCATCGTGATCCTCTCCCACTTCCACTGTGGGATCTCAGGCTGCTGGAGAAGGCCGGAAGGCTTTTGGTTCTGAGCCTTGACCTTCGAACACGTCAAACACTTGCCCACATACTCAGCAATCGCCCGCTTAATGCCAGGCCACCAATAGAACTCCTTCAGGTCATGGTACATCTTATCCGCTCCAGGATGAACGGAATAATTCGACTTATGACCCTCATCCAAAATCAACTGTCTAACACTAACGGGAATCCAAATACGATCCATGAAGTACATCACCCCGTCGTCCTTCGGCTCCAACTGTCGTGCCAAAATGAATAAACCCTCATCCTTAAGGCGATCCTCGGTGAGAGCCTCCTGCTGAGCCTGAATAATACGAGCCTTCAAGCTCGACTGAATAGAAACCATCATAGCACGAATCCTCACCGGCTTAACCGACTCCTTGCGACTTAACGCATCGGCTACAACATTCGCCTTACCGGGATGGTAGCGAATCTCACAATCATAATCGTTGAGCAACTCAACCCATCAACGTTGCCTCATATTCAGCATCTTTTGATCAAAGATGTGCTGTAACGACTTATGATCGGTGAATACGGTACACTTAGTACCATAAAGATAGTGGCGCCAGATCTTCAAAGCAAAAACTACTGCGCCCAACTCTAGATCGTGTGTCGTGTAATTTTGCTCATGAATCTTCAACTGACGAGAAGCATAGGCAATCACTTTCCCATTCTGCATCAGTACACAACCGAGTCCCTTATGCGATGCGTCGCAATATACTACAAAATTCTCGGTACCCTCGGGAAGACTCAAGATAGGCGCATCACACAACCGCTTCTTCAGTAACTGAAAAGCTTCCTCCTGTTCTTCACCCCAAACAAACTCCTCACTCTTCTGGGTCAATTTAGTCATAGGCGAGGCTATCTTCGAGAAATTCTCGATGAAACGACGATAGTAGCCTGCCAGACCCAAGAATGACCGGATCTCAGTGGGTGTCTTCGGAGCGACCCAATCTCTAACGGCTTCAATCTTGGCAGGATCAACGTGAATGCCCTCACCGCTGACCACGTGGCCAAGAAACTGAACCGCAGATAACCAAAACTCGCACTTAGAGAACTTAACGTAAAGTTTCTCCTGTCTCAGCAACTCCAACACTAGTCTCAAATGCTCCTCGTGCTCTTCCCGGCTACGAGAATATATCAGAATGTCGTTGTGACATTCGCGAATTTCTAGGTATACTTCTATCGACCCGTATTCGTTTTATTTATTTATGTTTGTGTTTTGACCCTATTGTATTCCTCTTATGTTTTATCGTATTCGTATTTTATGAGTATTGTATTCGTATTTTCCGTATTTTATGAGTATCGTATTTGTATTTATGTGATTCGAATCTTTATGTCGGGAACGTATAGTTCTAAGTGCCTTTAGTATAAGTCTAGTATGCTCTTATGATAAGTTTAGGGGTATTATGCCTTAATTATACGATTAAGATTAACGTTTAAAAAGTATTTCGATTTTAGTCCTTTCAGATTTTCGTTACAAAACTAGTCATATGGGTTTTTATTACAAAAATCGTCCTCTACCAAACTTTTTCTTATCCTACACCAACTTCACCTACCATTTTTGTCATTATTCACCATTTCATCCCTATCACTTCTCTCTCTAGAAATAACACCCACAAACACTCTCCCTTCTCTCTAAATTTTCCGGCGATCCGACCGTTGAAATCCAAATCCGAGACTAGATTATTGTTCACCATTATCATCTTCATCTATCCTCTGAATTTCACCACGATCGGGTAAGTATTTCTCGGTTTTAGTTTTAAACTTTAATATTTTGATTCAATCCCGAAAATACCATTTTTCACCGTCAAAACTCGGACTTTATTTAAGGTTATTGTATCTAAACATATTCTGGACATAGGGTTTCGATTATGGATCATTTTGACACCTAAAACACTCGGAAATCGAATCCCGAATGTAATTTTTCGTAAAAACTCAGTTACGTCACGTAACTGTGTTACGTGAACGTAACTGAGCACGTAACACACCCTGATCACGTAACTATGTCCGTAAGTGCCTTGTTACGCACGTAAGTAACACTTACGTGACTTGCAAGTCACGTAACAAGCTTCATGATCACGAAATTCCTTTTGGCCCGTAACTCTTGACTTGTACCTCACGTAATTCTCTCGTATGCCACGTAACTTTCTTGTGGGTCACGTAATTGACTTGTTATGCACGTAAGTAGTATGTATATCACGTAAGTATCTTGTTTGGCAAGTAACTATGTCCCGTAACTCCTCTAGATCACGTAAGTGTCTTGTTGAGCACGTAATTCCTTCCTATGGCACGTAACTTGCTATTCACGTAACACTTGATCACGAAATTCCTTGTTTAACACGTAACTCATTGCTGAACTTTCCGAAACGTTTATAATCCCGTTAAATCGATGTTCCTATTGGTCAGTTTAAAACCCGTATAAAACGTTAATCGTTAAGGCATACCCCACTAGACTTAGAGATACTTAGACATGTTTATTTACGTGATGTTTAGGGCACTTAGACGTGGGAGCTTGACGGTATTATAGTATTTCCCGACATATCGTGATTTGGATTGCTTTGCTATTCTGTGAGTTATTCGTTGCCCTTTTTACCCTTTTTACACTTTTTGGGCATGATTAGCGTTGTATAAATGTATTTTATGTTATATGTATTATGGTTATGTATTATGGATATGATGCCTTTAGGTTAGCATTATCCAACTTGTTCCGCCTTTGTGGTAGAACGAGGCCCCGTATACACACCTGTTAGCTTTTAGCCGCCGGTTCGTATATATAGCGCTATATGGGTCTAACAAACCCTCATTTCTAACACGATGGATGATGGATGCGCCCTGTCCGTGTTAGTAATGTTATGACCGTTGATTTTCGAGGACAACCTAGCGTAATGCACTAGGTGGGGTTAGTTGCCAGTATTGTTATGGTTCAGGTGTATCGTATTTACCTAAGGCTATTATTTATCCAGTATGTATTTTATGATTCAATTATGGTATTTTTATGGAAAATGTATGAGTATTTTATCAAAAGGTTTCGTAAACCTCACGTATATTTTGAAACATCATTTTCAAATGACTTATCTTCAAATCTTATCATTTTTGGGTCAAAACCTATTGAAACTTTTATTCTATTATGTTTTTATTAACTATTGCGAATAATTCACCAACTTTATGTTGACGTCGTATTTTAACGCTTTTCAGGGATTTGAGGTTACACTATTTGATGCTATGCTTGTTGGCTACGTGGATCTTTTGCATGGAATTTGTTTTGCTTATGTTAATTCCTTAGTATCCCAAACGCTGTAGCCGTATTTTGATATTTTTCGGATGATTGTAATAACGTATTGTATTTCAAACTCTTTAATCTATGTTAATGATGTATGGCTTACTTATGTTTATGTAACCTTTGAATCTCTGATACCGTATACACTGTACACCTCGGTTCCGCCATTTTTGCGGGGTGTGACAGAAGTTGGTATCAGAGCCAATGGTTATAGCGAACTAAGTGACCTTACGGAATCACTTAGACTATGACCTAGGCTTTTGGACCTATCTGATTTACTCTATGTGCGTATTTCTTTCTTTTGTGGGCCTGTATGTGATTCGTATGCTTTACGTGCTTTTGTTTTGCATTTTATGTTTTGAGGCCTGCTCGTTTTAGTCGCACATCCGGTTATCGTTCTGATTTATTCTGTTTGACATTCGTAGAAGATGCCGCCTAAGAGAACTTCTACTAGGTCTACTCCGGCCGTCACTGCTACGAGAAGGTCGACGAGACGAGGTCGCGCCAGTGTGAGAGCGGGTGCTACGCCTCAGAATACCACTGCTGTCCCCAATGCTACTTCCACCGCTCCGAATATCAGTCAGTTGATTGCGGAGCAGATTGCAGCGGCGATACCAGTGATTGTGGCACAGCTCAAGGAGACACCGGTGCAGGATGCCGACATCGGGTTTGAAGAACCTGTGATGCCGAGTGTTGGATCAGAAGGTACGGCGTCTGGGCGCGATGGTTCCGATGTGGGAAGAGCAGTGCACGTGGGAGTCGGTGGACCGAGTATTGTGATTGAAGATCCACCCCGAGGCTGTTCGTATAAGACTTTTCTGGATTGCAAACCTACTGAGTTTAAGGGTACTGAGGATGCGGTTGCTACCCTGCAATGGTTCGAGAAGATTGAGTCTGTGTTTGACGTTTCGGGATGTGCTGAAGACAGCAAGGTTAAGTATGCTACGTTCTTGTTCCAGGGTAAAGCCCTAACTTGGTGGAACTCAGTGAAACGAGTTCAGGGCCGGGCTGCTGTTACCCTGATGACCTGGGAAAACTTGAAGGCTATGATGAGGAAAGAGTATGTGCCGTCATCTGAGACGCAGAGGCTGGAAAATGAGTTGTGGAACCTGACTATGCAAGGTTCTGATTTTCGTGGGTATGTGAACCGATTCTATGATTTGTGTGTTTTGGCTCCTCGTCTGGTTCGTACGGAGAATGAGAGGATCGAACGCTTCACGAATGGGTTGCCCCAGACTATGCGGGACCACAGCAAGGTTAAGTATGCTACGTTCTTGTTCCAGGGTAAAGCCCTAACTTGGTGGAACTCAGTGAAACGAGTTCAGGGCCGGGCTGCTGTTACCCTGATGACCTGGGAAAACTTGAAGGCTATGATGAGGAAAGAGTATGTGCCGTCATCTGAGACGCAGAGGCTGGAAAATGAGTTGTGGAACCTGACTATGCAAGGTTCTGATTTTCGTGGGTATGTGAACCGATTCTATGATTTGTGTGTTTTGGCTCCTCGTCTGGTTCGTACGGAGAATGAGAGGATCGAACGCTTCACGAATGGGTTGCCCCAGACTATGCGGGACCACAGCAAGGTTAAGTATGCTACGTTCTTGTTCCAGGGTAAAGCCCTAACTTGGTGGAACTCAGTGAAACGAGTTCAGGGCCGGGCTGCTGTTACCCTGATGACCTGGGAAAACTTGAAGGCTATGATGAGGAAAGAGTATGTGCCGTCATCTGAGACGCAGAGGCTGGAAAATGAGTTGTGGAACCTGACTATGCAAGGTTCTGATTTTCGTGGGTATGTGAACCGATTCTATGATTTGTGTGTTTTGGCTCCTCGTCTGGTTCGTACGGAGAATGAGAGGATCGAACGCTTCACGAATGGGTTGCCCCAGACTATGCGGGACCACATTATTTCTCATCTTCCGGGTACTCTTCAGAGTGCGGTTGATATTGCCGGTCGGTTGACCGCAAGTATGATTCGTGGTGGTGTTCTGCAACCAGTTGTGAGCCGCAGAGATTCTGGAAGGTCTGATAGGAGAGACATGGGTAATTCGAGGAAGAGAAGCCGTGGTCATGATCAGAGACCTCAACTTCCTCAAGTGTATGCTTTGACTGGTTCTGGAGCTGGTTATCAGGGCGTGCGCCCTAAGTGTGGTACTTGTGGCAGTGCTCATGCAGCGAATGTGGCGTGTTGGGTTTGTAAGCGCTGCAAGAAGTTAGGCCACACCGAGCAGTTTTGTGGAAGAGCTACTGGAGCGTGCTTTGAATGTGGAGAAGTGGGTCATCGCCGTCATCAGTGTCCCAAACTTATAGCACCTACTCCCCTTCCTACTCACGGTGCTGGTACTAGTGCAAGAGGAAATCCTGCCAAGAGCCGAGCTTTCGCCATGGAATCTTCTGAAGCTCACCAGGATCCCACTGTAGTCACTGGTACATTTCTTGTCGATGATTATCCTGCTTTTATCTTGTTTGATTCGGGTGCCGATAGAAGCTTTATATCTAGTGATTTTCGCCCCTTAGTAAACCGTGCTTCTAGTCCTTTAGAGCCTGCTTACGAGGTAGAAATAGCTGATGGTAGATGTGCTTGTGTTAGAGAAGTTATTCGTGATATTCCCCTCGTATTAACCGATATTCCTTTTTCCATCGACCTTATTCCTATGAAACTCGGTAGTTTCGATGTCGTAGTCGGTATGGATTGGTTAGCTAAGCATAAAGGCGAGATAGTCTGTTATGAGAAACTTATTCGTATTCAGAAGCCGGATGGAGATCAGATGATTGTACACGGAGACAAGGCTGGGAAACGCCTTAAAGTCATTTCTTGTTTGAAAGTTCGCGACTATATCCGTCAAGGTTGTTCCTTATATCTCGCTCACTTGGTGAAGAAAGATTCTACGATAAAGATTGATGGTGTACCGATTGTTCGCGAGTATTCTGACGTTTTTCCCGAAGATTTACCTGGAGTCCCTCCCCAGAGACAAATCGACTTTCGTATTGATCTTGTTCCTGGAGCAGCACCTGTTGCTAAAGCTCCGTATCGTTTGGCTCCTTCCGAGATGCTCGAGTTGTCGAAACAAATTCAAGAACTGGTCGATAAGGGTTTTATCCGTCCTAGTTTCTCCCCGTGGGGTGCTCCTGTTCTCTTTGTTAAGAAGAAGGATGGCTCCATGCGTTTATGTATTGATTATCGGGAGTTAAACAAGCTGACTGTGAAGAACCGTTATCCCCTTCCTCGTATTGAAGACTTATTCGATCAACTTCAGGGTTCTTGCTATTTCTCTAAGATCGATCTTCGCTCTGGTTATCATCAGTTGAGAGTTCAGGAAGATGATATACCTAAGACCGCTTTTCGTACTCGATATGGTCATTATGAGTTCATGGTGATGCCGTTTGGTCTGACAAACGCCCCTGCAGCATTCATGGATCTAATGAACCGTATTTGTCGTCCGTATCTTGACAAATTCGTTATCGTATTCATCGACGACATTCTTATCTATTCCCGAAGTCGCAAGGAACATGAAGAGCATTTGCGTCTTGTTCTAGAAGTGCTTCGAAAAGAAAAGTTGTATGCGAAATTCTCTAAGTGCGAGTTCTGGATATCCGAAGTTCAATTCCTTGGCCACGTGGTTAGCGCGAAGGGTATTCATGTTGATCCTGCTAAGATAGAAGCTGTTAAAAGTTGGGTTGCACCAAAGTCACCGACCGAAATCCGTTCGTTTTTGGGTCTTGCTGGGTATTATCGCCGATTCATCGAGAACTTCTCCAAGATCGCTTCACCTATGACAAAGTTGACACAGAAGAGTGAACCATTCGTTTGGGGTTCCGATCAGGAGAGAGCCTTTCAGGTATTGAAGCAGCGGTTGTGTGACGCTCCTATTCTTAGTCTGCCAGTTGGTTCCGAGAATTTTGTTGTTTATTGCGACGCTTCGCACAAGGGTCTGGGTTGTGTGCTTATGCAGAATGGTAAAGTTATAGCTTACGCTTCGCGTCAGTTGAAAATCCATGAGCAGAATTACACGACTCATGATCTAGAATTGGGAGCCGTCGTATTCGCATTGAAGATTTGGAGACATTATCTGTATGGGACCAAGTGTACTGTATTTACCGACCACAAGAGTCTTCAGCACATATTCGATCAGAAGATGCTGAACATGAGACAACGACGCTGGGTTGAGTTATTGAACGACTATGATTGCGACATTCGCTACCACCCTGGTAAGGCGAACGTTGTTGCTGATGCACTAAGTCGTAAGGAAACAGTCAAACCAATTCGTATCCGTTCTATGATGGTATCTATTCAGACGAGCTTGAAGGCTCGGATTATTCAAGCACAAGAAGGTATTATGACAGAGGGCCGTGTTAAAGATGAAAGATTGTATAAGTTGGCGTCGGAATTAGAACCGAAGGAGGATGGAGTTCTGTATTTCCTAGAGCGTATTTGGGTTCCAATTAGTATCCGTCAGTTGATTCTAGACGAAGCCCATAAGTCTAACTATTCCATTCATCCGGGTTCCGACAAAATGTATCACGACTTGAAAGAGTTCTATTGGTGGCCGGGTATGAAGCGTGAGATCGCCGAGTATGTTAGTCGATGTTTGACTTGTTCCAAAGTGAAGATTGAGTATCAGAAGCCGTCTGGGCTACTCCAACAACCGAAGATTCCCGAGTGGAAATGGGAGCGTATTACTATGGATTTTGTTACGAAGCTTCCGAGATCTTCGAGTGGTTATGACAGTATCTGGGTTATTGTTGATCGATTGACGAAGTCTGCTCATTTCCTACCGATTCGTGAGAATTATCCGATGGAGAGATTCGTGCGTTTATATATCGCAGAGATTGTGTCGAAACACGGAGTCCCTGTATCGATTATTTCCGATCGTGATGCTCGTTTCACCTCACGATTTTGGAAGACATTCCAGACTGCTATGGGTACAAGGTTAGATATGAGTACCGCCTATCATCCACAGACCGATGGTCAGAGTGAGAGGACTATTCAGACATTGGAAGATATGCTACGAGCCTGCGCAATTGATTTTGGTGGTAGTTGGGACATTCATTTGCCGTTGATTGAGTTCTCGTACAACAACAGCTATCACACGAGTATCAAGTGTGCACCATTTGAAGCTTTGTATGGCCGCAAGTGTCGATCGCCTGTGTGTTGGGCAGAAATTGGAGATAGTCAGATTTCTGGTCCGGAGATTATACAAGAGACCACCGACAAGATCTTCAAGATCAAGGAACGGTTAATTACTGCAAGAGATCGACAGAAAAAGTATGCTGATAAGCGCAGGAAGCCTCTTGAGTTCAGTGTTGGAGATATGGTATTATTGAAGGTATCTCCATGGAAAGGGGTTGTCCGATTCGTGAAGCGCAGCAAGCTGAGTCCGAGGTACACGGGTCCGTTCAAGATTTTAGCCCGCATCGGCCCAGCTGCGTATCGACTAGATTTGCCGGCAGAACTGAGCAGCGTACACAATGTATTTCATGTATCTCAGTTGAAGAAATGCCTGGCTGACGAAACGTTATTAGTTCCGCTTGAGAAACTCCAGATTGATGATAAGCTTCATTTCGTTGAGGAACCGATCGAGATCCTTGCTAGTGATGTTAAGCGTCTACGACGAAGTAAGATCCCGATTGTCAAGGTTCGTTGGAATTCCCGTTTTGGAGCTGAGTTCACGTGGGAACGCGAAGATGAAATTCTGCGGAAGTATCCTCACCTTTCCCCCGGAAGTAGTACCAAGTGATAATTTCGAGGACGAAATTTCTTTTCACTTGGGGAGACCGTGACATTCGCGAATTTCTAGGTATACTTCTATCGACCCGTATTCGTTTCCTATTGTATTCCTCTTATGTTTTATCGTATTCGTATTTTATGAGTATTGTATTCGTATTTTCCGTATTTTATGAGTATCGTATTTGTATTTATGTGATTCGAATCTTTATGTCGGGAACGTATAGTTCTAAGTTGTACCAACTGGGATAAGGTATAAAACCGATGTATAAAACCGTATCAGTCAAATCGTATAAAACCGTATAAAACCGTTGTGATTACTGGGATAAGGTATAAAACCGTATAGTTCTAAGTGGATCAACTCCTTCAACGTATCCCACGTCATCATATCAGTCTCCATCCGACCACGGACTCTCACAATGTTATTCCACCAAGTCAATGTTGTGCCCTGTAGGACAAACGTAGCATAACGGACCTTATCCTCCTCTGCGCAACCAATCGTACTGAAAATAGACTCCAATTTCTCCATCCACTGAAGTGTACCAACCGCACCCTCAGTACCCCTGAACTCGGGAGCCTTGCACCCCATAAATGTCTTCAACGAACATCCCCTCCGTGGAGTGTCGTCATGAGTACGACGGGTAGAATCATCCGCTCTACCTGATCCAGAACCTCCAATATGTATACCCGCCCCGGGTCCACCAAAACCAGTAATCACAACGTCAGGACCACCGTGTCCAGAACCACCAGAACCAGTACCCATACCCTCTGGACCTCCACCCGTAGCTATAGGCTCGGGGCCACCATGATCTGATCCTCCAGTACCCGTACCGTCACTGCTATGCACCGTGCTCTCCCTAATCTGAGCAATAATAGTAGGTAGCATCTCCGCTATCTGCTGAGCAACAAGCTGAGCCAAATCTGGTGTAGTCTCTGGACCCGTACCATCATTCTCCGTAACAGGAGTAGTCCTCGTGACTGGAGTAGGACCGCTAGTCCTCGCAACTGGGGTAGGACCTCCAGATCCCGTATTCCGGTTCACAGCCCTAGCCTTCACGGTTGGTTGTACGCGTCTCGTCGACTTCCTCGTACCGGTAGTCCTCTTAGGCGGCATCGTCCTAAAAGTAAAAACGTGTTAAGCATGATAGGCGGTAAAATGGAGTTAGATAGTAAAAGCAAAACGAGAAACAATTAAACACGTAAGGCAAATAAAGCACACGTAGTAAATCAGAGAAAAAACGATTGTAAAGCCTCCGGTCATAGTCCAAGTGATTTCCTTCATAAAGCCACTTGGTTCGCTATAACCATTGGCTCTGATACCAATTTCTGTCACACCCCGCTAAAAGCGGAACGCGGAGTGTTCCAGTTAATGATATCAAGAGTCAAGGATTACAACATACAACCGTAAACAAAACATCAAAATATATTAATCATGCCTCAAGGTTTTAAAATACAATACATAACCGAATGTGAAACCAATGTCAAGTACAAATACAATACAAATGTCAAATACTCGGATCATAAAGGAATTACATCAAGCAAAACGAATTCCAAATACAATAAATAGATGATCCCAAAATAAGCAAGGCATGATCAAATAAATCCTCAAACTCCTGAAAAAGCGTTAAAAACGACATCAACACAATGTTGGTGAATTATTCGCAATATGTAAATAAAAGTTGACCCAATAAAAGATTTAATAAACCAATTTAAGTTTCAAAGCATATCTTGATGTATAACCCTAGTGTGAGTATAGATACCAAAGATTAATATACACTGAACCTGACCACAATCCCCTAACCTAAGGCGATGCAATACCAAAGGCAACAAATAATCATACGGCCATAGCATTCACTCGTAGGGATATCCTCTCGAGTAATGAGGGTTGGTCAAACCCATATAGATCTATATATATGCAACCGTGGGCAAATAGCTAACAAGTGTATGAGGGGGGGCTTACCAAAAGCCTAAGAAGCATCCTAATCTAAGGTGATACTAATACACTAGGCATACAAGATATACATCATATAATAGTTCAAAAACGCTTTCCAGCCCAAAATAATAAGAGAAAAGGGGCTACGAATAACTCACAAGATAAGCTCGGCAAGGTATCGGGTAAATAATCAATATGGAGCTAACACTCCGCCGCCTAAGTGCCCTAAAACAATACAACATAGTCTAAGTATCTCAATAAATACAGTACGGTTTAGCCTTGTCGGTTAAGTTTAATGTTTAAGATTTATTAAAGTATTCCAACGATTTCCAAGTCGTGTCGTGATGACGGATCCAGGTGACGATGTTCCGCGTCGATAGAGACGATAGGAAAATATCGATAATTTCACGTCATAATGACTATTAGAAAGGAATAACATTCCGAGCCGAATATCGACTACCAGGAACATCAGTTGAAAAGAATAATGTTACCAAAGTTTTATTGAGTTCGACCAAAGTCAACGTCAAAATGTTGACTTGGTCAAAGTCAAATATGTTGACTTGGTCAAAGTCAAAGATGTTGACTTGGTCAAAGTCAAAGTCAACTAAGAGTCAACGTTTAACGTTTTGAATAATCTTTAAGTAAAATAGTTAAAAATTGTCTTTATAAAAAGTTTAACGAGAGTTGACTTTAGTCAAAGTCAACTATACGCGATAACGAGTCAACGTATGAAGTATTTGACGAGAATATGTCATAAGAATATGTTTCAAAGTGTTTTAAGTTACAAAATTTATTTCATAAAGTGTCAACGACAACATAATACGTTTAACACAAAAGAGATTACGATTACGGTTGAGTTATAGGAGAAGTGTTTTTAAATGGAAGATTATATGTTTTTAATCAAAACCGTTATAATAAAAGTCTTATTAGAGATTATTATTTATTTTCAAAAACATAAAATAAAGGTTCGGGTCGAAAAATCGTGTCGGAAAATGGTTCGGTTGAAATTCTGGTCAAGCTTAAAAAGTCAAAAGGGTCGGGTCAACGTACGTACTCGGGAACAAGCCCCGTCACCGAGAATGGTGGTCTGGTCGCTGGTCAGTTTCTCTTTGAGTCATTTCAACAAACACTTGGTGTGCACGAAAATGGACAACTAAGGTTTTTCAAAGTAGAGTAAAGCTATCCAAACGGTAACCAAATCTCAATATTTTTACATGGTTGGAAAGAGGGCAAACAATACTACAATAATTAACAAAGTTTAGGTCATAATTCGCTCTTTAAGGTCACGAAAAATGGTCACAAAGTAGGTACCCGAGGCTGTTCTGACATAGAAGAATGAAAAATCTCCAACTTTAAATTCGTTTTCTGGATTCGTTACTCAAAGAAAAAGGCTCTAGTTTGTTTCTACAGCTAAATTACTGTAATTAGAACAAAATGAGTCAAAAATATGAGATTTTACCTCAGTGGTTCGACGGGAAACTGAGCTCGAAGTAGGCCTCACGAAACTGAAATTTCTGAAGAAAGAAGAGAAAATGGGTATTTTCGTTTTATATAATTTCCGGTATGAAAAGGTTGTAATTTCAGTTTACTTTTCCAGATTTATTTAGGTTTTAGTTATGTTTAATCCTTTTATTTTAGAGCTTAAAAAGAGTTAAAGAAATGAAAGATTTAGGGTAAAAAATCTTACCAATTTGAAAGAGAACCGAGGGAGAAGATGAATAGAGGACTTTGGCTTCGATTTGGGTGAAATTAATTGACGGAAATGGTGATTTTGATGACGAATTTGCTGGTTTTGTTTAGGATTTTAGAGAGAAGAAATGGTGTTTTGTGTGTGTCTGAGTGTTTGAAAAGAGAAGGAAGCAGGGAAATGGTGGAAGATTAGCCAAATGGGGCAAAGTGGGTGTGATCCACTTTCTCCTCACAAAATGCCAAGCCCAAAATAGCTATGGTCCCCATTTAACACTTCCGTTAAAGTACGGATTTTGTAATGATTTTTCCGTTAAGTTCCGTTAAAGGACTAGTTTTGTAACAGAATTTTATGTTAGATAACTAATTTGTAATAGATTAAGTTAGATGACTAACTTTGTAATGAAATTTTGAAATATAAATTTCTTAACCGACGATTACGGCGTAAACACACTACTTTAATAACGTGAGTATACTAACTATTAGGCACTTAGGTGAATCTAAAGCTTCCGTCTCGAGAGACAAAGTAAACAAAACACATAAACCCGACTCAAATGCATAAAACGTGAGTAAAATAAAGCGAAATGCAAGGGTCCAAATCATTGCGAATAAAAGAGAAATAATTGATAAATGAATATATACCTCGAAAAGACGGATTGTCACAATAATAAAGTAAACAAATATAAAGGAAGTAGACATAATACCAATATTTAGATAAAGTAAAAGTAAGAATCGCGTAAAACGTTAATGTTGAAGTTATAGCTGTAAAAGTAGGCTCCAAACTCTCCTTGCAGCTCCCAAACCGAATATTGAACTCCGAAATCGACTATGAAAAACTGAATATAATTTGTGAAGTTTCGGTTTATATTTATAGGAAGAAATCCGGATTGCCATAAAACTGCTTACTGCGCCGCACTCCTCAGTTTCCTAATTTGATACCAATTCAAATACCCGTTGCGTCGCACCATGCTACCTCACTGCGCCCCAGTTCGTATTCTAGAACTTTCTTGCACGTTGGCTTTTGTTGACTGCGTCGTAGTATGCTCCCATTGCGACCCACTTCCTGCCTGTTTCACATTATTTTGTCTTTTCCGTCCTTTCACTTGCATTACTCGTCTAATCTTCCACTTCTCGATCATATTCAACCGGTCACTTGAATAAAACACTTCTCACACGGTTAAATGCCAAAACCTATCATATCTATCATGTTTAATACGAAAATCGACCGAATATCGCATATAAATATATGTATAAATATGCGATATCAGGAGGTTGGTTTGAAGTTAATTACGATAAGGGATTTTTAAACATTCCATCTTGTTTACTATACAATCTTAAAACATTTACACCCTTCAACCTTAAAAAGACACTCAAATCTACAATATCGACATGCTACAAGCTTTTTGACTTTTATTTTATGAATTCACATAATTCATACACAAATCAAAACACACTCAATGAAAGTTCTACAATATGAGATGAGATTATCTTTGTTTACATAAAATTATTTTAGAGTACGAAGAAAGCGAGATAAGGCCTCAACAACAATCTTCACAACATCCTGACGCATTCCCAAATCATTATACTCTCTTTTTGAAAAAGATCTTGGAACAGCCGTTAAAATCCGGAACAAAAACTTTCCGATTTCACCATTTCATTAGGTGGACTTGTTCGACGAACCATATTCGCTTGGCTGCTCCTCCCTTGTTGTTGTTTATCTTTGCTCCATAGATCAGTCTTGCAGTAAAGTGCAAAATCTTCACAATTATGAAGAATGATAGAAACCCCTTCCTTTATTATTATTATTGATAAACCTATATATAGGAATACATAAACCCTAATAAAACCCTAATGGACCCAAAACCACATATCGGGTTTGGGCTTATTATCTAATACTCCCCGGCAGTTCGAGCGGCGAAATCGCGAAAGCCAACGGCGCTGACCTCGTCAGTTAACTCCAAACGGTTTGGGAGTTATGGCCAAAACAGTGATCGACTGAACTTCAAATACGAATTTTTTTTTTTTTTTTTTTTTTTTTTTTTTGTTAGGGTTTGGAACCTAGTCGAGCTAGGCGGCTCATCCCTACGCCGATTAGGGTTTGAAGAAAAGTAGAGACGGGATCAGACCCGCTCTGATACCATGAAGAATGATAGAAACCCCTTCCTTTATTATTATTATTGATAAACCTATATATAGGAATACATAAACCCTAATAAAACCCTAATGGACCCAAAACCACATATCGGGTTTGGGTTTATTATCTAATAAATTATTGTTCATTAAATCGTACCCTTCATACCCCTTTTCATACAAATAAGTTGCCCTTCGTATCACTTCTTCTGACGGATCTGATCTTGCAGTGGTGCATGTTCCGCCTCTATGTTTGAGAATAAGGAACTCACGACTTGCATTGTACTTGAAGAGGTATAGTGAACCTTTTTTGATGAAGCAATATATGCAAGACATCCTTACTCCATTACAAGCTACTTTCTCATTTCCACAATTCGGGCATAAAATCTTTTTCTCACCACCGCCACTTGAACTTCCCAAAGGTGTTGAAAAGCGAAGAAGTTTATCGGTTTTTGCATTACCAAAATAAATCATTTTGCCTTCTCTAGTAAAGATACATGTGCACATGTTTCTTACAAATTAATTAGGAACTAAATGAATGAAAGACTGAATGAAGAAACAAAGAGAACTGACCGTGGTGAAAAAAAAAAACACAAAGAAAATACAAAGTAAATAATAGTCGTAAACATTTCTAAAAAACACAAACGAAAAAATATATTTTTTTTTATAAAAGTAAACTCAAACCCAAAATACCCAAAACCTGCCCAAAAATAAAAATTATTTTATTCATACACGACCCGAGCCAACCCACCTGATTGGTGGCGTTGGCTTGTGAACAGTGCATTGTAAGTTCCCAAATGTTATATATAAAGAGAACTGACTCTGGTGACTGTATATTTGCTTCCTCCAAGTATATATATGATCGCCTGGATTAAGCTCGTCTCTTTCAACTTTTTGGGAGAATAGTTCCATATTACTATGATTAATTTGATCTCGTACCTTGCATGTATAGGAAAGGATACCGTTTATAATAATGAAGTAGTTACAGGAATTTTAAAACGTGACAAGTTAAACAGAAATGATGAACAGCAAAGGTAATCGGCCAAGGCTCGTGATAAACACGATTCCCTTAAAACAAATTCCGCGTGCATTCACACGTTTTGTTTCCCAGGGTACAATGGCAAAACAGTTTATACTCTAAACTGCCGGAGTAGTACTACTTGCCTGAAATCACAATCGGAAAACGCTTGAAAAGAAGAGAGGAGAAAAGGTGTGTCTATGAATTGAAATGGGGCTCGGTTTTATAGGCTCAAAAGGAGCGTTTTTCATTTAATGCCATTTAGTGAGCTAATTAAAACAAATCGTAACTGATTAGAGTTACCAAAGTTAGTAATTGGCTGTCAACAATTCAAACAAAACCGTTACTGCATTAAATGACCAAAAAACGCCCGTTACTGCATTAAATGACCAAAAAACGCGTAGCAAAAACTGGACCGCGCATGCTCGAGATTTCGGAGCTGCATTCGTGTCCACAGGAGTTTTCGACCCATGCCCTTTCGGACCAAAAATTTGCAAACCCCGCACGCAATGAGCTTGTGTGTGTGTAAGTCACAAGCTAACCGAACAAGTGTTCAAAATTCTTGATTATAAACAACACAAACTTTGTCTCCACCACCGATGTGGGACAAGTTTCAAACAAAACCAATTTTGCACCAAACACCTATCTTTAGGCTTCGATATCTCATTCACCTTAACTCCGTTTTGGACGTATCATATATCGTTGTGAAGCTCTTTCTAAGGGCTACGCATACATATAGAATATTGATCGTAAACATTAAATATGTATTATTTATATAGGTCCAAAGTTGATGAAAATATCATATTTTCATTAACATTTTCCAACAGCATGTTACATGTATATCACATATATATGGATACACAAAGAAATGGCTGAGTCTCCATTACTTGACGAAATGTCTACCTATCGATTTCAAGTTTTAAATCATATTTAATAGTGTAGACTAGTATATGTGCTTGTCGTTGCCCGATGACGTAAGTCAACTTAGATTATCATAGTAGTACAGATTTTAGAAAAATGTAAGTTTTTAAAGCAAGTGATTATGGATATAATATATAGAACAATCAGGCCCGGATATGAGAGGGAATTGCAACAAGATCAAATGTCCAGCCCCTGTATTTGATTGCGTAGGACAACATTGTCTTTAGCATGAGGCGTGAACAGCTTCATGTGAGACCTGGCGAGTTCAATCTTGTCTCGACTCATTTACAACCATGTCGGACAGCTTAAATTAGGCATATCATAATTTGAAACATGAGTGGACACTATTTGATATACTTGTATGTCCAAATCCAAAATGATAAGGGTAATGGATCGCTACTCCCTGTAGGGTGTTTGAAGGGGAGACACAACAAGAGTTTCAAGTCAACACTCCTACCTTTGACTAAGTGCCAAGCACATAGCGAATTAGACGACATGCAACAACATGGTTGACATTCCACAGACATACCGCGGATTTCAGGTTTGGAATATATGAACCTGGACCTAAGGCAACCGTCTAAAACTCATATTAGTCTCATTAACAAAACTGTCTTTGGACGGTGTGAAAAAATAAAAATTGAATACACACAATAAGGGTGCTTTTGGTTTTATTATGGGAATCACTATCGATTTGGGTTTTGAATGGGAATGAAAGTATGATCTTGACAGACCATTTAAGTTGGGTTTAAAATATGCATACATTCATGGGCTTCATACCCAATTTATAATTTCAAAGCAATTAACCAAACATTTTTCATGGGTATGAAAGTGATTAGGCATTCCGGTTTTCATATACCAAACACACCTTAAAGGTTCTAAAGATTGAATACATCCAATAATAAATCGAACAAAATTTGTTACATATTTACATGCAATTAACCCTATGTTTTATAGAAGCCTCCAAACTAATTAATTATAGACTAATTATGTAAGCCTAAATGTTTGATCTAGATAAAGTACGCCATTAAAGCATTAGTCAAATATCAAGTATCAAGTATCAATAATAAATGAGTCACAAAACTTAATTTTTTGTTGAAAGACCGGACAATTATTACAAAGCAAACCAAATTAAATAACACCAGCCTTTATGCGAGTCATAAAAGAGGAAAGAACCACACAGTAAAACGAAAAATAAATGCAATGACCTAACAAGATTTGACTAAAAATAAGACAATGGCCCATCCAAACCAAGTACATTAGTACCACAAATAACAAAACAGAAAACCAAACATATGTAGACCAGACTTAACTAATGCCAACAGAAACCAATTTTGTTGTTTTATATAACTGAAAACATTTCTATCAGTTTACGAGTTAAGTCTCTTAACTTCTACTTTAATGTGGCGTAGCAAGTGTATGGTAAAAGCGGAGATTGAAGGGTGCTCGCCCACCCTAACGAACATAATTTATATAGAAGTTTTTAGCTTCAACTCAACTCTAACGCTATAAACACATAATGAGTCCTCCTAATCAACATATAATATACAATTTTGGTTTCGCCTTTGTATAGTAAACCTTGAAATTTTTATTTTTCACCTTCCAATGAGAAATTGACAAGTGTGAGATTCGACAACTTTTATATTCGTTATCTTATAGATTTAAGTACTGTGAAATAAATTTAATAAACCAGTAGAATATAATTTCTCTGCACTATTGACCATATTCTATAAATTACCCATGAAACATCACATGGTTTGCTTCTTCCAACCATCTTCTTCCACCGTCACCGCCGCCACGATTATACCCTAATCATCTCTCCACTCAGAACCATTCAAGAAAACAGTTCGATTCTCACCAGCTTCAACTCTTTGTCATTTAAAAAAAATGACAACGCATGAAAAACAAAAGAAAGGAGTAATGTATGTGTACAAACTAGACACTGGAGACAACCACCACCACCGCAACCACCCACCAATACCTCCACTATCAACCACTAAGAAAGTCGTTTCTCGTAGTTGGGGACTACTTAAAAGATCAAAAACCTACCGAGAAAGTGATCTTAATCATCAACATTATGACAAAGAAGAAAAGAAGGAAATGGTTCAAGAATCCGCAAGAAAGTCAGTTTCGGTTATGGAAGGAGGTAGGAACTCTATTTCGGTAATGGAGTTTGTAGGAAGGAGATCGGTTGGAAATGCGACAGAGATGAGTATATCGAATGTGGGATCCGTCGCTGCGGTACTACAAGTGAAGGTGTTAGTGACGGACATGCCGGCGTTCATGCAAGTACATGCATTCCGGTGTGCTAGACAAACGTTTGATAGCTTAGAGACATTTAGTGCTAAACAAATTGCATCTAACCTCAAAAAGGTATGGTTTCATTTATTTTTCAATAGCTATAATTATATTTTCTACGCGGTTTTAATTATGTTGTTTATAGCTATAAATGCGTACAAAATACATACCATAAAAATTTTATGACCATTATTTTTAACCCACCATCTAAGAACGGTCGCACATCAACGAGGTGTCTTTATTAAATGATATTTTATCAATAAACCTTATATTTATGTCTATGTTCATGACCGTTAAACCACCATTACCGAGACATTAACAAATAGACTATATAATTATAGAGATTAAGTTATAGTAAAAGATTAAAACTAATGTACCTCATACATTAATACTTTTTAGTAGATAACTTTTCATCTTACATATTAAAAATTCTTACGTATATTTTATGTTTATTTTTGTAATACAAGAAGCAAATTTAATATGATTTGGATCTTGTTCACCGTATTGCAAACATCATTAATTTGGCCACAAAAAGTCCATGTGCTTTAGATTTGTTTTGTAGTGACTATTGGATATTTGTTTTCAGTCCCCTACTATATATCTGTCGTTTAATCTTTTCTTTTTAAATAAATAAAAAAAGCATGACTTCTATAAAACTTTTGGATTTTAATCAAACAATATAACTTATAATTTTCTTTTAATTTTTTTTGCAAAATAAACCCCTTTGGGTTATTTATAATACCTCGAGATTATTAAAGAACTGAAATCTTTTATCAATAGAAGGCAATGACAATGTCGATTGGCGATAATACGATGAAGCAAAGATAGTCATCCTATCTGACAAAAATGTAAAGTTTAATGGGTAAGGTTCCAAGAGTGGTACAACCACAAAGGACTATCTTATATAATCTACTCTAAACTTTATTTTTTTGTTTAAAGATTATTTATTTTGAGACTAAAAAATTGATCATTGGTTATTATAGGGGTGTTTGGTTAGTCGGGTTTTAGGTTAACCAAGTTATTTGGTTCGGATACATTTGATTTTTTTTGTCAATTAGTAATCCATCCAAAAATCAAACCAAATATAGTGGCATTCAAAACAAATCAATCAAATAAGGATTTGGTTTATTTAGTCAAGTCTTGGATTCTCCAAATAAAAAGTTTTAAAATATCAATTATTTTATTAAAATAGTTATATTATCCCAATACAAATTAAAACCATTAACAATTTATATTAGATATTGAATAATTATGTGTATTTGAATTTGGAGTTATGCTATTAGGATAATATTTGTGTTATATGGACTATGCAATTAGAAGCACTTTCTTTTACAGTAAATGATTATTCAGTTTTTGGATGAACCCCAATAAAAAGTTATACAAAACAAAACTAATTCATGGGGGCATGTGATAAAAACTTGTTTCTTTGACCAACCATGTGTGTATAAATTTAAATGATTTAAGTTTTCAAATTGGTTTATAATAAACTAATTATTTATATTGTTACAATTATTATAACTTTGAATGTTTGATAAATTATTATTTTATTTATTTATATGTGTCAGGAATTTGACAAGGTATATGGGCCGACTTGGCATTGCATTGTGGGCTCAAATTTTGGATCATTTGTGACCCATGCAACTGGCTGTTTTCTTTATTTTTCCATGGAAAAATTGTACATTTTAGTCTTTAAAACAAAAGTTAAAAAAGTTGTAAAGTAAATTTACATGACATATCAATGTTGTATCTATAACTTCTTTTCTTCAAATTGTTGTTTCAATTAAATTTTATTGGTTGATTGTTGATTATATCTTTGGTTTATGTCACACTATTGTCTTATTGTATGCAACTTAATTCCTATGTCCATAAGTGAAAGTGACATAACGGGTTATGACGATGGCTTCCTACACGGCCTAAGTTGTTGCAATGGTAAAATTTATACTTTGAATATTGTCCGTTATAGTAGTATATTCATGAACATCGACAGTATGGTTAAGGATAGAGAAGTCGTGATAAGTCTATAGCCAGTTGGGGAACTCCCTTAGACCCTTATTCTTACATCTATTGTTTCTCCTCCATGGTTTCGTTTATTATCATATGTGGTTCATAATTGTTATTAATCAGGTTTTGATTCAGAAGCAAAGACCACACATGGTGTTGCGCATATTTTTCATCGATTTGGCAAGCGATTTTGGTCAAACCCAAAAATTAGGTTCGTCATAAAAAATTATTACATGTTTAAGTTTGGTTGTATTGTTATTACTGTAATGAATGTAATGATGATAAGCGATGTTTAGTAATGTGTAGTAGAAGTAGATGTTAGTTGTATTAAGCAGTACTAATTGAAGTTTTAGCCGATAAATAACATTAGTATAGAGAGACAGATATATAACAAGTGATAAATGTAAAGTAGCAGCTATATCCCAAGAAATGAAAATGAAACCATTAGCATTAGTTTCCGAGTCTCTAAAGTTACTCGGATCAACTTCTTGCTCCTTGTTTAGATGCTTTATAACATTATTTTCAATACCTAACTAAAATTAAAATTAATAATACAATGATTAATCAATTTAAATATTAATATTTATCACAGTATAATATCATTGAACAAAATATTTTTGACAATACGGCTAGTTTATAAATAAACTTATCATACAATAATTTACATTTTTATATGTTACAAAATTCAAACGTATAATTAATCTTTTAAGTAGTGAATTAAGTAATATACGTTCTAAAATTGTTTTAGGATGTTGACAAAAACTTTGAAAAAGCGAAACATATGCCAAATAAGCGTTATTACCCAAACCGTACTTGTAACATATTTTGGGGTGTTTGTTTGTTTTTATATAAGTAGCTTATGGCTTATTGAAATTTTAGCTTCTATTTTATAAGACGAATTTTTTGTCTTATATAATTTTTTATGCGCTTATTACTATTTATTATATCATAACAAACCCTTATATAAACCAGAAAAGTTAAGACATGAAACACAAACCTAAAACTTATTATATAAACCAAAACTTATTTACCTTTCCAAGAACCGTTTGAATTACCTTTCCAAAAGCCCTTTGAATCAAAATCTTAAAAAGTAAAAATAAAGTGAAATGGGTTATATTTCTCAACGAGTTGATCGGAGCGAAATCAAGGCCGGAGATCATATTTACACTTGGCGTACTGCATTTACCTACGCCCATCACGGTACATTTTTCAACAATACATTATATATACTGAATTTCAGAATTAAGTGTTCAAAATTAACTAATTAGGGATATGAAGGTTATTTGTTGTGTATTGTGTTTTGCGTTTTTTAAAAGTCAAAAATATAGTTTTAAGTGTTTGGATAAAAATGTGGTTTCGCTTATATTAGGATGAAATAAGCCGTGGTTAAGGGGGGTGTTTGTTGTTTTAGTTTATGTAAGGGGTTTGTAAGCCCAAATTTTGTGGCTTAATAATAAGCCTAAGCTTCTTACATAAGCTAAAACAAACACCCACTAAGGGGCGTTTGTTTGAGCTTATATAAGCGGCTTATGGCTTATTGTCATTTCGGTTTATGTTTCATAAGCTCGAATTTTCTGGCTTATATAACTGTTTATGGACTTATTACTGTGTATTATGACATAATAAACAGTAGTAAGCCCATAAATGGTTGCATTAGCCGAAAATCCGAGTTTATGAAACATAAGCCGAAAATTCAATAAGCCATAAGCCCCTTATATAAGCCCAAACAAACACCCCGTAAGTGGGTGTTTGGGATGGCATATTTTAGGTGTGTATTACAGATTACATATTTTGGAACGCATAACGCATCTTTAAGTGTTTGGGTCAAAACTACTCATCATCTAAAAATAAAAAAGCACTTATTTTTAAACTCCAACCTTGGTGCTTATTTTAAACGCATTTATTTCAGAACGCACTTTTTAAATATGCAATCCCAAACACCCTTGTTTTAGACTATTATTTCAAACAGATTATTCTCTACGGAAACAAAATTACAAATTTACCCTTAAGTGAAATAAGTGTTTTAGTTATTATATGAGTATATAAGTGTATGATTTATCTGCAACTTTGAATTTTTTTTTTTCTTTCTTCAAGTAGTTAAGTATAATGATAATCAGGTTGCCTCTATCCAAACATTCAAAACTGGTTATTTGTTGTGTCAACACAAAATAACCAGTTTTAAAAACAATCTCAGATATCCCCTAATTCGGACGATGTGACTACTTGTTTGATACAGGCATTTATGTTGGTGGAAACAAGGTTATTCACTTCACTGCTCCAGATATTGGTAGTTCTGATTCCATGAGGAATTTCTCGTCTTCGGCTGCACATACAAATCTTTCCGCTTCATGCTTGAACTCTCTTGGTTGTGAATTTCCGCACTCTAATAGTGTAGAAAATTGTACTTTGGCCTCTTGTTTAGATCAGAATCTTCAAGGTCAATGTTTCTGTCTTCATGTGTGTGGATTTCACCAACCGGGAAGTGGAGTGATGCTATCATGTTTGAATTGTTTCATCGGAACTGGATCGTTGTACCTATATCAGTATGGACTGAGAAAATGGGTCTATGTTTCCAAACTCCGTGGTGGCACATGCACCATGGCGAAGTCAGGCCCACTAGAAGAAGTGATTCACAGAGCTGAGTATCTGTTGCAACACGGTTTTGGAAGTTATGACGTGGGTCGGAACAACTGTGAGGATTTCGCTTTGTATTGCAAAACAGGTCTATTGATTGATAACAAGGGTAAGGGCACCACTGGAGGCAGTGGTCAAGTAAATTTTATGGCTAATGCGATAAATGGATCAGTGACGATGATTGCCTGTTCAACGGTTGAAAAAATTGTGGTGAGCTCTATCCCTTTCGGTGCAGTCGCTGTAACAGTTGGGATGCATTGTTGGGACCGATATAAATCTGATATTGGTGTTCGAGGTGATGTTGTTGAGGTCAAGGTGGAAGATGTTGGGTCGCGTCGTGGCTGTTAAGAAACCAATGAAGTAGTCTATTGTAGGAGTTGAATTTCATGATGCTAATTATTTTCGTGTTTACTTTTTGTAATGACTTAAAATTTCGTTCCAGAAGTTGTAATTTGAGACTGGCTGTTTTCTTTATTTTTCCATGGAAAAATTGTACATTTTAGTCTTTAAAACAAAAGTTAAAAAAGTTGTAAAGTAAATTTACATGACATATCAATGTTGTATCTATAACTTTTTTTTCTTCAAATTGTTGTTTCAATTATATCTTTGGTTTATGTCACACTATTGTCTTATTGTATGCAACTTAATTTCCTTGTCCATAAGTGAAAGTGACATAACGGGTTATGACGATACGGCCTAACTTGTTGCAATGGTAAACTCTATACTTTGAATATTGTCCGTTATAGTAGTATATTCATGAACATCGACAGTATGGTTAAGGATAAAGAAGTCGTGATAAGTCTATAGCCAGTTGGGAAACTTCCTTAGACCATTATCCTTACATCTATTGTTTCTCCTCCATGGTTTCGTTTATTATCATCTGTGGTTCAGAACTGTTATTAAATTAGGTTTTGATTCAGAAGCAAAGAACACACTTTGTGTTGTGCATATTTGTCATCGATTTGTCAAGCGATTTTGATCAAACCCAAAAATTAGGTTCGTCATAAAAAATTATTACATGTTTAAGTTTGGTTGTATTGTTATTAATGTAATGAATGTAATGATGATAAGCGATGTTTAGTAATGTGTAGTAGAAGTAGATGTTAGTTGTATTAAGCAGTACTAATTGAAGTTTTAGCCCATATATAACGTTAATATAGAGAGACAGATATATAACAAGTGATAAATGTAAAGTAGCAGCTATATCCCAAGAAATGAAAATGAAACCAGTAAAATAGTTGATAAACCAGAACATAAATCAAAATATGTTTCAGAAACTAAAATGCAAATCGAGAATCAGGCTTAAGCTGGAACGCTTAAAAGTCACTTGAAGTTTGGGGGATATGGCATGATCTATCATCCATGACTACTTAATTCTCCTCGTCATCAGAAAGATCATCAAACCACCTACTATCAACCTGGTAACGAAGAATTCCACCAATTCCACCATACCCCTCACAAAACCGTGAACCCTCTTCAGATTTATTCGTCACAAATTCAAGTGCGCACCCGAAGTTCTTATACTCATTAGCAAACCATTCAAGCAATGATACATTTTCTTGAACTTCCAGCACAGCATTAGTTTCCGAGTCTCTAAAGTTACTCTGATCAGCTTCTTGCTCCTTGTTTAGATGCTTTATAACAATCTCACTGGTAGTGCTGTTTTTTAGAACGTAACGGTTCATGTCAAGGTTTTCCCACACGATTAGGATTTTAACAGCGCCTATTTCAAGACATTTTAGTGTATCATCAACACCAGATACGTATTTCCCTGTATCTTGACTGATTTCTTCAAAGTACTTGCCAATCAGATGTTTTTCTTGGATAAACTTCACATTTGCGAGAAGTTCTGACGATAATTTAATAGCTTGATTGAAACCGTTTTCACCTCCAAGAGAAACATTAACCACTTTCAAGATTTTAGCTTGGAGACGCGAGTCAAGCATCTTGGATTGACTCAGCTCAGTTTTGAAATCAGCGGAACCCGCAAGTATGAGTCCAGATACATTAGGTTGACTTGTTGCAGGATTAATATAAAACTGCGTTGCCAGCTCAGCCGTTTTTCTAACATAATTATGACGACTTTCCACTCGAAGACGTGAGAAACGAAGAGCTGATTGACCTCCTCTATCGTGATTATTTGGTAATTCGACTGTGAATTTGTGTAGTACTTCTTTTGCGTTACCACTTAACGTCCCAAAAAGGGTTCCGTTTCCATCCATAACTATGAAGCCATACTTCTCATCAGATTCCAAGAGCTTGTTTATAGCTTCTGTATGGAACCTGTTGTCACAACGATAAAGGAAAGCGTTGATGGGCTTGAATGGTTCAAAATCAATTGTGACTTTCTTTTCTTTTCCGTCATCAGTAACTACAGTTCCAGTGTAAAGAGCAAGTCCGTTTGGTGGGACTTTGTTGTAAAGTCTAAGTCTTTGTTGGGCAGATGTTATAGCTCCTAAAACAGATTGACGGTTAACTCTGCTCTTGATATTGGCCGCGGTTCAGAATTCATCACCAAGCTTTTTTGTGACTAGGGTGATTTGATCACGCGGTGCCATGATTAGTGAAATCATGCTGGTACCATTTCCTCTTGCAGCTTCTAAGCCTTTGATTAGCTTCTTGATTTTCCATATCTCGATGTTCTTATCAGTTTCGTGACTGGTAGACATTGCGATAATTATCTGATAAAAACATCAAATAGATAATTAGTATGTGTTATATGAGAGACATACACCATTGTCGGTAAAAACAAAGCATATTCCAAATAAACTACACTGTTATCTTAGCTCATATAACCCAACAAGATTCTCTAGACGGCGATATAAAAGTTACCATAATTGCTATTTATTGGTAGCAGATCAGTACCAAAACATTCTTCTAGCACGTTTAACAGAACTAAACAAACAAAATTTATAATGTTCGATAAATAAGATACACAAGCTAAACCTGTTCCAAACACAAACATCAAGCTCAAAGTACTTAATTATTAAACTAAGAAACCATCAAACTAGCTACTAAAAGCAACCGCCCTTACATCAGCGTCATGTAACATGAAATTAGGTCAAGTAAGTTCACAACGTCGTTTCATATACATATACATAAAATCATAATGAAGGATTGAAGGCAAGTCTGATAGCGAAATCCAGAATAGTTCCATGGATTTTATTCTTTTAAGAGAAAATTCGACGAGCAAACTTATTGAATTTTAAGTATAATCTTTCCCAGAATTATCTATACAAATTGCACAGCACACGCTCTGTTACAAACGCAAAGGACACTATCTCGTTCTGTTCCCATTATTCTATAGCAAACTTTACATCTGAATTCATATACAGTCTAAGATCTATATATCTCATGTGGCTTATACATATAGATACATACATATATGTATTTGTATATTTATATATATATATATATATATATATATATATATATATATATATATATATATATATATATATATATATATATATATATATATATATAGATAGAGAGAGAGAGAGAGAGAGAGAGAGAGATAGAGATAGAGGACTGACTTTCCCGGTCAAGCTCAATAGCTTTGAAAGAAGATCCAAGGTCAGTCAACAATTTCTTAACGCTGTCACAGAATGGACAATATGATTTGCTGGCAACAAAAAATATAAAATCAGCATCTATATATATTACTCTATAACATAAAATCCTTACAGCCATATCCACAATCTATAACATAAAATCACCAAAACTAGTCAATCTAATTCTATTACTCTGAGACCAAACATGTTAATTCAACTTCTACTAATCAGCATGGAAACTTTAACAACTACTAGCTAACAATCACAAACCTATTCCATATACTTTAAACTCACGACTACGAACAGTAAACCGCACAAATCACACACATTTAAATCGACCAGCAAACAATTAAAAGCCGTAATTCTTATATCATTCAAAAAACAGCGATCTAACAACATATGAATTCAATAACTAGAAATTAAATTCATGACTGAAGTTAAAAAATACATAGATTTATAAACAAAAAGATGAAATCATAATATTGAGTAAGGTATTGAATCGATTACATTAAGAAACGGAAGAAGAGTCAAGAGATGGTGTATGGCAGCTTGGATTCGAAGCAGCTTTTTGGGAATATTGTAGAAACCCTAGACAAGTAGAGTCAATTTATGTTAGATGATTACTTGGGGAACAAGAAAGTTTTGTATTGGACCATCTAAGCCCATTTAGCCATTCTTGGGCTCAGCCCACTTCTTGTATTATGTTGTATATCTATATAGTGATTGATTCATGGGAGAACCCAAATTTTTGCGAGAACTGCGAGAACCAATTTGGAGCCATTGAATGATCAGATCAATGGTTAAAAACAAAAATGGCAATTTGGTAATTAAGTTGAAAATTCGGTAGTTTTCTAGAAGAGTTAAAAGGATAGTATTGTAATTTCCCATTAATTCCTAAAAAATCTCACACTCTCTCCTTTTATCCATATATTACGTTAACCTAAATAATCAGTTAAACATTTTTTATATACCAGATCCAAAACCTAAGTGGCGATGATCCAAATTAATCCTCTTCTTGAGGTAAATACCCGAGACAATTTTTATTTTATACAATGTTCTTTATTTGATTTTTTCATTTGTTGTGGGTTCATTCTTTTTCAATCTACTATCCCTTTTTTAAAGACGAGCAGACCCCGACAGCCACACCAATGGAGGCCGAAGACGGAAGTTTTACTACTACTATAAATGCTGATTCACGAGAGTGGTTGACTTTTATTCCTTTTCTATTAAATTAGTTATGAAGCATGAAATGTTATGTGGTTAATTGTATGTAATTCTCATAGTTTTGCTTACTATATTGCAGAATATTGGCGCTCGTGAATAAAGTCTGTTCCTCTGTTACAAAAGATAACTTAAAAAAACCTGAAGTGGAAGAATCCAATGAGGTAAATTTTGGTTCCGCTTAGTTTTTTGGTTTTACAAAAAGTAATTATATGCACGTATCGTTTTTAATGACTTTGATATATGATATACAGGCTGTTCATTTAGCTATAAAAAAGCTAGAAGAAGGATGTAGTGTTGAAGACGCATTAGCCGATTGTGAGCCTGGTGATCTTGACCAACTCTGGAAGTTCAGGGTACGTTTTATTTTATCATATAATGGCTTCTTCCATCTATCATAACCTTTCGTGTTTTTAACACTTTTTCTCTATGTTATATAGGATAAGCTCAAAGCTTATCTAGGACCTTTTCTAGATGACGAAATGGTGCCTACAGAAGTGGAAAACTCTGAGTTGAATTGTGAAGTTTCAATGGAAACCACGAGAAAAGCAGCAGCCAGCGTGATAAGTCAGAAAGAAACCCCTCAATGTAATAACGATGAAACAAGACCTTAAGTGAAAGTGGATGGACAAAAAGAGTAGCATATATCATGTCTCCCTCAACAGTCGGATTTTGAGATTACGTATACAAACTACAACAATACAAGTTCGGGGTTTTATAAGGATCTTTCTGGTTTTGACACTAGACCGTACATCCCCTCTGAACTTTGGTCACATATACACAAGATAAAGTTTCATCTCCAAACTTGAAGAAGAATATACCTTATTTTTTCGTCTTTTTTTTGCATCTCGGAGTTGCGTTGCAGACCATACTCGAGTGAAAAATACAAGTACGATTTGTTCACCTATGAACATACCAAATTCATGTATGAACATCTTGTTTTAATAACTGAATTTGATTGTGATCTAATGTGAACAATAACGGTTCATGTATGAACATCTTGTTTTAATAACGGAATTTGATTGTGATCTAATGTGAACACTAACGGTTCAGTTATGAACATATGTGTGTATAGATCATATTCTCCTATGAACAAATCCTTTATAAATAAAAATTCAACTAATTTCATTAATTTTCTTAATTGAAAAGCAAAATTAAGTTTTATTTTGAGTGTTTCGAATCTGATCGGAAATATAGTGGGTGTTTTGAAGCTTGATCGGAAAAAATGGCTAAAAACAAACTTATCATAAAACTTATCACTAAACAAAAGAGAGAGAAAAAGGGAAAATTAAATACATAATTAAATTAATTCAAAAGAAAAAACTAAATTTACTAACTTACCCTTTTGATTAAAAAATAAACATTTAATATTGGAAAAAAATGAGTGGTCTAGAATGAGTTCTCGCAGTTCTCGCAAAAAATTGAGTTCTCGCATGAATCAGTCCCTATATATATATATATATATATATATATGCGAGAACTCAATTTTTTGCGAGAACTGCGAGAACTCATTATAGACCATTAGATCGTTTGATCAAGGGCTGAGATGAATTGTGTCATAAATGTAAATATGTAGTAGATTATGTACCATTTCAAAAATGATAAAAGGATAAATTGGTCATTTTATTTAAATCCCTATCAACAAAACCAAATCTTTCCTTAAAAAATGGCCAGCCCCCTTTATTTTCTCACATTCTCTATTTTTATTTAACCGTCTCTTTCTAAATCATCTAAATCTCAATTTTCTGCCATTAATTGATTCCCTTTTTCCGATTTAGTGATGAAGATGATGGAGATTCCCTTTTTTTTTAATATATTTAATGTATACAGCACGTGCCTAATGAAGACTCATTTGAGCCATGGTTCGATAAGGAAATTCTGGAAGTGCTTCCATTGCCAGCACCACATCCACCTACTTTTTGATGAATCTATTGTTAATAATAGATATGGTAGCTAACATCTCAATGGCATTATGATGCCGTTTTTTGTTTTCAGAAGATCAAGGTTTATGTCTTCAGATTGGTTAGTAAATGAATGCATTCGGGGTTACTTTTTAATTCCATTATGCTGAAAAAAGAAGTCATTTAATAATTAATATTCAATGTTAGTGACCCACTACTTTTTAACTCCATTATTTTACAAAAGGAAAGCATTAATATGAAATGTGATTGACCCGCTACTTTTTAGCTAGATTTTTGGCGATTAAATTACTCGCCTTCCGCAGTTCCGCTATCTTCCTGATCGGCGTTGCTATTTTTGATCGTCTGAAGTCGAAGACGAAAGTGGTGGAGTAACTTGCGCACTATTCATTTAGGGAGAGAAACAGATCTTGATGGTAGTAATCCTGGCCATGTATTGGTTTTTGATTAGTTTTTTTTTTTTTTTTATGGAATATGTGTAAATGAGTAGTACCTCCTCTGTTTTTGTTTTCCTGATTATATTTGTATCCCCTATTTTATATCTCATTGTTTTATTTACTTTTTGTATTTACAGGTTTAATTAAATCCAATCAAGTTGGTGTTGTTTTATATATGACCATAAAGGAGTTAACCGATTGAGGTAATGGAAATCTTGCTTCTTAATCATTGGTGTGTTCATTATAAAACAGTTACACAACTGTTCTCTTTTGTTATGTTGAGTCGATTATGTAACAATAATTTGGATCTTGTGTTATGGAGATGACTTACTTTTTATAATCCGTGATTACGGTTAAAACTTCGTTAATGGTTAATAAATGTTTGATATATGTTTAAAGTTTCATTGTTCTTGTAGGCTGATCCATTGTGTTAACCTATATCTCCTTCCACTAAATCTATGCTACAAAATCTATGCTGGAAAAGGCTTTTTGCAGGAGACTCGATCTTGTTTATAAGGTAACTTCTTGACCATATAAAGTTTGCTCACTATTTCGATGTATAATGTCTAATACACTAAGGTGCATACATAACTGTGATTAGGGACGAAAAACAAGAGTTTCTATTGGGAATTAGACGAGCTAACAAAAAACTGGCAAACAACAGTTCTTTCACCGTGCTTTATAATTCAAGGTAATTGAACTCAATATCACATTATGTCATGAACTCATGACAAATCAGGGGGTGTTTGTGTAAGCTTATTTAATGTGCTTAAGCTTATGTAAGATAAGTAGCTTATGACTTATGAAGTAAAAGCTTATAAATATTTGATAAGTGTTTGGCTTAGCTTATTAGCTTATCATAGAAAAAAGGAGGAAAATCTTACATAAGCTAATAAGCCACAAAATTTGGGCTTATGAAAACACCCTTACATAAGCTAATAAGCCTAAGCTAATAAGCTTAAACAAACACTAAAAAGGCGCTTATATCTTACATAAGCTAATAAGCTAATAAGCCCCTTACGTAAGCTCAAACAAACACCCCCACAGTTGTGCATACCCTATATTTTTTTTTTCCAATTCTTTCATTTTCTTTTAAAACAGAGCAATTTCTTAAGAATTATAATCTCATTGGCTATTAATAAAGGTTACAAACATTCAACATTTGCAACCAAATTAATTTTTTTAAGACGGACTACATTGATACGAAGGAATTCCTGGACTTGGTAATCGTGGGTGTGTATTTGGGTTTGTATAATTTAATTATTTTTTGGATCTTTTTTTAATTTTTGTTTGACCAAACGTTTGTGAATTTCCATTTGATTGTTCAATGTTAATAATTTATTACTAAAATGATTTTTCAATATGCAGATGATAAGCAAAACAAAGAGTACAATCAAGAACATAAAGGATGATGAAGAAAAACCTTCGTTTAGTCCTTTTCTTTCTTTGATTCGTACCTAGTTTTAGAATTTTTATTTTAACTTTTTACGATTACTATGAGTTGTTCATATTTGATCATACTTAGTTCATGGATTTTTTCTTCTATCACATCTGAACATCGTCACGTGTTCATATATTATCACAGTTTTTCATATATTATCACAGTTGTTCATTTGTAAACATTAAGGTGCGATGATATGAACACACATAAAAGTGAGTTTAGTATTGAAAAGTTAGGGTTCTCTAAATAATTTTTTTTTACTGAAGCATCATATACATTAAAGTGAAATTAATATATTTGTATATTTATCTTTTCCCAGTTGCTATGTAAAGAACGATATTGGTAACCATGCGAAAAAATCATTGGCTGGAGGTTTTTAATAAAGAAAAACCTTTGTTCATAAATGCACAAGATCTAAAATACTAACCCAAACGACGAATTATTTTTTTCTCAGGTCAAAAAAATATGTAGTGAAAAAATTAATAAATTAAGATGAGAGAGAAGGAAAAAAAAAAATCTAAAACACAAATTAAAAGATTACTATTTTACCCTTTTTGATTTCAAAAAAAGGTTTAATATTCAAAAATAAATAAGTGGCTGAGAATGAGTTCTCGCAAAATATATATATATATATATATATATATATATATATATATATATATATATATATATATATATATATATATATATATATGTATTATGTTACAGCAAGCATCAATCAAATATCAATCGTTTGAACTACTCTTTCATACTTAAGCATTCTGATTTTCCATGTTCCATCAAACAGTAGTTGTAACATATCTACACTTTAGCTTTCCAAAAGCCCTTTGAATCAAAATCTTAAAAAGTAAAAATAAAGTGAAATGGGTTATATTTCTCAACGAGTTGATCGGAGCGAAATCAAGGCCGGAGATCATATTTACACTTGGCGTACTGCATTTACCTACGCCCATCACGGTACATTTTTCAACAATACATTATATATATAATTATATATACTGAATTTCAGAATTAACTAATTAGGGATATGAAGGTTATTTGTTGTGTATTGTGTTTTGCGTTTTTTAAAAGTCAAAAATATAGTTTTAAGTGTTTGGATAAAAGTGTGGTTTCGCTTATATTAGGAATCCGTGGTTAAGGGGGGTGTTTGTTGTTTTAGCTTATGCAAGGGGTTTTTTGTAAGCCCAAATTTTATGGCTTAATAATAACCCAAATTTTAGGTGTGTATTGCATATTACATATAACGCAGTTTTAAGTGTTGGGTCAAAACTACTCATTTTCTAAAAAAAAAAAAGCACTTACTTTTAAGCTCCAACCTTGGTGCTTATTTTAAACGAATTTATTTCAGAGCACACTTTTTAAATATGCAATCCCAAACACCCTTGTTTTAGACTATTATTTCAAACAGATTATTCTCGACAGCAACAAAATTACAAATTTACCCTTAAGTGAAATAACTGTTTTAGTTATTATAAGACTACATAAGTGTTGGACAATTATGATTTATTTGCAACTCTGAATTTTCTTTTTTCTTTCTTCAAGTAGTTAAGTATAATGATAATCAGGTTGCCTCTGTTCAAACATTCAAAACTGGTTATTTGTTGTGTCAACACAAAATAACCAGTTTTAAAAACAATCTCAGATATCCCCTAATTCGGACGATGTGACTACTTGTTTGATACAGGCATTTATATTGGTGGAAACAAGGTTATTCACTTTACTGCTCCAGATATTGGTAGTTCTGATTCCATGAGGAATTTCTCGTCTTCGGCTGCACATACAAATCTTTCCGCTTCATGCTATCATGTTTGAATTGTTTCATCGGAACTGGATCGTTGTACCTCTATCACTATGGAGTAAGCAAATGTGTCTATGTTTCCAAACTTCGTGGTGGCACATGCACCATGTCGAAGTCAGGCCCACTAGAAGAAGTGATTCGCAGAGCTGAGTATCTGTTGCAACACGGTTTTGGAAGTTATGACGTGCGTTGGAACAACTGTGAGGATTTCGCTTTGTATTGCAAAACAGGTCTATTGATTGATTACAAAGGTAAGGGCACCACTGGAGGCAGTGGTCAAGTAAATTTTATGGCTAATGCGATGAGTGGATCAGTGACAATGATTGCCTGTTCAACGGTTGAAAAAATTGTGGTGAGCTCTATCCCTTTCGGTGCAGTCGCTGTAACATTGGGGATGCATTGTTGGGACCGATATAAATCTGATATTGGTGTTCGAGATGATGTTGTTGAGGTCAAGGTGGAAGATGTTGGGTCGCGTCGTGGCTGTTAAGAAACCAGTGAAGTAGTCTACTGTAGGAGTTGAATTTCATGATGCTAATTATTTTCGTGTTTACTTTTTGTAAGGACTTAAAATTTCGTTCCAGAAGTTGTATTTTGAGACAGTTGCGTGTTTATCTACTTCTATGTTTCTTAACTCTGGCTACTGTTTGGTACGTTCCTTACACCATACCCCATGAGGCTCCTGTTGTTTTTCTATAACGTTAAGGTAAAAATGACTTCCCATGATGATGCTGGTTTAGTCAGTTTTAAGCAAAGTTACAAAATCTAAACATCCATGTTACTATGTTAGAGACGGATTAAATATAAATAATTCATTTGTTTGCATCTTTTCGACATCCTCTAGAATGCCTAAATCTTTAATCTGTCATGGTAATATATGATCACTAATAGTCTGATAACGTAAGAAACAAGTGTAATGTTTATGCCAAAAAAACGAACATATATTGAAACAACGGACATAGAGTTCTTACAATTGTTCCACATGAGGTTTCGTACTTAAAAAATACTCTACAAGTGACTCCCTCTCTTAGTCTAACATACCATGAGGCTTTTCAACTTTGACAACTGATCCGGTATGGAATGATATCATATCCTCCATCTCAACCTTAACCACATCAACCCGAACACCAATATCAGTCCTATATCGGGTTAAACAATGCAGAGCAGTAAATGCAGCCGCAAGGGTACAAAAGGGTCCTTTAAGATGAGTGTCAATAGCGCGTTAGCCCAACCATTCACTTGACCACTGCTTCACCCCAAAGGCTTGTCTTGCTATACAAAGCAAAATCTTCACAGTTGTTCCCTGCTACGTTATAGCTTCCAAAGCCATTTTGTAACAGATAATTGGCTCGGGAAACCACTTCATGAGGTGAGTCTGATTTTGCAATGGTACATGTGCCACCACAGAGTTTGGAGATGTACACACATTTACTCACTTCATACTGATAGAGGTACAAAGATCCGCTTCCAATGAAACAGTCCAAACAAGATAGAACCACTCTGCTTCCAGGTTGACTAAACCCACAGTTTTGAATATCTTAGTTTAAACATGAATCTTGAATATTTCCTCTCGAGGTGAAGTGGACAACTTTGTTTCCTCCAATATAGACTTGGTCACCCAAGGCACGATGTTTTACGTATTTTAATTTCAAATAAATTAATTTCATGTAATAATTTAAAGTTTCAAAACTTGTGTAATGCGTGCCAACTTGGTAAACATGTTATGTTACCCTTTTATCCATCATTATCGTCTGTTGAGTTCTCTTTTGACATTGTGCACTCGGACATATGGACTTCTCCAATCCCGAGTGTCACTGGAATAAAATATTATGTTCTTTTTGTCGATCATTTTTCTCATTTCTTGTGGGTGTTTCTTTTACGTAAAAAAAGTGAAAACTTCAAATTTCTAATTTTTCGCTCTTATGTTAAAACTCAATTTAACCGCGAAATAAAAGCATTCTAATGCGATCATGGAGGTGAATTCGATAACCATGCACTACATCGTTTATTTGAAACCAACGACATTCAATTTCGTTTTTCGTGTCCCAAAACATCTCAACAAAATGAAAATCCGAACGAATGATTCGCACTATAAATAATTTCATTCATACCCTTTTGTTTCAAGCCCGATTACCTCCAATCTTTTGGGTTGAAGCACTCCACATGGCAACACATCTACTCAATATCTTGCCCTCCATTGCAATAAAAAATGAAACACCTTTTCAAAAACTCTTTCAAAAACCATCACCATACAAACATCTTCGTGTCTTTGGTTGTCTATGCTATCCTCATCTACACACCACACACAAACTTGAACCCCACTCCACCCCTTGTCTTTTTCTTGGTTATCCCGTCAATTATAGAGGTTGCCGGTGTCTTGATCTCAAAACTAAGAAGATCAGCCTCTCTCGCCATGTTAACTTTGATGAAACCGTTTTCCTATTTGCACCCAAATCCACATCCGCACCTAAATCCTACACCTTTCTTGAAGAAGACTACCCAAATTCTCCTATCTCCTCACTAATGCCCTCTATACACTCAAACCTCACACCCACTGTCTCTATACCTGATACCCCAACCATGTATCCACAAACCCCACTCCCCAATCCCAACCCCCAAACCCAACCACCCCTCAACTCAAACCCAGAACCTACCATCTCCCCTGAACCCGCAACGCATCCCACCCCCGAACCCGATTCCTCACTACTCAATCCATTTCCACCTGTCACTCAACATCCAATGACCACACTTTCTCGCCTAGGACACCTCAAACCAATTCAACTCCTCAACCTACACACAACTATACATCACCCATTTCCGAAATCATACCGCCAAGCCCTTACCCAAACCCATTGGAAATCCGTCATGCTAGATGAACATAAAGCTCTTATTAGAAATAATACGTGGAAACTTGTACCAAAGCCTGCAGGTGCGAATGTAATAAACTCCATGTGGCTATTCAAAGTTAAAAGTCATGCGGATGGTACGATCAGTCGCTATAAAGCGCGGCTTGTCGCGAATGGTGGTAGCCAACAACAAGGGGTGGATTGCGATGAGACCTTTAGCCCGATTGTCAAACCGGCAACCATACATATTTGTTCACATCGGATTTGTTCACAGTCGTACAGACACCTCTTTGTTTAATCTCAAACATGGAGGGGAGACAGCTTATATACTATTATATGTGGATGATATCCTTCTCACAGTATCTGACATTTACTCGCCCGGATCTTGCATACGCCGTTCAGCAGATTTTCCTGTTCATGCATGACCCTCGGGAACCACACCTTCAGGCTCTCAAGCGCATTTTGCGCTACGTTCGTGGCACCATTGAGCATGGACTTCAGTTGTACGCATCTCCTACATCTCAGCTCACTGCCTACTCTAATGCGGACTGGGGGGGGGGGGGGGGGGGTGTCCTATCTCACGCCTATCCACCTTTGGTTTTTGTATCTTCATGGGATCAAACTTATTATCCTGGTCGTCTAAACGACAACACACAGTTTCCCGCTGCAGTGCTGAGTCTGTATACAGAGGGGTCGCTTATGCACTTGTAGAAACATCTTGGCTACGTAATCTTCTTTGTGAACTACATAACCCCATCACAACAGCTACCATTGTTTTTAGTGACAACGTTAGTGTTGTATATATGTCCTCTAACCTAGTACAACATAAACGCACTAAGCTCATTGAGATAGACATCCACTTTGTCCGGGACAAAGTGGCAGCCGGTCATGTTCGCGTTTTGCACGTTCCCTCACGATATCATTATGCTGACATCTTCACAAAAGGCCTCCCGTTTTCGCTCTTCTCTGAGTTTCGATCCAGCTTGAACGTTCGCCCACATTTTTCCGCTCAAACTGTGTGGGGACATATTAGACGTATTGGACCATCTAAGCCCATTTAGCCATTCTTGGGCTCAGCCCACTTCTTGTATTTATGTGTATTATGTTACAGCAAGCATCAATCAAATATCAATCGTTTGAACTATAGGTGCAAGTCGAAACCGGTTATAACCGAAAACCGTTGTGAAAACCGGAACCAGTTACGGCAAAACCGGTCACGGATTAACCGAAACCGGTTAGGCCAAACCGGAACCGGTTACGATCGGGTAGTAGTTTTCATCTGGACCGGTTTTTTTCGGTTATTAAACCGATTTTAACCGGTTATTCAAAAAAACCGGTTTTAACCGGTTTCCGTTAAGTGACCGTTAAAAAGTAACTAGCCGTTAGAAAATAGCTGTTAGTTACCGTTAGGAGCGTATTTTTTGACTTTTTTTTAGTTTTTTTAGTCTTTTTGATTGCCTATATATACATCTACTAGATTTTGTTCAAAACACACCAAAATCTCAATTTTTCTTCTCTCTAAATCATCAAAAACTCACAAAATCATCAAAAACTCACAAAAAAAACTATATATTTACTACTTTTTTCTTCCAAAAACACAAAAACTCTACTATTTTTCTCTCATTCTTCTCTTAAAAATGGAATCCTCACAATCACAACAAGCTTCCGCTTCCGCTAGTAGCAATGTTCGAAACATCAAAGTTTACACTAACGACGATATAGCGAAAATTACACCAACTACTCGTAACAAGGAAGTTTGAGCTTTTTTCGATTTGTGCATCATGAAAGACGGGAATGAAAGAGCACGTTGCAAGAAGTGTGGGAAGTTTTTAGGCTCTAATTCAAACTCAACACTAAAAACTCACAAAAACGGGGCTTGTAAAGCGGTTCAAGAAGGTTCACAATCGGAACTTGGTGCGGATGGGAGCGTATTTATATACGATAATGATGCAGTTCGAGAAGCATTTACGAAATTTGTCATTCAAGAGGGGCTTCCATTCAACCACTTCGACAACCAACGACTTACGAAAATTATCAAACAAAGGCTACAACCGCGATACAAACAAGTAAGTCGTACTACCCTTAGAAATGATGCGTTTAAATATTGGGAAAAAACTAAAAATGAAATAATTGAGGGTTTTCGAAACTATAAACATGGGGTAAATATTACTTGTGATGTTTGGACCGCACCACATGGTACGGCAAATTCATATTTAGCCGTTACGGCCCATTGGTTTCATGATGACCACCTAATATTAAATCTTGGTTATTGATGAAACGTACAATTGCTTTTAAATTGTTTGGTTATCCACATACGGGAAATAATTTGAGAAAAATATTACATGACACACTAGTTGAATATAGTTTAGACGATAAAGTTTTTATAATTTCACTAGATAATGCGTCAAATAATAGAAGGTCAAGACTAACCCCTCAAGCCGTGGAAGTTTGTGTAAGCTTGAAAGATTACTTGGACGGAGTCGAAAGGATACAAAATATAACAACATTGGAAGGCCCATTATTAGAAGACGTTGAAGAAGGTATCGAACTAGAAGAAGTCGAAATGGGGATTTCACCTACAACTACCGAAACCGAACTAGACGAAGGTGAATTTGAAGATTTTGAGGTAGAGGAGGAAGACGAAGAAGATGTAGTAGTAGTAAACGACGAGTAGTTAAGTGTATTCGGGTGATAGCAATGCCGAAGCTCGATATACTTAATACACGATCGATTGTATCAAAATTGTAATAAAACTTATGTTTGTCTTTTATATTTTTAGTTGTAATTGTATTATTTAAACTTATGTTTGTATTATTTTATAAAACTTATGTTTGTATTATTTTTAGTTGTAAATTGTAATTGTATTATTTAAACTTATGTTTGTAATATTTTTAGTTGCAATTGTATTATTTTATAAAACTTATGTTTGTATTATTTAGAATCCGAAAAAAACCTAAAAGAAAAAACCGATTAAAAAACCGGTTCAAAACCAAAAAAACCGATTCCGAACATTTTTAACCGAGAAAAACCGGTTTCAAAAAAACCGATTAAAATAGTTTTTTTTAACTAGTTTTTTTTTAACCAAAAACCGATAAAAACCGGTTTTGTTGCGTCTATAGTTTGAACTACTCTTTCATACATACTTAAGCATTAAGCATTCTGATTTTCCATGTTCCATCAAACAGTAGTTGTAACATATCTACACTTTAGCTTTCCAAAAGCCCTTTGAATCAAAATCTTAAAAAGTAAAAATAAAGTGAAATGGGTTATATTTCTCAACGAGTTGATCGGAGCGAAATCAAGGCCGGAGATCATATTTACACTTGGCGTACTGCATTTACCTACGCCCATCACGGTACATTTTTCAACAATACATTATATATACTGAATTTCAGAATTAAGTGTTCAAAATTAACTAATTAGGGATATGAAGGTTATTTGTTGTGTATTGTGTTTTGCGTTTTTTAAAAGTCAAAAATATTGTTTTAAGTGTTTGGATAAAAATGTGGTTTCGCTTATATTAGGATGAAATAAGCCGTGGTTAAGGGGGGTGTTTGTTGTTTTAGTTTATGTAAGGGGTTTTTTGTAAGCCCAAACTTCCTACATAAGCTAAAACAAACAACCACTGAGTGGGTGTTTGGGATGGCATATTTTAGGTGTGTATTGCATATTACATATTTTGGAACGCATAACGCAGTTCTAAGTGTTTGGGTCAAAACTACTCATTTTCTGAAAGAAAAAAAGCACTTGTTTTTAAGCTCCAACCTTGGTGCTTATTTTAAACGCATTTATTTCAAAACGCACCTTTTAAATATGCAATCCCAAACACCCTTGTTTTAGACTATTATTTCAAACAGATTATTCTTGTTTAAGTGAAATAAGTGTTTTAGTTATTATATGAGTATATAAGTGTTGGACAATTATGATTTATTTGCAGCTTTGATTTTTTTTTTTCGTTCTTCAAGTAGTTAAGTATAATGATAATCAGGTTGCCTCTATCCAAATATTCAAAACTGGTTATTTGTTGTGTCAACACAAAATAACCAGTTTTAAAAAACAGTCTCAGATATCCCCTAATTCGGACGATGTGACTACTTGTTTGATACAGGCATTTATGTTGGTGGAAACAAGGTTATTCACTTTACTGCTCCAGAAAATGGAAGTTCTGATTCCGTGTGGAATTTCTCTTCTGGTTTTCCGGCTTCACATACAAATCTCTCCGCTTCTTGCTTGAACTCTCTTGGTTGTGAATTTCCACAATCTAATAGTGTAGAAAATTGTATTTTGGCCTCTTGTTTAGATCAGAATCTTCAAGGTCAATGTTTGAGTCTTCATGTGTGTGGATTTCACCAACCAGGAAGTGGAGTGATGCTATCATGTTTGAATTGTTTCATCGGAACTGGATCGTTGTACATTTATCAGTACGGAGTAAGCAAATGTGTCTATGTTTCCAAACTCCGTGGTGGCACATGCACAATGGCGAAGTCAGGCCCACTAGAAGAAGTGATTCACAGAGCTGAGTATCTGTTGCACCACGGTTTTGGAAGTTATGACGTGCGTTGGAACAACTGTGAGGATTTCGCTTTGTATTGCAAAACATGTCTATTGATTGATAACAAGGGTAAGGGCACCACTGGAGGCAGTGGTCAAGTAAATTTTATGGCTAATGCGATAAATGGATCAGTGACGATGATTGCCTGTTCAACGGTTGAAAAAATTGTGGTGAGCTCTATCCCTTTCGGTGCAGTCGCTGTAACAGTTGGGATGCATTGTTGGGACCGATATAAATCTGATATTGGTGTTCGAGGTGATGTTGTTGAGGTCAAGGTGGAAGATGTTGGGTCGCGTCGTGGCTGTTAAGAAACCAATGAAGTAGTCTATTGTAGGAGTTGAATTTCATGATGCTAATTATTTTCGTGTTTACTTTTTGTAAGGACTTAAAATTTCGTTCCTGAAGTTGTAATTTGAGACAGTTGCGTGCTTATCTACTTCTATGTTTCTTAACTCTGGCTACTGTTTGGTACGTTCCTTACACCATACCCCACGAGGCTCCTGTTGTTTTTCTATAACGTTAAGGTAAAAATGACTTCCCATGATGATGCTGGTTTAGTCAGTTTTAAGCAAAGTTACCCAATCTAACCATCCATGTTAGAGACGGATTAAATATAAATAATTCATTTGTTTGCATCTTTTCGACATCCTCTAGAATGCCTAAATCTTTAATCTGTCATGGTAATATATGATCACTAATAGTCTGATAACGTGAGAAACAGGTGTAATGTTTATGCCAAAAAAACGAACATATATTGAAACAACGGACATAGAGTTCTTACAATTGTTCCACATGAGGTTTCGTACTATAAAAATACTCTACAAGTGACTCCCTCTCTTAGTCTAACATACCATGAGGCTTTTCATTTTTGACAACTGATCCGGTACGGAATGATATCATATCCTCCATCTCAACCTTAACCACATCACTCCGCTTCCAGGTTGACTAAACCCACAGTTTTGAATATCTTAGTTTAAACATGAATCTTAAATATTCGGATGTGAAGATGCGAAACAAGAAATCAAGGTCCAAACGGTACGGGAACTATCATTTCCTCACGGGGTGAAGTGGACAACTTTGTTTCCTCCAATATAGATGCCTGTATTAGATTGTTACATCATTAATCGAGAGTTATTTTAAATCGATAGATGAGTAGTCTCTTTATATAAATAAACCATGGTGTGAGTAAGAAAGGCGGTTCTCCAGCTGTAGATATGGTCTCCTGGTTTAATTTCAGTTCTATCCACTCGGTGGGATAGGAAATCCTTTTTGATACTGCGTACTGTTATCCGAAACTTTGTATCTGCCACCTCCTGTAGAGAGTTGTTGTCTAAAGAAGTATCCAAGTACTTGAACACAAAAGTATAGGTATGTTAGTTTATGACCATAAAAGGAAACAACATATAATTTAAACGCCAAAACACAATCTTCTCACCGTGCGTTGAGCAGTCTGCCACGAGCCAAAGGCTGAAAAGAGAAAACTGAGTCGTAGTCCCAACATACGTCCAGTCATTATACTTATGTACTGAGGTGACTTCTTTGTAACACTGTTAACAATTGAAGCCCTTTTTCGACGTCTGAAATAAATACAGAATAGTTCAGTTACAAGTGACTATAATCGTGAACAAAACTGTTTACTAGCTAACAATAAGATGATAATTATAGACAGCATGAAGGATACAAAACCAACAACAACGAGCATGTGTATCTGCCCCCTTAAATAATACTCGTATATCGTATATATTTGATATATATATTTTCCACTTGTATCCAATCACCACCTACATCACACAGTTATTCACGATTTTGTAGTTACGGGATTTGAACCCACAACGTGTAGGTTAATGAACCCACTTACTTACGTCGGCCAAGCTACAAACCCTTTGTAACTTGGTTAAGACGTGGTTAACTTGATAAATACTTAAATAGAAATAGAAATTACGGATTGTGAGAGAAAAGATGAGGAGGAAACTGTGGTTAAAGGAGTTGAAAGCGGAATTATTGATTCGATCTTTGATGAATATGTAGAGCTCGAATATCGCAAAAAGAATAAAAGACCAACATGCATTAGCAGATAAAACAGCTCCATGAATTTTGATATGTCTGTTTTAAAACAAAGAAATGATGTTGAGAAAAAAACAGAATTTAAAACAGGAAAAGGCGGTATTTTTTATTTCATAAGTCTTGTTTTGTTTGACGAATTTATAAGATGCTTATTAGTTTCGATAAGTCAAGCGATTTGACTAATATACTACTACCCGTTTGCCAAGTTGAGTTATTACTCAAGGCAAGCGTTTTGCCAGTCATCCTACTTATCAACTTTACATACGATGATAATGTGGCGGTTACCTTCTCTTGTATATTTTAGTGCATTAGTTGTTTAACTTTAATAGACACTGGGTAGATGATGCGGAGTGCATTCCCAGCTTAGTAACTAAATGCCGAGGTTAACCAAATAGCAGGGTGTTAGAAGCAACGCCCCTAGCGAGGTCCAATGGGTTGAGCCCTTGACTACGATTTGGACCACATTCAATGAACCCAAGAAACAAGTTTTGTTGCAACAATCATATCTTTCTTGTTATATTAACATTCAATGAACATAAGAACCCAATATAAAAATGACATTGGTGTTCGGGAGGATGTGATGAAGGTTAGGGTGGAAGATGTGGCACTGTTTCGTGGAAACTAGTGAAGTAGTTAATCACGGGAGATGGAATCCATAATTTTGTAGTAGTTGATAGGCTTTTGGTCATTGAACCCTTCTAGTGTCTCGTTTACTTTCTCTAAGGACTACGTTTTTGTTCCCAGTGTTGCAATTTGAGACATTATCAAATCTTTCTTGTTATATTAACGTTGTCCATTTTTTACACTATGATGTTGTTGAAGTTAACGTTCATTATATGGCCTGGTCCTATGGCTCATTCATGGGAATGGAATCGTGTTCCTTAGACTACAACTGAAGCTTACTGGTATAATGGAATTAAAAGCCAAAAATCATGGTCACGAAAGCCCTTATACCAGATTTAGTCTATGGCATACCAAAAAGACCGCAACACTAATAGTGTTTTACTTTTTACAAGTAAGTCGTGTTGTACTTAAATTGAGCCAAACATCAATTAAGAGGATTTTAAAAGACGAAATTGAACAATGATATTCAATAAACAAACTATGTTTTTGAGACAAAATGAATGAAGATTAATCTTTGTTCTTTCTCATTAAAACTAATCTAAGAACAACAGAACAAGTGTTGCCATCATATCGAACAAAATTCAAGTAATTACCATTGGAAAAAATTTGGTCTCAGTGACCATATTCTTAACAACTACATAACGTGTTACGTTTCGTTTCCGTTTGAGCTTTCATCTTCTGAAGTTGACAGGACAGGTTCGCCACTGCTACGAACCAATACCATCTCCTCGACATTAACCTTAACAACGTCATCTCTGACACCAATGTCAGTCATATATCTATTCAAACAATGCATCCCAGTTGCCGCAACTGCAGCCACAGGGATAGAACTGAATCTTTTAAGCGTTGAAGAAACAATCACCGTCAATGGCGACAAAACCCAACTATTCACCTGACCACTGCTTCCAGTTTCAAGCCGATCACGACCCAAAAGGCTTGTCTTACAGTACAGCGCGAAATCCTCACAGTTATTTAACACCACACTATAATTTCCAAATCCCTTTTGTAACAAATACATGGCTCGGTTAATCACTTCTTGAGGGGAATCCGATTCTGCAACGGTGCATGTGCCACCACGAAGTCTAGAGAAATGCACGTATGTTTTGATTCCATACTGAAAGAGATACAACGATCCATTTCCAATGAAACAATCCAAACAAGAGAGAACAACTCCGCTTCCAGGTTGTCTAAATCCACAGTCAGGGTAGTTCAAACATGAACGTTGAAACGTCTCATCTGAAGGCGAGAAAGTAGTAGAACCCGAACCATCATTTTCTCCAGTAGTGAAATGGACAACTTTGTTTCCACCAACATAAATGCCTGTATTGAATTAATAAACTCATAAGGAAAATATAAGAAAAATGGTTTTTTTCGTTGAGGACTTTCATCGAACAGTTGATAGGCAACAAAGTTATAGAGATAGAAGAAACAGACCATGGTGAGCGTAAGCGAATGCGGTTCGCCAAGTGTAAATATGATCACCCGGTTTGATTTCGCTGCGATCAACTCGGTGAGATAAAAACCCCATTCTGGATCAAAGAAGATGAAGGGTGGAAATTGTGCAAAATGAATTTTCGAAATTGGGGGAAATTTGGTTTTTAAATAACTGGTTTAGGAGGGAAAAATAATAGAAAATAAGTAATGGCTTCGCCCGGGTTCGAACCGGAGACCTTCAGTGTGTTAGACTGACGTGATAACCAACTACACCACGAAACCGTTGATGCCAGTTTTGATTACACTTTATAATTGTACTTCGCTAACCATAGTCTTATGTATGAGCGGTTATCCTTAAATGAATGACGATTATTTATAAGGTACAAAATATTTACGCGTGTTTAAACTTTTTGATTATAACCTAAGTTTTGCAAAATTCTAATATATATATTTGAGTTGTCTTTATGTTATGTGAGTATAAGGGTCATTTTCTATTTTATGACGTGATGTGTGATTTGAATCTTATACAACCAATATTTTCGATAATCAAGAACGGGTAAGTTAGTATACGAAAGTGATTGAATTTGTTACAATGACAAATAAGTGAGCATTCGTCCGTTTTTATGTGTGCAATCATATCAACACGAGAGTGGCATAGCTTAATTTAAAAGAAACGAGTCATGTGGAAAGACTTGATGGTCTGTTTAAAGTCTAAAGAAGATTTAAACAATGATCCTTAACAATCTCGGGGAGCAGAGTGACACGAAGTGCATAGTTATCGTGTTAAGTGATTAAGCGTGTGTAGCTTATGCCATCACGTATTTAAGTAAACATGACCGAGGTTATAAAGAAATTAAATAAACAATCCTTATGACAAATGATCAGATATTCAATACTTATGTATTTTATTTACATTATCGCAAATTACACATTACACGGAAAATTTAATATACAGTAGAAACTCAACCATTAAAACATAAAAACTTGATGATACATATATGAAACCGATATAACAAAGGACACATAGTCGTTTATACTACCAGTTTTCTTTAACAATTCTCGACTTCTCAAGAATGAACTTTCCTTCTTTATACTTCTGCGTTCTAGCATAAGCTCGAATATATTTCCAACCCAAAACTTCGCGACAATCAGAGCAGTAAATATCCGCAACTGAGTGGAGACCAGTCATGAAATTCATGTCTTCTTTCGGTCCAATGGAAACGTTCAACACACGAGTAAACAAAAACGCTCTACCGGTTTTCCCCTGAAATCAAAACTATCGAACTTTTTCAAAAAACATCAGTAACATTCTACTTAATATTTCATCGAAGACTTGAAAGGCAACTAACCTGAAAAGCTTTGCAGATTACGTCATCGTGAAACGCAACATGGTTTCGACAATTACAGCAACTGTACAACCTTGGCCCGGAAATTTCCGCCATCGATGATTCTTTGAACCAAAACAAGGACTTTAGATAACAGTTTTGGGGTGTATCATACGTATATATTTAATATTTATGATAAAGTTGATGCATTTTATTGATTAAAGTTGTTTTGGCACGAAAAGTTTCCACGTTTATGATGTGGGGTATGTGATTTTTTTTCTTTTTAAGTTTGAAAATTTTTCTAACAACAAAAAGCTTTCATTAAAGATATTTTAGTTCGAAAAAAATAATGTGTTTTTTCATCGATGTAAATAAAAATAATATATAATATGTATTAACCGATTAATCACAACAATTGGTATCAAAATTATATAAAAAAAGACGTATTAATAACCACAACTTTATCATTTCTTGTTAAACATAAAGACATGTATTTAAACTTTGTGTTTATTTTGAAAGTAAGTTAACTTTCATTAAATTATTATTGTAACTTTCATAATTACTTTTATATTTAATTCATTTCTAAAAACAAATATGTCAATATCATTAATCATAGTGTCTAATGTCAGTTTTTTTACTTTTTGTTTTATCAGAATATATTAAATCTTTTTTAATTTTAATTTAAATTAAAAATCAAATTTTATTTAATCTTGATCATTCATTATTTTATCAAATAATCATAAATACTGGTCAATTATGCTCTTAATAATGATTATGTAAAAAAAAATTATTTAAAAATTAGTCAAATTATAGTTTATATGATTAAATGATTAATAGATATATGGACTAATATATTGAATTTGAATAAAAAAATTAAAAAAGTTATTACAAATGTGAAAAGCATACACTCCATTGAAACTACCTTCAAATTAATCACAAACTAACTACTAATTTATAAATTTAGATAAAACTAAGTGTTGACTATGTAACATTTTAAAAACGAAATGAAGGATTATTACTTAATCACACACCACATTTTCATTTCCTAAATTTAAAAAATAATAACATAAAGCTCAATGATAACTACGTCAATCGTATACATTGTTTATTACCCGGTCGTGTGGCGTACTATTAGTCATATATATGACATGTAACTATAAAACAAAATTCACAAAATAAATATACATTAGCGAAATTTCAAATTAATCTTTATATATCGTAAAATAAGCCTTTAAATTTATTAAATATAATAACAATAATAAAGGTCTATTATATTTTTTACAATCTAGAGGCTCAAGTGGTACCGTCACCGCAAACGTCTAAACTCTACATGTGTGACAGAAAATGTCAGGGTTCGAATTCGGACCCCAACACATGTGAGTTATTTGTGGACAGGTGTTTTATCCGACGTTAATATTCCTTGCGGCTGGGCTTGCGGTTGGGATAGACGCAGAATATGTACGATGATCATAGATACCTTCCGATCTAATTTTTTTTTTCTTTCCAAAAGAGTAATTAGAGTAATTAGATAAACTTAGGACTTTATTATAGTGACATAGCCAATTGGTTAGTTATGAGATAGTTAAAACCAATAAAAAAAATTAATTATTATTTATAGAAATGTGTAATAAATATAAACTAGCTTATGGCTTAAGCTATAAGCTAATTTCAAATATATAAATACATACACACAACTTACAATTTCGTCACCATTATTATCATCATCATCCTCGTCTTCATTCCATCTCTCTGTAAGTATGATCGTAATAACTAACCCTAACTTACATTTATATACACTGTAAGTATGATCGTAATAACTAACCCTAACTTACATTTATATACGTTTTCATCGATCATTACGTATTATTAACATGTTATCTTTACAATGCATAATATCGTTATCAATCTGTTTATATGTTTTTTGTTTCTAATTTACAAAATTCAACAACATTCCAGTGAACGTACTCGTTCATGTAACGACATTGTGTATACGAATAGTTTGCGAGTATTTGCATGTTTACTATATATTGTAGCGTAATTAGTAAGCTTTTGTCAGTTGATCTCATTATGTTTAAAATTTCATCCATTTGAAGTTATTTATACGTTATGATTTATGATTAACATGTCTTCATTTTTTTTTCCAGGATTTTTGGACGAACTAGTCTAAAGGAAATATCAAGTATGCCTGGATTTCACGATCGTAAGTTTCTAATTGATTATCACTGTTTTGTATTATATGTGTATGTATTTGTTACTAGATGTTTTGATGAATATATCAATCAGTAGATAGAGGTCGGTTTCCATATTCGTTTGTTTAATATTCCGGAGATGGAAATTAAGTAAAGCTGATTAGTTATTCTTCCTTAGATATAGTTTGATCGAGGGTGCATACTTTATATAATGTGCGAGTATTATTGACTCTAGTTTTAGGCATACTTACGTTATGCTGGTAAACACGGTTATGGTTGTTTTCTAAGTTCATTATCTGAATATTGTACTTGACATATATAGGCTCTGACTTGATCTATATTACCAGTGTTGGTTAGATGAAGAATAAATGGCGTAATGTTGTGAATCTAATTGCTTTTTGTTTTCTTGAACAGCATACGGGATGCCATTAGTACAAACAGGGAGTTCCTTTTCTGGCAGCCCTTATACTGGTATGTTTGGAACCCCAACTTCGTCGCCAGCTTTTGGAGTTTCATCATCATCACCTGCTTTTGGAGCTTCATCAAGCCCAGCCTTTGGTGTTTCATCCTCTCCTTCTGGAGGTAAGCATACTTATGGACGTATTTTTGGTTCAAAATATGGCTTTGACTTAATCGTTAATATCATGTTGGTTATGTTACGGATATTTTCTGTGCTGTAGATGTTCTGTATCTGGTTCTGGTTAGTTAAGATGCGGTACTAGTAATCTCTATTTTTACAATATAATTTGCTGAATATATTAAAATTGCTGTTTTCACCATTAAAAAGTATAGAGGTAGTAAAGAGAGATTGGTCGGTTTCCATGTTCGTATGCTAAATTATTCTGAAGATTGAGAAATATTAAAGCTAAATAATTATCTTTCGTAGACAAATGTTGTGAGTGAATACTTTACGTGTTATGCAAACCTTATGACTCTAGGCATTACTCATCCTCTTCTTATGGGGCTATTCATGTTTACGATCGTTTTTTGAGTTCATGTTCTGTATATAGGATTGTGATGGTTAATTTGTAACCAGAAACCATTGCACTTATTTAATCCTCTCGTAAGTTAATATCTTTCCTATTTCCAGATTCTCCCCGACCTTTTCAGTAAAGAAAACTACCATCAGATTTTATGAATATCCTGATTTGAAAACATTTCATTGCTATTTGCATTTTATGATTATGTTTCTATATATTTTCATTGCAAATTTATTGATTAGCAAGCACAGATTTGATTATTTTGTTTTTCATAAATCTAGTTGCTTTTGTTGCATCATGCTGACTCGATTAAATTTATCCATAATGATGTTGAATGGTGGTCTGATTCTTGAAATTTGCTAGTATGGAGTGTATAAAATTTCTGTTTTGTTCAGCAAGTTGATGAATCTAATTGCTTTTGTTTTCTTGAACAGCGTTCGGGCAGTCATCTTGTAGACCTTTTGGGTCCCCGTCAGGTTTTGAGCACACCAACAACGAAGATAAGGATCCATTAGTTGCTCCAAAACCATTTGGTAACACGTTTCCGTTTGGTGCACAAACAGGGAGTTCCTTTTTTGGCGTTTCATCATCACCTGCTTTTGGAGCTTCATCAAGCCCAGCCTTTGGCGCTTCATCATCGCCTGCTTTTGGAGCTTCATCACACCCAGCCTTTGGAGCTTCATCATCGCCTGCTTTTGGAGCTTCATCACACCCAGCCTTTGGCGCTTCATCCTCGGCTGCTTTTGGAGCTTCGTCAAGCCCAGCCTTTGGTGCTTCATCCTCTCCTTCAGGACGTAAGAACACTTTTAAGTTCAATCTACACATATTGTACATGTCACTGACTTAATCATTGTTATTAGTGTAAAATCTATGTATGGTAATGTTGGATGGTGCTCCATCCTATCTTATTCTTGGAACTTTGTTTTTGGTGAGGAACTTGACGTATCTAATTGAATTTTTGTTTTCTTAAACAGCGTTCGGGCTATCATCTAGTAGCCCTTTTGGATCCGCGTCAGTTTTTGGGCATACCCATAATGCAGATAGTGATCAAGTTGCTGCATTTGGTGGCTTTGGATCCCCCACGAATCCTTTCGGAAGCTCATTCCAGCAATCACAACATGCTTTTGGAAGCACCCCATTTGGCTCCTCGCCTTTTCGAGATTCATGTCAACCACCTTTTCATGCTTCAAGTCGACCAGCATTTGGGTCCTCAACCACCCTTGCATTTGGTGTTTCTAACTCGTCTGTATTTGGATCAAACACTCCAGCATTCGGTGCTTCAAGCACTCCTGCATTTGGCTCTTTACCCACTCCTGCTTTTGGCACTACTAGTTCTGCTTTCGATGGTCAGCAGTCAGCAGAGGCATTTGGCAGCACCCTATTTGGTACTGCTCCCACAGCCGTTGGGGCTCAACCCTCTCCATTTGGTACGTTTTCTTTTCAACATAGTTAATCGTTTGTTCGGCAAACTAATGAATTATCATGTCATGGGTCATTAAAAATATTACTATTTACAAATTACATACATGTAGGAAGAAGCCTTGCAACAACACCAGCGTTTGGGAGTCCTGGTTTTGGTCAAACATCTTGTGGATGTCAATTTAAGGGCAGTAGAGTAACCCCTTATGCTCAAACTCGCTGGGAAGACGGTTATTATGATCCGTGGAATGCAAAAAACTTGCAGTCAATATCAGCAATGCCTGCATACAAAGAAAAAAATCACGAAGAACTTAGACGGGAGGACTATCAAGCCTTAGATAAAGGTAACAAGCTTTGTGATCTCTTCCTATTGATTTCCTGATTAATTAGTATTTAATTATGTTACAGGACAATCCACTTCTACTAGTTCGTCTTTCGTCATAAAGGATTCTGGCCGTTTTACTTACTCGCCTGCATTTTACGGGATACCTATCAACCCATTTACCCTCAAGACCTGGTCAACAAACAACACACAGCAGCAACATTCAAACCTTTTCTCTTCCTCGCCTGCATTTGGCCAGGAAAAAGCAGATACATTGTGTGTTACATGTTCGTTTAATCCTGTCCTCTCAACATTGCCACCTTCACAACCAATTCCATTTGCATTTAATTCAACTCCTACTTTTAGTTCTACACCTTCTTCATCTCTTTTTGGTACATCTAATGTATCAAATTCGTCAGTTTCTATCAGCTTGAACTTTAGCAGCACTCAGTCTTCCCCCTTGTTCCACTCACCCCCAACCTCTCTTTTCGGGCAGACTAGACAGGCTTCACGCAACTCGTTAGTGCATATCACGATCAACAATCCAACAACTGTGAGTTCCTTTTGTTAACGTTTACTTTATGTACGTTTAATTTATAATTCTTATTATATTAATTATTAGTATAGGACATCCTTTTTCTCTAGTTATTTTTAGTCTGCATGATAATGGCATAACATGAAACTCTTTAACTTATTACTTAACCCGTCCTCCCCAACCCGACCCGCCCATTCTGCTACCTCTAACAGTGATACGTCTGCAAACTTTCAATAAATATCAAATGTTTGGTTCTTTATCTGCAAAAAGAATATCGATGAATCTACTATTAAAGAAATCAACGTATTTTTTTATCTCATTTTTTAATCCTATAAATTTCCTATTTTAACACTTTTATCTAATCACTATCTAACTTTGTTAGTTTGTTGGTTATATATGTAGACACTCAATCACATTTAGGCCTCGTTTGTTTTTTCAATTAAAATATTAAAATAGTCTATTTGTATTATTCGATCAGAGGAATATTAAATAAGATGTTTTGAATTTTTATTTGATTAAGATCTTAGTATCACCTATTTTCCTTCTATTCGGATCGACCAATTTTAAATCTGAATCCCTCTTATTAAAACTAAGACCCACGTCTTTGTTAGTGTATTTGTTTGAAACTGGTATTTCAATCAATAAAATTAATTGTTACCGAGGTTTTATATTTATCTAGTTTTTATTTAAAACAAGAAATTTGTTTGTTTTGTAAATTAGTTTGAAAATGACAAATATTATAAAACATTAAATATTTATCTCAATTTTTTTTATGAGACTCGAATCCATTACATATAAGTTAATGGGGCCCTAAACTAAGAATAATTTTATAATGTTGGTTAATTTTTATTCCACGACATCAAACGTTTATGTCATACGCGGTTGACGCACTTGCACAAAGTTATTTCTAACGAGGAATAACATTTTTTCATATTAGTTTATAGTTTTCCTTTTAATCGTATGTTGATTTTAATGTTTATTTCAAGGAATTTATAGTTGTTGGTTTTGGTGAACCAAAATTGTATTTATTATATTAATAATATTGAGTTATTTTAATGATCTCAATATTAAAGTCTTAGATGGTACACGTATTCAGATATTTCTATAGTTTAATTTCAAACACTCTTAATAAATCAATATTCAGGTTTCCGGTTTCAGATGTTGTCCGCTTTTAACTTTCAAAAAAAAAAAAAGACCCTTAGTAAGAATTTAATATTTTTTTCGTATCTTACATTTACTCTCGTTCTATATCTCTGACTCTGTCTCTTTCTCTCTGTATAGGTTTCTGAACAACCTACTGTCGTGAAGATATATGTGCCAACAAACGAGAGCCCATGTCTGAATTTAGAAATTGAAAAACTTATGAATTTAAGAATCTGAAAACGAAACAATGTATTTGGGTTAAGCTAGTTTACATGTTGAGATTTTGAGATTTAAGTTCTGATTTCTTGAATTTTTGGTTTTGAACTGCTGGTAGTTTTGACCCATTCGATCGTTTTATTTTGTAAATTCATAACCTTCTTCTCTTGTAATACTTTGTTCGTATGTTTTCAGGTTTTATAGTTTGGTATTTTATTGGTATGTTCGATTTAGTATAATAGTCTATTATTTTTGTTCCGATTTTAAGCCTTTAATTTTTGATTGTTGTGAAAAAAAAGTTTGTGTTATAAATGATGATTATGTTTCAAACTTCAAGTTCATTTGATATCATAATATCGTGTTAGAATGGTCTAGAGATTAATCACCTCAATCATATATTGAAGCTAATCCATTTGTTGGTGATATATAGTAACGAAAAGAAAGATGACGTTGATTGTAAAGGATATCGAGAACCCATATCAAGCGGTGCACGTTATAGTTTCATTCCATGTCGTTACCACATAATACATGCACAAACTAACAGTTACTATATTAATCATCATTTCCATCTCTTTCATCCTTTTATGCTCAATGCTCATAGTGTGAAATTTCGATGCATGCCCAAAATGTGGTGTCGTAAATTGCACTTAAGGAAGAAATATCCGTCAAATTTAAACACGAAGGTCACCATCTGCAACGCACTTTCGCTCTACAATCAAAGATCTTCTTCATTCTTTTGTGATGCTTGCCAAACCGAAGAAAAAGACTTATTTTATGAATGTGATAATTGTGACTTCCGGATTCACAATAATTGTGTGCTTCATTGGGCAACACCATTAGCCTACCCCATCATAATCATCCTTTTGTAAAGGAATCAAAGTTGGTGTGCATTAGTAAGTATATCGAAATTACTATTTCATGTATCGTATTTTAAAATTTTATATTATAAGCATCGAATCAATACTACCGTAATAAAATTATTTTTACCCATTTTTTTGTTTGTTTTTAAAGAATGTGTGATTTATTTGTTCTTTAGTATACGGATGTCATAGAAAGAAGTTAAAACTAAGTTTTGGTAATAAAACTATGTAATTAAAAATTCAAAAATGTTGGTACCTATTTAAAGTAAAACTAATAGTAATTGCTATTTTCTTAATGTTAAAATCATTTAGATGGAAAAATTAAAATTAGTTTGAATATCGATAGTGTAATGACCGGGTTGAAAATTAAACAAAAAATTGAAAATTAAAAATCTAATTTAGGAGGAAAAATTACAATTAATTAGTCTAATTGAATGACATGTGTACTAAAATGACTTATTTATTATAGTAGATTACAAATGTAACCAATTATTAGTGCCTTACAAACGCTCAACTTATCTAAACGCTCAACTTATCCGCACTTAATAGTGTCGATTTCAATTTGTTACTAGCACACAAAAAGCTTAAATATATGGAGCGGAACAAAATACTTCGTACATATTTTGAATTGTTAAACATGGGTATATATGTACATACGTAAAAAGTGTAGACATTTAAAGTTGCTATGATCTTTAATATTTCTTTATGTTTTAAAATGTAAATATATCGAACATAAACAAACTGAAAAATTATTAACCTTTTTAAATCCGTGTAGAAATAAATTTGTATAAAACACATATAGTTTATATGTATATATCTACTAGGGATGACAAAACCATCCGAAACCGATAGGGAAAACCGAAACCCGAGATAGTTGGGTCGGGTTCGGGGGCGGGTTGGCGGGTTTGGAGGCGGGTATGAGCACAAAAATATTTCTTTTGCGGGTTCGGGTATGGATATAGGTTTTGTCAAATACCCGCCAGATTATCCGTATCCGTACCCATACACATATATATTAAGTCGTTTTTTTTTCTTTTTTTATTTATAAAAAATACATATTACTAATAATAAATTTTTATATTATATACTCTAATTGATTTCACATGACTTAAATTATATCGTTTAAAATAATCGTTTAAATTTTTTGAAATGTCGATAATAAATTAGGTATTTTGTTGGGTTTTAGTAATTCGTTAAGAATTTTTTTATCCCTAACTCGACATTTTGTCTAGCATAAATGTAAATGGGTATATCCAATACCCGCGGGAAAACCCGAAAAACCGATGGGTAAACTATATGGGTATCCGATGGGTATTGGGTTTGATATGTGTATGAGTTTTATAAATAAATGCGGGTACGGGTTTAGTGATATCTGACCCGAACCCGCCCCGTTGCCATCCCTAATATCTACTTATAATGCATAACCCGATATTGCGATGACATGGTGAATGACATGACAACTTAATTAAGACATCACATAATCAAAAAACAGTTGTTTTGCAAATGAATAGTTGGATACATTAGTAAATTCAGAGATTAGTTGTTTGGCAAATGAATAGAGGTTATGTGATATATACAATAGCAACACCCTAAAATTTCAATACACATAGTATAAAACGTATTACATACATTAGTAAATTTAGAGATTAGTTGGATACATTTTAGAATGTTTGCCATTTTGTATATCAGAATAAACTTATTTAATATCGAATCTTTCACTAAAAATGTGTCTCTGATTACTTGTGTTATTGTTGAAAAATATGTATTACATTTTCCATAGTTAGATGCATTTATGGATCCATTGAAATTACTATATTATAAAAAGATAGCCCGAGATGATGTAAAATTTGGTGTTAACCAATGAAGTCATGATCATCTATTAATCCTCAAAATTGAACTATAAGGTAACAATATGTCCGAGATATCAATTGTCTCCGTCCGATATAGATATAGTTGCAAAAAGAGGTCGTTAATTCGCTATTCATAAATATAGTGTCGAGTTACCTTTCACATTTGAACATCAAATGTCATTGTATCATTCATGTAGGCGTGATACACATATATATTTTATACGCAATGGTTTAGTTGTAAACATGGCCGATCCTCAAATTTCGGATGCCCCGTAAAAAAAGAAAATAATCCGTTATACACATTTTTTATATTGAAAAAAAAAAATACCTAGAGATGAGCATAAAAACCAAAAAACCTAATCATAACCCTAAAAAACCAAACAAAGCAAAATCGACCATTCCATTTAGGGTTACTTAAAAAAAAAATACAGAAAAACCGAATTAAACCATTTATAATGAATTATTAAAACATAAACTTTTTTTGGTTTCAGTTTTTGTTTCACTTGCGATGACTCCTGATTACCTGCAAAGCAGGTGGTCGTCGTGAGATTAGTCGGTTCGCAATGCGAATTGAATACATAAATTAACAACAACAAAAAAAGAAAAAAAAAAAAAAAAACTTTATTTTGGTACTAAAAAACTAACTTATAACTTAAGCTAAATTTTGAACGAGCGTATAACCTAAGCTAATTTTAAACGTTGAACTCAATATAAAAAGTTAAAATTTACCCAAACCGTTAAAAAAATAGTTACACACATAACATATAGATATAACCTATACATACATATAGGGTCTGTTTGGCATTTGGTGTTTGTTTACCCTTTTTTTGCCAGAGTGACCTATTCTCACATCTTTTTCTCCCTCTCGGCGACGCAATTCCTTAATCGCCAACAGATCCACGATCCGTCGCTATTCAGGTATATTCGTAACCCTAGCTTTCATTTATCATTGATTATTATATATCTCGATTCATATTATTATCGTTATTACGTTTTTTTTTATATAATTATTCGTTGAATTGATTTATTGATTGAATTTGAATTTGAACAGAAACAGATAGCTGATTAGAATTTGTATAAGTTTGGATTCTGTATGCTTGTTTCCGCCTAATTTGTAAGTTTTTTGTTTGCGAGTCAATTTGTTTCGTTTGTTTGAAGTTGTTTTTTTATTATTTGATTTGTAAATTTGTTAGTTATATTTATTTTATGTTTTTTTGTTGTTGCTAGAATTTGAGAGCGAGAGGCGGTTATTCGACGTGGACTGTGAAGTAATTTGAAGGAAAAATGTTTAGTAGCAACCGTAAGTTTTCGTTTATATGTTATGATTGAATATCTTGTTGCTTGTTTACTTAATTTTCTCGGACAAGTAGAAGAAGAGTGTTGGTTATGACATTGTTATCTGCTTTGTTGAGTTACTTCGTATTTTTTGAATTTAGAAGTTTAAAATGTTTAGAACTAGAATTCATTTTGTGAATTCGTCATGAAGTTTATATGTTATGTTAATTCAAGCGTTGCAACTAGAAAATGTGTAAATGAGGATGGATTATGGATTTTTTTGACTAATTGTTTAACTAATTTTGCCCATATTTGAATATATTAATTAAAATTATTGCACCATTAAGGAGTATAGGGGCACTAGATAGAGGATTTTCGTTTTATATGTTTTTTGTTTTGATATTCTGAAGATGTAAATTTTGTAAAGGATATTAATTATCGTTCTTAGTTTTAGTCCAACTCCAGTGTATGCAATCATATCAAATGTTATTCACTCTAAATATGCTCTATTTTACACATTTAAGTTGCTTCATACTTTTGTGTTGGTAGTTGAGAAGGCCTACTAATAAATCTGTAACCATTCAAGGAAAACCAATTACCTTTTTTTCTTGCTTTCGTATAACATGTCAGCTAACAAAAGATTACTGTGACACTTAAACCCTACTTGCTACATGCATGTCATGCTGCGTCATGAATCTAATGGCTTTTGTTTTATTAAACAGCGTTCGGGCAGTCATCTAATAGCCCTTTTGGGTCCCCGTCAGTTTTTGGGCAGGCGAATAATGCAAATAACAATCCATTTGCTCCAAAACCATTTGGTAGTACGCCGTTTGGTGCTCAAACAGGGAGTTCCATTTTTGGTGGCACTTCTACTGGCGTGTTTGGGGCACAAGCTTCGTCACCAGCTTTTGGTGTTTCATCAACACCTGCTTTTGGAGCTACATCAAGCCCAGCGTTTGGTGCCTCTTCAAGCCCAGCCTTTGGTGCTTCATCCTCGACTTTTGGAGGTAACCACATTTATGGACGTAATTTAACTTCAATCTCCCAATTATGTACTAAAATATGGCTTTGACTTAATCTTTCATATTATTATTGGTTATGATAAGAATATCTGACATGTGTTTTAGATGTTATGTTGTGGTTACTTAAGATGAAGTAATGTTAATCACATTTGAAGCTTATTTGATGTTTTTAGTTGTGGTTCTTTTCGAATGCAATAATTTTTATTTGTTTGCGGTATTCTTATAATCTATAGATGATGAATAATTATTTATTGGTAGTCTTTGGATTTCGGTTACGAGTTCTGTATTTTCCTTGCATACCTTTTCATATCTGATTTTAATCTTCTGTAATCCTAATTACAGGTGGTTCTGCATTTGGGCAGCAGAAACCTGCATTTGGCGGCTTTGGATCCACCACAACATCAAGTCCTTTTGGAAGCTCATTTCAGCAATCTCAACCTGCTTTTGGAAGCACAACATTTGGTTCCACAGCTTTCGGAGCTGCAAGTCAACCAGCATTTGGATCCTCAAGTACCCCTGCTTTTGGTGCCACAAGTACTCCTGCATTTGGTGCTACAAGCACACCAGCTTTTGGGTCTACATCAACCCCAACATTCGGTAACACAGGTTCTGCATTTGGTGTTTCTAACTCGTCTGTATTTGGATCAAACACTCCAGCATTCGGTGCTTCGAGTACTCCTGCATTCGGTGCCTCAAGCACTCCTGCATTTGGCTCATCAAGTACTCCAGCATTTGGCTCTTCACCTACTCCTGCTTTTGGTCAGCAGTCGGCCTCTGCATTTAATTTTGGATCAAGTCCAGCATTTGGTCAGCAGTCGGCCTCTGCATTTGGCAGCACCCCATTTGGTACTGCTCCTACAGCCTTTGGGGCTCAAAGCTCTCCCTTTGGTACATTTTCTTCTCTACATGGCTAATAGTTTGTTCCAGAACTAGTAAATTATCCCGTGTTTGGTGACTTGGTCCTTGAAAATGTTTACTTATGCTGAATCTTTGTTACTATTCACAATCATGCAGGAGCGCAGTCCACAACACCAGCATTTGGTAGTCCTGGTTTTGGTCAAACAACTTTTGGAAGTCAACGTGTGGGGAGTAGAGTAACCCCTTATGCTCAAACTCCCGAGACAGACGGTACTAGTGCTACACAAGGTGGTGGAAAGCTGGAGTCAATATCAGCAATGCCCGCATACAAAGAAAAAAGTCACGAAGAACTTAGATGGGAGGATTACCAAGCAGGAGATAAAGGTAATACCGTAATAATCATTCTGATCTTGACCTCTTGATTTCCAGATTAGTTAGTATTTTATTTATTTATTTTGTTTTGTTTCAGGGGGACCAAATCCTGCTGGCCAGTCTTCTGGTGGATTTAATACAAATAACACGCAACAGCAGCAGCAGCCAAACCTTTTTTCTTCCCCATCTGCATTTGGCCAGCCAAATACATCTAATCCATTTTCTTCCACTACAGCAACCAACCCATTTGCCCCAAAGAGCTCCGGTTTTAGTACTCCAACGTTTGGGAACCCAGGTTCTGCCCCTGCTTCTTCAATCTTTGGTGCTCCACAACCTAATCCTAATCCTAATCCATTTGGGTCGACACCATCATCAGCCCAACCATCTGCGTTTTCAACTTCTGCCTTTGGAACTTCAACATCTCCTTCTATTTTTGGTACATCCAATACATCAGCTTTTGGAACATCTTCTCTCTTTAATACAACTCAAGCTCAGGGGCAAAGTTCGCCATTCTCTACTGGCTTAAACTTTGGCAACACTCAGTCCTCCGGCTTGTTTCAATCAACAACACCTTCTATTGCACAAACAAGTTCTCCCTTCGGGCAGACTCCCTCAGCTTTCGGGCAGGCAGCCCCATCCTTTGCGCAGACTACTTCGGCCTTTGGTCAGTCAAATGCATTTGGAGGAAACATGTTCTCAAGTACTCCATCGTTACTGAACAACAGCATGGGATTCAATCAGACAACTGTGAGTTCCTTTTGACTTTGTCCTATATGTACATGTGATTTGTTATTAAAATTATGTGTTATTATAATTTCATCATAGTTTTGTTCTTGGCTTTATGAAAGCAGTCGTCAATAGCTTTCACTATGTTTGTTGTGCTAAAGAATTGCTAATAGCTTTGATGATGATTAAATTCATAAATAGATGTTAATATAATTTCTCCGTACTCTTTGTACATGGCTGTATGAAAAGAGTCAGGCAATTGCTTTGAATGTGTTTACTCTGCTAAAAATTGTCAGTAGCTTTATTATAATTATTTTCAATTATCATAATTAAATGTCGATAGCTTTCATTATGAAATTTTGGAATCTCTAGACCTAGTAAGTAATAATAAATTGGAATTTTCTCTTGGATATTGTGGTTACTTGCAAAATGGAAGTAGTGAAGGCTTTGGTTTTATAGTGACATGTCCGAAGAACTTTAATCTCTTTTTCTGTCCTAAGAATATTGGTCTAGATTTAAAATACGAAGTGATTAATGAATACTTTCTGAATCTATTACTGCTGTAAATAACTTATGTTCTGTAAATGAATTCATTCCAGTGATTATATGAAATGAAGGGTGATTAAGGCTCTTAGTCCAATTTTTTTTTCTCTTGATCAAAGTCGGTTAATATATATTTATTACATTTTAAACTGGACTTTGACAATACACTTTTCCTAATCAGCTTTTTAGTAGAACTCATTATAGTGACCGTCTTTAGGTATATAATTTTCTGAGTTTTGTCTGAGCTTTAGTCACAATCTAACTTCTATTGGTTATATACGTAGCCTTCCCTTTCAATGCCGTTTCAATCAGCTCAACCAACTCAGAATACAAGTGCTTTTGGATTTGCAGCACCACCAGGTAATCTGATGCATTTCAGTATCTTAAAATCCACTCAGTAACCTCTTAAAATTCTTTCATTAGTTTCTCCAAGGTTTCTTACTTTTCTGTTTTTTCTCCTAAACAGGTGGCACATCAAGCATTTTTGGTCAGAATAATTTTGGACAAATGTATTATTCACCCACTGCTCTTTTACTACTGTATATTTATTATTCAGTACGAGTTTTATCAATGCTTTATTATTCTTGACACGGCAGGTCTGCTAATCAGAGCCTTGCAGTTGCACAACCACAGTCTATTACAAATCCTTTTGGAACTCTACCAGCAATGCCTCAAATGTCAATTGGTCGTGCGGGAAATGCACCTTCAGTTCAATATGGGATTTCTAGCTTGCCAGTAAGTATCATTATATAATCAACCACACGTTAATATGATATTATTAGCTTACATTTTTCTTCTCACGATAGGTTGTTGACAAACCTGCTCCGATGAGGATGTCATCTGTGTTAACTTCCCGACATCTTTCTCAGAGGCGGATTAGGTTGCCTGCAAGGAAATATCACCCCAAAAATGATGGACTAATGGTGAACCTTACTTCTTATTTGACTATTTTGCTCTTTTTTCAGGAGTATATAATGTTTTCAGGACAAAAAAATCATCTTCAATAGTGAGATTGATTTCTGCAGGTTCCGTTTTTTAGTGATGAGGAAGAAACTACTACAAGCACACCCAAAGCAGACGCTCTTTTCGTTCCCAGAGAGAATCCGAGAGCTCTGGTTATTCGCCCTCTGGAACAATGGCCTGGAAGAGCATCTTCAGAGAAATCAAAAAAATCACCCTCTCCCGTACAAGCTAATGGTAAAAACTTTGTTTTGTAAAATATAATCACCGACTCAAATGAGTATTTTAGAAAATGGAAACAAAATCTAGTGTGTAAATTACCTCCTAAATATAACTCATTATTATTTACTATTTGAAATCAGGTGGATATACGGAGTTCGTTTCTACCACTCATCAAAATGGTCGCTCTTCAGAGAATGGAAACAGTAAGATAATTTCTTTCATGATACATCGTAACACCTCCAAATTCCTTGCTGTCTGCAGATGGCATTTTTAGCTTTAATCCCTATATTTCTTGCGTTATCACCCATTAGTTTCATAGTAGCGTAACATCTTTTTGGTTCATGCAGGAAATCATTCTGAGAACGGTGTTCATAAGGAACAAACTACTATTAAAATAACCCAAAAAACAAACGGTGTACATGAGGACCATTCTACCCCAAAATCCGACTCTTATATTTCTTTAACCGGTCACAGAGCCGGCGAGGCAGCAATTGTTTATGAACACGGAGCCGATATCGAGGCACTTATGCCGAAACTCCGCCATTCCGATTACTACACGGAGCCTCGAATCCAAGAGTTGGCTGCCAAAGAGCGCGGAGAACCAGGTTTCTGCCGCCGTGTAAAGGACTTTGTAGTTGGGCGACATAATCACGGAAGCATTAAATTCCTTGGGGAAACAGATGTGAGACGTTTGGAACTTGAGTCTCTTATCCAATTTAATACTCGTGAAGTAATCGTTTATTTGGATGAGACCAAAAAACCGCCAATTGGACAGGGGCTTAATAAGCCCGCTATAGTAACACTTTTGAACATAAAATGTTGTGATAAAAAGACTGGGCGACACTTCACTGAAGGACCCAGAGTTGAAAAATATACAGAAATGCTAAAAAAGAAAACCGAAGACCAAGGCGCTGAGTTTATCTCTTATGACCCAGTTAAAGGGGAATGGAAGTTCAGGGTTGACCACTTCAGTCGGTACGGGCTTGAAGACGATGCGGACGAGGATGCTGCTACCTGAACGATGTTAATTGCTTTAAGCATTGTCTGTTTTGTTAGCCTGCTTTATAACACTGGTTTGTATAGAATTTGTCGGCTTGTGGTATACATACAACCAGTGCTTTGTCTCGTAAAAACTCTTGTTATTATGGTTTGACAACACATGTTTTTTTCTTTATGTTTTCTGTTAAAGTCTGTTGGTTGTAATGTTCAATCCCGAAAGCATCAATGAATTGTTGGATTTGAGCAAAAAATGTTAAATTTGCAACATATTTTTTTGTCTGTGATGTAACAGCAATGTGGATTTTTGATATTTTTACATGTCCTACCGATTCTTCAGAGTTTGGTATTATTAAATGAATCAACTTTATTTCTACTTATAAATTTGATTTTCGTATAATAATGTATTAAAACTGAACTCGATAAACAGATATACTTTCTGTCAACGATGATAAACTTAACTAACTTGCTTGAATATGCAAAAACGGAATCATAACTATCATCAATCTTTAAGGAAACCAAATAGAGATTTTGGCAGAACTATAGACCTTTTGATTCAAAATACTTTGTTGTTTCGACCACAAAATTTCATCCTCAAAAGAAACAACGACACGATGCATATAAGGAAACAACATCATTTACCTTGACCAGACCGAATTGGTACTTCCTAAACGGAAAAGCCGATAATTAACCCAAATACCATGAACAATAAACATAATGACTCATATTATGTTTCTCTTTTCAATTCAATGACTCATCATCACATTCAAGTACTATACACAATGTATACGATTCATCTACTATTTGTTCATTTACAAGTCAAAAACTGGTCGCAAGAGTTATCAGGTTAATTTATCAGAGAAAAACCACTACCAACATTTCTTAGTAATAATACACTAGAGAGGGCTAGGCAAGTGTAAAATTACTCGCTAGAAGGCGCAAATATTGTTGACGTTTACTACTTATCTTAAGTTGCTCGATCTCTTGTTGACTTATCTAATAATGAGTTCATTGTCTACTAGTGTTGAAGTGTATGAGGTATCTCACTTTATCTTACTATGTATGTTTCTAACTTTTCAACCAGATGTTAGCTATTTAGTGTGATTGAGAGATATAATTATTTGATTTGTAAACGGGTCTATACATACAAAACATACCCCCATTAAGTCCATTACATTATGGACCCAAATAGCAGGGGATCAAGGGGGTCGCGCCCTCTTACGACTTTCTAGGGACTAGGCTATGTTAATCAATATGATGTTTGTTTTATATACTGAATTGCGAGTTTGAATAATATAAAATTAATATTTAAAAGAAAAACAATAAAAACCAATGATATAATGGAAAAACAAAACCCATATTTTTTCAGTTAAGTTATGTTGTTAGGATTAAGTCACAAACAAACACGTACATTATGACTTTACCACATTAATTCCTTTTTCTTATTAAAAGTTACAATCAAACACCACCTTAGTTATATAATCGTTTGCCTGTTACGAATGGATATTTGGAGAGATCAAGTTACCGTTTGATACTCATAATATCCTCTTTTATTGGATGTCCTCTATATAATAGAAACATATTAATGAGATTGTGAGCTGCGAAAACATATAGTACTCTTCTTGTCTTTTATCTAAACCAAGAACAAAACTCTCTAAATTATCCCAAAGGGACATCACTGATTCATAAAACCATAAGATATAAAATAACAAAAAATCCTCGAAACCCATAAAATCGAATTACAAATTCTACAAGATACTACGACATCAAACCTTTACGTGATGTGAAATTGAAGATTCAGTCTTTACACGACACATTTTTGCAAAAGGCGAGCTTTTTCTTCCTAAATTCTATGTTATCAAGAAATTAATCGTTGCAAAGATTAAAATTAACTTCATTTTGCAATTTTGTTGCTAAAGTAAGAACCGATATGTAGAAGACAACATACACCTTATATATAACACGCGCTGATTAATTCCATCTACTTATAATTCCAAACGACAACATCGTCTAAGAATGAGTTTATTGATGAATAAGTAACAAAACCACACCTTACGAGAATTAAAAATATAAACCAAAAATTAAAAGGGACCTCGATAGAAAGTGGCCAAAATAAAAGAATTTGGGACAACAGTGGTTTTGGTAAACAGACAAAAGCTGATCATGAGTTGCATAGATTATGTCGTTTACTTCTTCATAGAAAGTTGCTCTCACTCAGTTTTGTTCTGACACCGTCAGCAACGATTATTAAAAGCCCGTGAAATTTAACGGTATTTTCCAGGGTACGTTTTCCCTTTTGGATATATCCTACAACACCCAATTAGTTCATTTTACCAACATGTCTTTAGCTTATCAGTATCGAGCGTTCAAGTCTTGTTAGAGATAAATCTTTAAATATCTGGGATGTGTTAGACGCGTGAAAGTAAGTCGACTTTACTTAAATTGACGGATTTGTTGTAGTGAATAAGACAATCAATAGAGAGTACATAGCTAGCACTTGATATAATACGTTTGGTTATACGTACCGAATTAATTATATTAAACTAACAACTAATTGTCATCATATATATATAAACAGTATCATTAAGTTTCATAAAGCAAAACATGTAAGTCTGAGGATTGCATTGGGATCGATGAGAATACTGTTAACAAGTAATAGCATTACAATATTAATTCTATACATTCTATACAATAGATACATATATGTATATATGTATATATAGATATATACACACACACCAGGTCCAGGACCAGCAGGACCAGGATGAATACTAGGATTACGACAACATAGAAAAATACGAGTCACCCACTCCACATGCATACAAAACAGTATAAATGTACCGTACATATATATACATATACATACATATGACTATATGAGTTGCTTTTGGTTAATAATAACTTAGGTGTATGTTAAGTTAAGATCAACTCGTTACATTTTCTTTTTCTAATTGAAGTTGAATAAACAAAGAGGAATGGAATAACTATATGTGGTCACGTATCGGATACTAAGATGACGTGCTATCTAACATGAGAAGCATTAGTCAAATCCAATACCCGACGCTTTAAATTAGTTAATGTCTTTATAAGTTTAATTTCCCGTTAGATCATAACCAGATATCTAATTTGTTTCCTTCGATAGTCAACCATGAGATATATAAAACGGAAAATATGTCTAGGTTCCTCGGAGAAGACGAGTCTTTTGACTCAGATTTATGTGACCTGATCGAAGTATATTGTGACCATTTTTAAACCGCTTCTATAATCACCCCCTAAGATGTTACATATGAAGGTTCAAACTTAGACCAGCCTCTTGTGATTTCTTATATACATAGTAACAACATATAATGTGAACGGTTGGAATAGATATGTGATGAACAACACAAACAAACCGAGAACGGTTAGAAGGAAACAATATGTACAAGTTGACATATTTGACAAATCATCTGCTAAACGGTTAGAAGGAAACAATATGTGTGTTTGACAACCCCCTCTCTCTTTTGTTTATTTGTTTGTACAAACAAAAACATTACAAATTATAAGTGTTAAGAAATATATATATTAATCACAAAAAATGGAAGTGCTTAAAAAAGAGATGGATGGTTGTGATACCCGATGATCCCTTTGCTATTTCCATATATCCTGAAAACAATAGCAAAGTGTAGGTATTTGAATAGTGTCGAATAAATATGTGACTGTAAATGTGTGATACTACGTGAGCGCACACATCAACATTTAGACACGACTACTAGTTTAATATATATAGTAAATGTTACTTAAAGGGTTAAATATAATGTTTATTAAATGGATAGGTTTATTATGTAAATAAGGTTTCCTTATTGTAATATAATTCAAACTCTATGATTTGAAAACCTATAAATAAAACAGAAAGGGTTTTTGTTTTTTTTTTTTTTTTTTTGTAATAAGGAGTTGCTGCTAGACAATTGTTGTACAAAGCATTAAACAAGTACTAGCATACTGGTCTGTCGATAAAAAGAGTGTCACGTACGCAACCGTAGTAAAACATTGCTTTAGGTTTTCATTATTTCGCTTGCTCAATAAGGTACACTATAACTATCCGATTTATTATTTACTATTCGATCCTAAATTTTCGCTGCATGTAATTGTGTGACAATTTGACTCAAGGTATATACCTATACAAAGGATCAAAGAAGTATGGACAACCGTATTACGCTTTGATGCCTAAGTCAGATGAGAGATAAAATAAATAATGAGAGAGAGAGAGAGTAGTAGTAGTAGTAGTAGTGATGAAATGTGTATACCTTCAGTGAAAGGACAATTTGCTATTTATATGCGAAGGTTGGAGATTCCGAATGACGCGTCGTTTTATTATCGCCTGAAAAACACCGCTCTGCTCACTCTTGATGAGCGAGGTACACGTGTCTTGTGGGTCACATGTTTTTGGGAACTGCAAGTAGCCGCGTCTCCTCGACACACTATGTTTTTTATTGTTGAACCTTAGTTTCCCAATTTCATAGAGCATCATACAGATGACCCGAGTATGTCGTGAGATGGTTATGCCATTAAATTGCATGTAAGTACTTAATTAATACTTATAATCGTATATGAACGTACAATTTGTCCTCTAATATTTGTGCGGGTGATAATTTAAAATTGGATAATAATCTCATAAAAGATTAGAGGTATTAAGTTCGAATCCAGTTGGAGATATTTACGAGTTATTGCCCAAAAAACAAAAACGTACAATTTGATTACACAAAAATTTAAGTATGGAGATCCATTTATAAATTTAGACATTTTTTTCTAGGTACATTTCTAAATGAGAAAATTGTTTAGTTTTGAATATTTCTTAGATTATTTTTTAATGGAAACCTAGTATATACATGAAGAAATTGAAAATATATAAACACTTTTTAATAATGTATAGAAAAAAGTGTGTAAAATCACATATTTTTTGTAGTGTTAATGTTAATGATTGAAATGACAAAAAATACCCCCCTATAAATAAAATGTCAAATTTGATGAATCAAAACTAAAGTAACATTTTGGTAAAGTAACCTGAAATAAAAAAAAGTTTGCCCTAGTAAGCTTGATCATTTCATTTTGGTGAGAGGGAAATGAATCAGTGTTTAGTTTAGGTGCTATTAATTAATTAGCTAAATGAGTTGGTTTTCTTTCTTTTTCCAATGATGCTTATGGTCCTCTTCCAAATTAACTTCTTATTGAAGAATTTAATTAATTTATATGCATCTGTATAGTAATTCTGTACTACTAGTGATGAGTGGAAACCCTTTCAAAACAGACCACTTTATTTGTCAAACACTTGATTCCAACCTAGCTACTCCCTCAAAACCACTTCTTCTTCAATTCTTCTTTATCCATCTCTCTAGTTCTTGCTTCTTTGATTTCGAGTCTGTCGGTAGATCGGTACCTAGATCTGATTTATCCACATATACATCTGTTTCTTGAATCATATACACACATAAAAAAGAAGTAATGAATTTTATGGGAAATATTGGTGGAAGTGAGGAAAGCAAAAGCAATCAACAACAACAATCTTTCCTTTCTCCACCTGCCTACCACCACGACCGGGGTGGTTGGTTGTTGGATCATCATAACCAAGTAGGAGAGCCTTCATCAAATCATGAGAAACAAGAAGGAGTAGGAGGTATGATGGTGGAAAGAGAGCATATGTTTGACAAAGTAGTGACTCCAAGTGATGTTGGAAAGTTGAATCGGTTAGTGATTCCAAAACAACACGCGGAAAGGTATTTCCCCTTGGATTCTTCTACAAACGATAAGGGTCTTTTACTAAATTTTGAGGACATGAATGGAAAGCTATGGAGGTTTCGGTACTCTTACTGGAATAGTAGTCAAAGCTATGTTATGACTAAAGGTTGGAGCCGTTTTGTTAAAGATAAAAAGCTTGATGCAGGTGACATAGTTTCGTTCCAACGAGGTGTTGGTGTTACTGCTAAAGATCGGTTGTTTATAGACTGGAGACGCCGTGTCCCAGCTACTCCAGCACCGTCATCTAATCTATCTTTCCCATTTCATAATCATACTTTATTCCACCCTTGGAATCCACTTGTTTTACAATCTCTTCCAGCAAGGAGAAACCCTAATTTGATGCTACAACCCTCTAATAATTATAATCTCACTAGTCCAAGATCAGTTTACTTTGGACCAGGTGGCTTTGGAGCACCACAACAACAGGTTCAGATGATGCAAAGAAATGGATATGGGTTCGGGTTTGGTTTAGGGTTTGATTCACCACTACCACCAGCAGCAACAATAACTCCACCGCTTCATGGGAAGGCATCTGCTAAGAGACTCCGATTATTTGGGGTTAACATGGATTGTTCTTTCTCGGAAGATGAAGATGATCAAAACTATGATCACTCAAGTTGTAGTACTAAAAATCCCATAATTCCTTCATCATCTTCGCTTTCTACGATTCCTTACCTTCAATTGAGTCCTTATGGAGGAGAAGCCGAATGTAATCAAAGTCCGATATTATCATCGTCATCTTCTGGTCATGATTTCAATGTAATTGCTAAATCAACAGCTTCTAATATGTCCTTGGATTTGGAGATGTGATACAAGTTATTGGTTTCTGAAAAGGGATGTTACATATATAGCTATGTTGATTATATGTTGAGTCGATCATTAATAATACATATATACATATGGAAAGCAAAACATGTATGTTCGTCTTCTAGAGATCTATAAAAAATTAGCAACTGGATCGATGTTGAAGCTCTACCAAGCTGCAATGATCACTACAAAATAAAGAGGCTAAGTTTCAAGTGTTAGGTACTTCATCTAGTACATTCCTTTCATAGTACAATTTTTTCCGTTGACAAATTCATTTACAAGTTAAACTCTGTGTACTACTCTGCTATAATAATTGGTTTATATTAATATGATAATGACTCGTTAAATCGTATTGACTCTGCTGGCATTTTTAAGTCGTTTTTAAACTTGCTCATGATTTTTTCCAACTAGACGGTTCCGATTCAAGTAATCACTTTGAAGGATTTCTCAACTAATTACATTATGCGTATTCAATAATTATTTGAATATTATTCCTATAAATGTTAATTAATTAGAGTGTAAGTTGAATTGTACATGATGGATTTATAATACGACCATGTATTGAGGGTCACGGTGGAATTTCCAAGAGACAAGTAGATGTCGTAGGTTGATGGCAAATTGGCCTAAAGGCTCGAAGTAATTTACAATATATACCTATCCTGAGGGGTGTGAGACATGGTATCGCCCAATATATTGAACATAGTTAGTGTTTATGGTTATACATTTTGTAGCTAGGGTTATATCATTTGGATGGATAATTACCAATGTACGACGGGTAACTTGGTCAGATTGGATTCTAAACGTCTTAACATACATCATTTTTTAATCGTCGTTCAAAAAAAGATTTATACTTAATGTAAACATGTATATGTCACTTTGAAGAAAAACAAATAAGATGACCATTTTCCTCCGCGTTAACCAAGTTGTTCACACTGATGAGGCACATAACGACAAATCTTTATGTTCGTGTGATCATTTATTTCTTTGTGTTATTGCGTTTTGGCTAACAGTATTTGCAAACGTTTATAACCAACAAACACTAACCGCTCCACACACCCCATCTTTAAAACAATGTGTAAAAGACAGTGTTGAGTTTTGCTCCCTTCATATTGAAAAACGTGACCATGTATCCAGAATCCTTCCATCCGAAACCAATTGAGCTGCGTGTCTTATGTGTACGTCTTATGGTTGGCCCAAAGTTATAGGTTGTAAGAGCAAATGAAGGCATTGCTAGTTGAACCAACTTGTGCTTGTTGGAGGTCATCTGGATAAAGTCAAGTTTTATCTATTGGGTTTGTTATTTTCTTTTTGTTCTGAAAAAAAGTGAAGAAAGTCAGAGTGTGCAGACTTATGATCGGTGTGAGTACGATGAGAAGGGGAATGATGGAAGAATGGTATAAATTTGTCAGATCGATGACATTAGTTGGGGCTACTATGTGTGTGTGTGTTTATGTTCATTTATTACCTTTTGTAGGTTCGTTGCTCTTGTCGCTGCCACTCCTACACTTTCCTTGGACTCTAGTAGCAGGTACTTCTTCTCTCTCTTCCTGCCATTTTTCAGATTAAAGTGTTCCTGTGATCAACTCAACTGTGTATGTATGTGTATATGTATATGTATATGTATATGTATATATTCTATATGTATATGTGTGTTGTGCTTGATGGACAAGTTGTAAAATCATTTGGATAACTTTAATGTGTTAATCATGATATTAGGGTTGATGATATTATTAATTAAAGATATGAACTTATTTAGTTAAACCTTGAAAACCATATTTGTTTATCGCATATAACAAATATGTCATTATATTTGCATCAACTTTTGCATTTTCATTCATCTTAATATCAATGAGACATTAATCATACAATGTACAAAACTAGCAAGAAGCAAGAAAGTACAAAAACCTCCATATCAACCAGCCACAATTGGAAGTGAGATTTCCGTCTGGATAAATAGATATTAGAAGTTGAGGACCTTTTAGAATGTGGTATATTATGTTGTATTCGGTTCGGCAATTGTAGCTAGATTTCACAAATAGAAATAATTTTATCTAACTTATTACAAACACGCAAGATTAAGAATAAGATTTGTTCCGTTTTCCTTTAGCATAATGTATCATCTAACTTCTTGCTCATTTTTTCATCAAAAATTCTTTTGCCGTTTTAAATAATAATAATATGAAAGTCCTTCTAAATCAGTAGTTAAAAACATAAACCAAAAAAAGAAAACTATAGTTAATTTGGAGAAACTTTGGATCAGTCTACTCTATCTATAAAGCTGTAAATACATGTTCATCTCTTAATATTGTTCCCTGCTATAAACCATCTTTTTGTCGAATAGATTAATTATTACTGTGCTTTTATGATATGTATATTATTTGCTGTAAATCGAGCTAGGCCTAGCTTAGCTCTATAATCGAATGACAGCTACAAAAAGTGAGAAAAGAACGAAACATGAGATTCATGATCAGTATTATATCGTTTGCATGCATGTATCATGTTCTTGCATTTCAATATACTTTGTAGTCGTCCAAAATGCATTAACTTCTAATAGCTATTTGATTGGACCTTCAAACTTTTATCTTTGCGAAAATTAAAGTGTGGAAAGTTTATCTACTTAATTTTATGCATATGGTAATGTGGTTAAAAGTTCTTAAGTTTGGGTTTGTGACACTTTTAATCAAATGACAATTTTCTTATATTGCTTAACCGATCAGTGTGATTGACACAATTTACGTTCAGGTAACGTTGTTTTAACTTTTTTCAAAGACAAATATTATAAACATACAATACTAATTTACATATTTGTCTATGACGAAACATGAATCCATAACCTTTTAGTATCAGGCAACTCTCATATTGCTAGACCGAAAGTTCCTTGGTATTGTTTTAACTTTCGATACAAGAAAATTTCTAAAGTTATAATGTCGCTGCAACTTATAGTAACTCTTTGAAAGTCGATCTACTTTAGGTCAGACATGCTCCGAGTAAAATTGTATGTTTTTTTCACTTTTTCTTTTAGCTACTTGAAACTAGAAAAAACTACTCCCTTCGTTCTTAAATTTGACCACAAATTTTCACCTTATCCATAACTTTTAAAAGTTTAAACTCTTCATCCAAAGTAGGTTTTTGTACCCTATTGCCAATCGTTAGGGTTTCGTCAATGATGCAGTTAAACTTTAACAGTGACTTGCACACGAGGACATTTTTGTTTACACTCATAAAAAAAACACCTCCACTCACATATACTTTTGGATGAGGCGTGTAACTTTAAAAGGTAGGGACGAAGAGTGAAATTTGTTGTCAAAGTTAAGGACGGGGGAGTAGCCTTTCAGATCATACTAGATTATTATCCCGCGATAGCGTGTATAACGATAAAAATTAAAATATAAATTATAAATTTATTTTTATGTAGATATTAAGTTATTATTGGAACACAATTTTACACGATATATAACATATATATCTTTACGTTTCACACATGTTTATAGTTATAACAATATGATACATTTACATTTATACGACATGTTATGATACGTTGGATTAGAGATTTTAGAATAACAACAAGATAAATCATAGTTCAAATTGAAGTGATTTATAAGTAAATTAGAATTATCTATTTAAGTGTAGATGGAATGAAATAGAAGAGGTATTATGTAGTTGTCATGGGGGGTAAAGTGAAAATAATTTTTGATGACATCATCAATCGATCTAACGGCTGAAATCAAATAGGTTAATCAATCCAAAGGATCTTATTTCGCCACGTGCATTTAAGACCCCTCTTTTATATATATTAAATATATATTCTCTTTCTAATTTAAACTTGATGAGACATACCAAATGAAATTATCAACCTTAAGTTACGACAACGAGGTTTTAATCCATTAAAAATATGAAGAAAGAGAAGAAAAAAATCTCGATATTTAAAAGAAATAAAATAAAAAACAGAACAATGTACGTTTTTCCTCAAGATCCATATTTTAATGTTATTTTAAATTCTAAGTGGTAATAAATTATGAACATAGAACGATATACGTCCATCTAAAGATTCAGTTTTTACATTTTCGGTTGTGCATATGTCTTTAGAATATGACTTTTTCGTGGTCGCAATTGGCAGATATATTGCACCCCCTCATAAATTTGATACGAAAACTAATTTTTGACAAAATTATGATTTTGTTTTTATAGTTTTTGTCCACATAAATCAATCTTAATAAAGATTATTTGAATAACATAGACATAAATAATTTCATATAGTAAGATTTATTGCACCCCTCGTCCTTAATTTTGACCACAAATTTCATTCCTCGTCCTTAACTTTTTAAAAGTTACACGCCTCATCCAAACGTATATGGTGGGTGGAGGGGTTTTTTATGAGTGTAAAGACAAAAATGTCCTCACGTGCAAGTCACGTGTTAAAGTTTAACGGCAGCATTGAAGAAACCCTAACGGTTGGACGACATGCGTAACAAAAACAATACTTTTGGATAAGGAGTGTAACTTTTAAAAGTTAGGGACGAGGAGTGAAATTTGTGGTAAAGTTAAGGACGAGGGAAGTAGTTTTTTCTTGAAACTAATTTAATAGGCACTGAGTGAAGGAGTTAGGCACCAAAACGATCAATCTAGGGGATGTTTGGATTAGATTATTTGATGGATTTACGAGCCTACTGAATATTGAGAAATCTTCATAATCTTATAAACTTATAAACTTTAGTTTAACAAATAAACTAATCCAAACATTCCTAAACCCACGTTATTGCATCTAAAATTGACCCACTAGTAAGACATAATATAATTTGAATCTTACCTAAATGCCCAACTAAAGATGCCACATTGAATTTACAGATTTGATCACTCCTCTACTTTATAGTATCAGGATGTTTGGGTCTAGATCCATGTAGGTTACCAACAATTCTAATTCGTTAAGCTTAAGGGTTATAGTGGTTCGTAAATATATTTTTTCCTTCAAAAGGCAAGACCGTGAGACAGATGTGTAAAAGAACTTTTAAGATGAATCCTATAGGAAAAAACAACACTAACAATGTTTTTTTTTACACTAGCTAGTGCCACCTAATGGTCACTTCATTCCATCATCACATGCTTGCAATTTTTGTTCTTTAATTTTATTTCATTTTAACTTTGACTATCACTATGTTTTGATGTTGAAAAACTACTTCTAGATTTTGCTCAGAAAACAGCCACTTGTATAAAGCTTTCACTTTACAACCTCCAACAATGTTCTTTTTATAGCAAAAAAGGTTTCATGGCAATTCAAAGCACATGGTGATCAATGTTTAGAGTGAGTTAAAATAACTCATATTAGGGGTTCATGAATATGTAGATGAGTTTTGTTGTTGGTTACATTTGCAAAATTTTAACTAGCTAGGTTTAGCACATGTGTTTTGTTGCCTAACTTTGTAGCTAGAAAAGGGCGAAAATGATTATCAAGTGTCGGATAGAGTTGTGTTTGAATCAAAGGCGGAGCTAGAATTTTTCTTATGTGGGGCAAACTAAAGCAAATTACCTAAGTCAATAAATTTTCATTGTTTACGTGGGGGCAAAGTTTAAATTTTTGATGTTTATGGGGAAGAAAACTTCAAAAATAACATAAATATAACTAATTTTTATATTACAAAAAATATTTAATGGAACAACTGTCTACTCTGTTCCTGATTTGAATGACAAATAACAATGTATCCATTATAATTGGTTTTTTATTTTGATCTACTTGATGTCTAAAGAAAATATTGAATTAATGTATCATATCCTAAAGTATCACTTCTAGACTTTTTTTAAGATGAAATATCTGATTATGATATTTTATAGTCACCGAATCAAACTATATTTGATTTCGGCCATGTAGGGAGTTAAGTCCATCAAATTAATAAGCGTTATCTAAGTTGTGACTCAGTATGTATGTGTTAAAACTATTTCTTTTTTCTAATAATTCAAGGGTATTTGATACTAGCTAGTTGGTTTATGGTTGATAGGTCATTTGAAATACACCATAGCTATAGTTAAATCAAATAATATTTGGTTCTTGTTGTCTATATTAAGACACATTATGTGTCCCTTTTTACTTCTCATCATTTATTTTCTAACCAAATTACCATTACAGGTTATAAAAGTAATGCAACATCAAGGTGGTGATACATTTACATATTTATATATAATTATTATAGATATAGATATAGATATATATATATATATATATATATATATAATATATATATATATATATATATATATATATATATATATATAGAATTAGGATATAATAAAAAGGTTTTTAAAATAAAAAGGGTAGGGAGTGTTGTGGGGCTGACACCTGTCCCGAAATTAAAAACCCAAAAAAATCCCGTGAAAGGGCAAAATGGTCATTTGACAATACACACTAATTTTCAATCTAAAACTAACCCTAACAAATCTCTCCCCCTTTCTCTCAATATCCCGCCGAACGACAAAAACCCTAACAAATCTCCGATCGACTGTGACCTACAGGTGCTCCGATCGACTGCGAGCTTCAGGTGCTCCGATCGACTGCCGCTGCTCACCGGCAGACGAAGACGAAAAATGGTTTTGAATCAAGGTGGTTTCTTTTTTTTATGTTTTCTGATCACAAATGGACGTAATCCGGGGATTAGGTTAATGAGTCAGATTCGAAATTTGTTTTCTGATGAAGAATTTGAAGGTTCTGACGGAATTATGATTCCGGTAAGAACTCCGGCGAGACTGAAGAGAAAAATGGGGTTAAAAATGAAGCTGCATGTGAGCAGCGGATCTACAGGTGCGCCGGATCTACATGGAGAATTTATTCGTTAATTTATTAAATTTATATATAGTTTTTATTTATTTAAATTCTTATTTGGTGTCTTTTTGATAAATAAATATTGGTTAATATTTTGTTTAATTGTGTATGTATATGTGTGATGATGACGGTTTGTGATGATGATGATGACGGTTTGTGATGATGATGACGGTTTGTGATGACGGTGGCGGAAGGCTGATGATGATTCCGGCGAAAGAGAAGACTGGATGATGATGATTCCGGCGATGATGATGATGATTCCGGCGACGGCGTTCCGGCGTTCCGACGATGGTGATGATGATTCCTTTTGTGTATTTTCAGTAAGTTGTGCATAACAAGTTGTACATTTTATTATTTTTCAGTAAGTTGTGTATAACAAGTTGTACATTGTGATGTAATAATAGTAAGTTTATGCATATTGATTTTTTTTATGCACATTGATTTTTTTATGCACACGTTTTTTTCCGGTGGATTTTTCCGGTGCACATGTGTTTGTTCTTGGTGGATTGATTTTCCGGTGAATTTTCCGGCGGTGGATATGTTTTGTATAAAAAAACTTATGTAAAATCAATACACATTATTTTGATAAAATCGATGCACAAGAAAATCGATGCACAAAAATTGAAATAGTTATGCACAAAGATTCAGAAAAAAGTAAATCTGGAAAAAAAAAAAAAAAAAAAAAAAAAAAAAAAAAAAAAAAATCTGCAAATTACCAAAAGGGCATGAAAGTTCCACTTATTTACAATCTTGCCACCGCGAAGATCAAAACAAATGGATGGCTAGGATCACTCCCTACCCTTTTTATTTTAAAAACTTTTTATTTTAACCTCCCCATATATATATATATATATATATATATATATATATATATATATATATATATATATATATATATATATATATATATATATATATATATATAATGTATAAGTGATGTAGGAGATGACAGAGGGGCCAAGCTATATTATACTAATTTAAGGGCATAATTAATTAAAAGAGAATCTAGGGATGTAGATTAGGGCTAACTCTGTGAGAGATGGTGGAAGGAAAAGAGGTTGGATATATGCATGCTATGTTACTGTATGATAACTAGTAAATATATTTCTATAAATAAGTACATTGCCTTTAATTCAATGTTGGTACTATAATATTAATAGGTACTGGCCTACTATGTCTATATAGCACCATTATGATTGTATGTCCGTGCCTGTGTTATACACAGACAACCCTAACGATATTTGGTTTACTTTCCTTCAAAACATCCAAATAAGCATATATACAGACTCATGTGTACATGTGACTCAAGGTTGCTAACTATTAATGGTGCAATATTTCATCTTTGAACTGCTCACTAGTTCATCATACCATTTTAGTCATCAAGTGTGGCAAACGAAATTCTAGTTTATTTTTATTATATGTATTCAGTCTCTTATCACCCGTAATCGGTGTTCGTTTACGATGACGTGACAGTCACGTCACTTAAGAAACACTTGTTTATCCAGGGACGGAGCCAGTAGGGGGGCTGGAGGGTGCTCCCCCCCACCCCTAACTGACCTGACGACTACCTTACCTTCATGGCAAAAAACTGTTTTTTATAGCTTATTTGACCGGAAACTATGGAAGTTTTTAAAGAATTGTGAAGCAGGTGAAATGAGAAGAAGAGGAAAGTAGATAATAGATTCATGGGGAAGTGGGAATCAAAAGAGTGTCTCGGTATGTGACAAAAATATGTACTTTTTACATTGCATATTAACATTAATTTTAATTAAATATATACAGATTTTCTTTTTTGTGAATAAGTAGACAAATTCATGATCTAATTGTATGTTACTACTAGGTTCTAAAAAGACAGTTTACTACTATCGGGGGAAAAAAATCGAGCCCCCCTCAACATAAATTTCTAGCTCCGTCTCTGTGTTTATCGATACATAAAATAACAAATAATAGAAAATAGAAAAACTTATGAAGTACAATACATAAACAGTAATTTATGTATGATTGAATATGTTTAGAAATAGTGTGTACCGCTGTTTAACTTATAGTCATGGGATCATAAACTCATCCAAATTATTGCAATTTTCACATTCTTTTTCTTCATGTTATGTAGTATATGCTTCAACCATTCCATGAATGTCTTTCACCAACTGTATAATGTTAATCAAATATGCAAATTTTCAATTCGATTATAGGTAGAGTATGTTTGATTGAAGGCTTATAATGACTTGTTAGGGATTTAAAGTTTAAACTAATTTTTTTAATCCATAAATTTTGTTTGGTTATCACTTATTCTATAAGGACACCATAAATCAATAAGTTATCTCAACTGGTTTTGAGCTTTTAATAAATAAAATGGCAAATATACCCCTCATATAATTAAAATTATAATATCGTTTATATACTCTTTCAGGTCATTTTACATTTATAAGTGTTATGTCCAACTACTTTTTCAAACATGTTTTCATTAATATATTTATAATCTCAAACTATTTCCGTCAAAGCGTAGATTAATTTATATGCTCCTATTTCAGTTTAACTACCAAAATCCACAACTAACAATCCCTAAGACTCCAAATTTTACAATTTATAGGATCCAAAAAATCATAGAATTATGTAATGAATAAGAGGTTGGTTCCTTCATGATCTGTCATTCATGATTCAACTCATATATATTATGGGTACTTTTGTAAAGAAAATTGAATGTGACTAGCTTGGATGTGAACTATATAGCCCAAATGTAGTAGCCTTTGAAGCCACCTAACCTCTTGGATATATTCAAATTTTAGCTAGTGATTGTTTTAAGTTCTTTTCAGATTGTGTTTTGATACAGCATGTGTGCTACACAGGGTCTTACACAATTTCATGATTTTATTTAATCTTTTAGTTACATATTTGTTTTTGAGAATTTGTTACTTATTGACACAAATTCTATAGTAACTAAAAAGTTGATGTAGTAAAAAAATAAATAACTATGGAGTTATATAATTTCATCAAAGATGAGAGGTCTAAAGTTCAATCCCTGATCATCAAGTTATATCATAGGAGCGTAAGCGGTTAATTATATATGTAATGATTCTATTCGTTTCTAGGTTTGTGCCGGTTCAAATAATGAATAATTCAAATTTGAAGTAGAGCAACTTATTAATTGCTGTCCAAGTGATTTATATTATTAAACCGAAATAAATTAAGGAAAATTTGCAAGCTTAGGTTTCAAGATGATGGGTTTGGGGTATTATAAATGGGCCAAATCGCCATAGGCCCATATACCTGAAATGTCTCATTCTATTTAGGTATATAGCATTAAAACAACCCATGGTTTTGCTTGATACGATATGATTCGTAGTTTATGTTTGTTTATCTATACTACTTATAATGTATATAACCTAAACTCTTAGTGTTGAAGTTTAATTAGAAAATTTACTAAATTACTCTTCATTAATTATCGTACAACTAATTTATGTATCGATTATTTTCTTAGAGACCACCCTTAGGGTGGTCATTATCAGAAATCCATTATTAATGTAAATCTATTTTTAACCCAAATAGACCACTTGTATTTGTGCTTATATGAAGAAAATTGGTTTAGAGACGAAGCCGAGATTTTATAATAGATGGGTTTGTTATGTATTATTTAAACGACACATAAATCACAAGCAAATTAGGAGGCTTGTTATGTATTTTTTACGTCAAAGTTAAGTTAGATGTTGTATATAAATTAGCCTTGTTAAGTCCCCCCTCGGCTCGGTCACATAATTGGTTGTCCATTTTTATGATTAATTGTTAATTTTAATTTACATCTGTCATATTTATTTTCATGGTTAGCTATTTCAAACTCTCATGTGCATTACAAAAGTAAGAGAGGTGGGCAAGTTGGGTTTTGCTTTATCTCAAGTCTCAATCTTTATTAAAAAGAAAAGGTTCAAATGGATTAAATGGATTCATAGTTTTCCAAACCTTATTTTCCTTTTATGTACCCAACCTCTTCAATCGTCTTATCCATATATCTTCACTATTATTGTTAACTATATTGTTTCCATAAAAATTAATTATATAAATCGTCTTTAAAGTTTATTTTAAATTAAGAATTTCGCTCCTGTTAATCATCTATTTAGAGAAAACTAATTATGTTTTTTGTTCCTAAAATCTAACAGATATCCATTTTATATACGAAATTAATGTGAAATTAGTTAACGATGATTTTTAACATATATCCATTTCAAAGAAGAAAAAGATAATTAGTTTCCCTAAATGAACAAGTGATATAATATTTAAAATTTTAAGACAAAATCTATAATATAGGATAAATTTTAGACACGATTTATGTAAATATCTCTTTTCATAATTATAATATTTTCTTTTTAAATAAAATGGCTGAAAAGGAATTTGTGGTTAACATGTAGTTTTAGATAATTTCTTAATTGCTGTGAGTTAAATGCTTATGCTTTCATGAAACATATAACTTACGTACCAACTAAAAGCTGTGTCAATGGTGGTAGCAAGAAGCAATGACCCTGTAAGAATGTTAATGGTTTGGTTTAATAAAATGGCTAACTGTTAGCTTTGTCGTGTTATCTCTTCATAATTTTCCTTAAAGCCCCAAATTAAGAAAACAAAATAAAAGAACAAAAATAAAATAATAAACTTAGACAACGAGACAAATTGTTTTTTTGACAAACACTATATCATTGCGATAAAGTTATAGTAAACAATATAAAGCAGAAGCTCCAATAAAATATTTGTCCTAAGCATTTTATTTAATCCTGATAACCAATTACCAAACATGTTACTAATGTTACGAGAGAACGAATGTTAAAAGTAATAAAAACATCTCTTCAAATAAAACATGCATAGTGACAAATAAATAAAAGATGTTAGAATAGTCTCCTCTTGAAAACAAAAAACACATTGTTTACTACTCTTCTATTGAGGCTTAACCAATTTGACTTTAGTGAGAATAGTCCCACTAGAAAAATACCACATAAATATTTTAATCTTTGAAGTGGTTCTTAGTTTCCAAACCTTTTTCTTTCTAATATGAACTTGACCATTAACGAGGGCCAACTACATAGACCAGGTCGTAAATTGTTTCAAGCTTTAGAGATTTCAGTTAAATCGACCACTATTATTAAATTGAACATTAGAAAGTTTAGATATCACATTTTCCCGTGCCTCTAATTTAGGTCCAGTAATAACCCTTTTGAAATATATGTTTAACGACGTCGTACGCATCACAGTTGCGAAAGAAACTTCTTTTTATGGGCAATATAATAAAGTAACGGATATTGAATTTTAAGAGAAATACCGGCTAGCTACACATCTTTCCAAAATCTAATTTTAGTGCCATCATTTTAGGTAAAATTTTCTTTCTAAAGAATAAGTTTTTAATCTTCATCAATCTCGACTAAGAATGAGAATCTTCGGGTTTAAAAACAAACTTGGAAAAGGGGTTTGTCAACCAAATATTTATTTTTGATAAGATTTTGCCAAATTTCATCTTCATTCAACAACTTAAATAACCATTTACTTAGAACACTCATATTTTGTAGTTAAAGATATTAATTTCCTAAACCACCTTGTTCTTTAGGTGTACACACAATCTTTCATTTTGCGGCTTTATATTTTCTTTTATGGTTATCATCTTGCCAATATAATTTTGAAAGGTAAAAATCCTTTTTTTTAAACCATCAATTTAGGTACTTCATAACAAGAAAGCATGTAAGTTGGAAGACTACTAAAGATCGAATTAGTAAGTACCAGTCGGGCCTCTCGACATGTATTTCCCTTTCCAACTACTATCTTATTTCTCAAATCGATCCTCTACTCCTTTCCGGTCCGAATTGCGGAGCCTGTGATAGTGAATCGACATTCCCAAGTATCAAAAAGGCACCCACATTAACACGATACATCTATGTGGGTTGTTCAATGTTAGGGACAATGTCAAGGTCAACAATGAACTTCATAATTTAATAAACCTTGTGATCACCTTATGAAGCAACATTGTAGTGGATTGTGAAATTGTGCTCTGTTTGAAGCTCTTCTACAAGACTATGCCTAATTCATGATAAAGTCGTTATCATATTGATACAAATATCATCTTAATAAGTTTGGAAAATCGCATTAGGAAAACTTAGAACATATGCTTAGTCCTTCATAGATACGTCAAAATGCTCTTCTCCCCAATTAATTGGTTTTCATATGGATTTTGTTGATATTGAATCATCATACTCATTGCTTCATAGAATATAAATTGGATCCAATGAGATTTCATTCATGCGCTTTTATCAATATATCTACTTTGATTCGAAACTATTAACTCTCTACTTATTCCCAAAATATTTTAGTAGCTTATAGTTTTCTTTTAAAACGTACAATGCATCAGGTTTTCCATTTTCATATTATCCGGATATGACAAGTCTTTTTGGCTTAGATAGGGCCTAACCGGGTTACTCTCATAACCATTCCCTAAACCTTTTTTCTAACCATCCTCAAAATGTTAGACGGAGAAGTTTAATTTTGAAAGATATGAAGATAACTTCTACACCGTTATTAAATTATCTTAAACAAAATAAACGAAAAAGGTTAAACTCAAATATTCACCACAAAATTAAAAAACAAAAAAATCTTAAACAAAATAATTAGTAAAAAATGGTTAAGTTTACCACAGTTTGTAAACCATAAAGAAACCAAAATGGTTTCAAAAAAGTAGCCAAACCTTTTCTTTTGATTCATCTTTTTCCATTCCCCCAATCAAGACCACACCCACACCCACACCACAACACACTAGGGTTTCCAGCATTCATCCATGGAAACACTTCCGTTAGGTTTCAGATTCCGTCCAACCGACGAAGAACTCATCACTTACTACCTCCGTCAAAAAATTAACGGCCGTCATTCCGAGGTCCACATCATCCCCGAAGTCGATGTTTGCAAATTAGAACCCTGGGATTTACCAGGTCATTATCTTTTATTTAATTATTTTTTTATTACTTTTGTTTTCGTATAATTTGACTATGACTATATAATGGAATAAATCCCCAATTTAGAATATCGAATTTGTTCGTATTTTAGTTACTATAATATTTAAAATTTGTGTGTAGATCAATCTGTTATAAAGACGGATGATCCGGAGTGGTTTTTCTTTTGTCCCCGGGATAGGAAGTATCCGAATGGGCATAGATCGAACCGTGCCACTTTAGCTGGATACTGGAAAGCTACTGGGAAAGATAGGACCATTAAAGCGAAAGGGCGTTCGGATGCTCAAGTTATTGGTATGAAGAAAACTTTGGTTTTCCACAGAGGTCGTGCTCCTAAAGGAGAGCGGACTCATTGGATTATGCATGAGTATCGTGCTACGGAAACAGATCTTGATGGTACTAATCCTGGCCAGGTATTGGTTTTTGGTTGTTTTGTTTACGAGTTTTGTTGGGGAATATGTGTAAATGAGTAGTTTGTTGTTGTAGGCGCCGTATGTTCTTTGTCGGTTGTTTAGAAAGTCAGAAGATGTGGCAGATGGTGGTAAATATGATGAAGGTGAACCGTCGAGTTTATCTCCTATCACACAAAAGTCGTCTCCGGATAATGCTTCGTTGCAGGATGTGCAAACAGAGCAGTGGGTGGCTGATACTGCTGATAACTTGGCTTATAATCCCGTTCTTGTGGATAACGTCATTGAAAATGAACAAGCAGAGAAGGTAAGACGAGTTTTAAAATGTTAACATAACTCTGTAATTCTGTTATTCGGATATTTGTTCTAAAGCCTTGTAATGATTTTTAATATTCAGATTTGTCCGGATTTGGCGACGTATCTGGATTCACGATTTGCGAATGATTTTGGTAGTGATAATAACGGGTTAGGTTTTCAAGATGGAACGTGTGAACCGGATGTGTGTTTATCTGAATTGCTGTCACTTATACAGAATAACAACGAGTGTTCCATTAAGGGATCGTCTAGTAAATTAAGCACAGCAGTGGCAATTGAAACACCTATATCTGTCCCAGTTCAGACGAATGACATGGCACACTCAACGAATCGGCCTGAATTCAAGTTCCGGACCCGTCAACCTCCAACTGACCCGATTTCAGAAAATGTTAAGGGGCAAGGCACTGCTTCTAGAAGAATCCGTTTGCAGATTGAATCATCATCATCTGGTTCAACAGAGTCCGAGGTAAGTTCCTTTAAATTTCAACCGTTTTTCCCAATTACTTGTGATAGAAGTGCATTTTCGACAATGGACCTGCGGTCAACATTTTTTTTGGTCTCATTTTGGTTGGTTTATTGCAGGTTTGTGACAACTTCTCTGATGGGTCCGAGAAGAGTAATCCCGACTTAGTGGTCAAAGAACCGGAAGATGATGTGAAGAAGAATAGTCAAGGAAAAGATCAAAGACTTGGATTGCAGATGAAACACGACGGTGTTAGTAGCAATATCCAAAAACAAACGTTGGTTTTGTTAACGTCATGTGGCGGTGGTCAATTTCTCAGTTCCCCGTTTATTCAGATAATGAGCATATTACTTGTTATATTTGTTATGATAATCTCTTTAGGGGTTCGAGAATGTTCAATCTTTCGTCTTTGATTAGTAGATCATAGGTTGTAGAAATTAATCTATCTGCTGTCGAGTTAGATTCAGTCATCGACTTCTGCTTTGTTATGTAATCAACAGTGTATGTAGGTTGAAATTAATGGAATGTAATCATGTATTATGTGCATAATTCGTTTATGAATCTTTTATTCAAGAACTAAACACGTAGAAATTAGTATGCGCTTTGCTCATGAACGAAAGATCGTTCCAGTTTCATCTTCTAATCAACTTGCAGAATGCTGACCTGTTATATTTTTGCAAAAGTATTTAACTATCATTACTAGGTGGGAAAGGAATATGATTTGGCGGCGATAATTTGTACTAAAAGTGGTTTACTACCAAACGAACGTGTTTCGCTTTCAATTATTATAAATAAACCGGAAAAAGAAAAAGATCAACAACCATCTTAATTGACAACCCGTGTTTAGAGTTTATCTTTTGGTATGTAAAAACCATGCCCACCCAACCACAAGTTATCTGTATCTGCATCCTTGTGTAGGAGTTAAAGCACGGTCAAACTGACGGCAGAATGCCATCTATTTCTTCAACGTTTGCATAATGTACTCGCCATAAAGATCCCTGCATAACCGTGGAACATGAACATGAAGTTTATAGTTAACAGCTAATAAACTTGTAAAGGTAAGCTTACATGGAGTGTTGAATGGCGTCATAAGCGTTGGTTGAAGGCAGAAAGTCGTTGACTGCAACTTCTTTGTTCTCGTTCTTTTTGTCTAAGTTTTTGTCAAGAAACTTTATATTATCTTTCTATTAACAATCTATACATTTAAGATAAAATTTAACATTAGGATGTAAGATAACAAAAAAAGGATACAATCCTCAAAGAAGCGACGGATTTCAGCCAAACGATGTGTGGGTAACTGGCTTATATCAGTGTAGCCACGATATTCTGGATCGTCCGCACAAACAGCAATAATTTTGTCATCTGACTCTCCCTAATTGAATTGCATTAAACAAAATTCCCAATTGTCAAAAAAAGATAAAATGGTCTAGTTTGGATTTTATATGATAGAAACAAAACCTGATCAATCATAGGCATGAGCCCGATGGCTCTAGCTCGAAGAAAACATCCCGGTATCACTGGTTCCTGCATGATGACTAGTACGTCTATTGGGTCGTTATCTTCACATAGTGTTCGTGGGACAAATCCATAGTTGTGAGGGTAGACCACTGATGAATATAAAACACGATCAACCTAATATTGGTCATAAAAGTCGGTCATTTATTCAAGTTTATGACAACAATCGCTCATTGATTCATAACGATTAATGATCTTACCTTGATAAGACCAGTTTTCTTATCAAGTTCATATTTCACTTTGCTTCCTTTTGTGATCTCAATAACCTATAGTTTCCATGCAAACATAATAAGCCATCGAACCAATGACTTACAAAAATGACAATAACTACATTGATTCGAAAAGCATTTTTACGTACCACATTGAAAACCTGAGGAGCCTCGGGTCCTACATAACACGAATCAATCCAATTGTTATACGTGAAACTTAACTAATAACAAGAGAATTAGTGAAATATGAATGCATATGTACCGATATCAAGATCATGCCAAGGATGAGCTGCAGCGGATCTCTTGGATAAGGAAGATAGGATCCTTTCATTCAAGCGAGGGGCGCCTTTTGGTGGTTCAGCCATGTCTAGATCGATCGATCGATTGTATTTTATGAAAAAAGTTGATGAGAATGGAGTACCCTTGATTGTATTTGTATGAGTGTAAGGTTACATAAGTTTCTATAGATAAATTTGTGGCTCTGCATATAAAGTGGGGAGATCCGAGACAAAATCGATAAATACATATATATACAACATACATATAACAAAGTAAAGGATCTGACGGATTAAAATTGGTTTGATTAAAATGAGAATGTTTTTTATTTGTTAAAAAAACCTTTGGTATATATATTAAACGCGAGTGTACACTGATATGTGGAGAGGGTCAAGGGGCCGGGCCTCTTTGCAGGGTTCTAAGAATACACTCGGTTCAAGCTCAATCGGCTTAGACCACTCGACTCAAACCCACTAAACTCAGACCCAATATCAGCAATAACCGAAACTGTTTTGGGCGGTTATCGTGGGAACGTTTTAATACAAGTAATCAAATATAATCCAACTACTTCCAAGTTATTGGGTTGTTGTGGAAACACATTGCTTATTTCTCTTATCCAATAAAAAGTTTTCGTGATATATATGGTTACAATTATTTCTATTGAAAAGTGTATACCAAACACGTTTGAAAGATATATCCGGTCATTGAATTCGTTCGTCTTGTTCAAATACAACCCAGTAGTAACAGACTAGTGAGTAATTTTCTTTTTGTTAATGTTTTGGATATTCGATTCGGATAATAGATGACGGATCTTATGGCGCCATTTCCACAGTGACCAAATAAGCACATAGCATATTACTGGATGATCCTTGACATACGAAACCAAATAAAGTTTCCGACAAAACAAACTGTTGTTACAACTTGCTGTCAAACGATTTATCGACATAATTAATCGTCATTCACCTTTAAACGTGACAACTTGCTGTCATATAAAGTTTTCGACAAAACAAACTGCTGTGATTATTCTAAACGAAACCAAATTAATACTTACGGTCTGGACTTTGATTAGATCAAATGATAACGGGTTTGAATCCTGACCAGTTCCTAATACGTGACATTGAGACAATGAAATATTAAATGAGACCTATTACTTGATAAAAGTTTAGATTGAAGTCAACCATGGATTGCTATTATACTAGTATGTTAAACATTTAGTGACACAATGTAAATCGTAAGTATAACTTAAACAATTTTAAATTACTTCTTATTACATGTATAAAATAGTTAAACATAATAAAACCCGATTTTTTTCTTTGAAACCCCAATTAACGTTGATTTTTATATACTTGATATTATTATTCTTACTTTGAGTTAACGTAGTATGATGATCAACATAAAAAAGGCAATAGCTATATCGGTTGGAGGTATGAAGTCATACCTACCGCATTTACTAATATCATCTATTAAACTTGAACAACTTCTTCCGAATATTATTCGTCACTAACACCGTTCCATCAAGTACACACGTAAGTAATTAACCTATTATAGATAAAGTACAAAACATAAGCGGAAATAATTGTATTTGGATTATAGACGCTACGCAATAAACAAATAACTCGGTTCCAAAAAGGAAAATGTAAACAAGTATATTTTGTGGAATTTTTTTTATATTATGTTTTGATGTAACAAGGTTAGTGTTACGTCCTAACTAACATGAAGAGGTTGGTATTACTTGGTATTATATGATGTAGTGGTACCCATCGACCTTAGTGGCTTACGTCACTTGGCTTTGTCACATACGTCTACGTTATCTTCTTTTTCTGTCTTCTTGTAAAACAAGTTTACAAATCGAAAACGGTAATACGAGTATAGAAAGCTTAATGAATTTGTTTTGTGTGTGTTTGGTACGTGTTTTATAAATTTTTTTCGAAATTGTAATTTTAAATTTAAAAATAACTTTACAGGAAAGGCTATAATGACTATCCTCTCCATCCCTCGAGAGGATGAGCAGGTTCCTCGAGGAAGCCATGTCCTCTTTAAATATGCAAATAAAAAAGTTATCTAAACCTTTAATTGAAAATAAAATCTCTAAATAAAATCTTTTTTAAATTACTTAAGGGTTTTAACGTTATAAAACTTAAAATAAAAGTTTCAACTCCAACTTTTAGCTAAAATTTCTAGTTCCATTTATGTTAAATATATCATATAATGTTTTGTATCACTATAACAAATTTGTTATTTGTTCATATATAATTCTACGATTTTTAAAAGAACGAGTGGGCATTGATCTGTTCGATCTCCGGTCCGATTTTCAAAACATTGATTGTAATGATTTGTTTATGTCAGAAATATTATATAAACACTATTTAGCAGGAGGTACATTTAACATCATGAATAATATAAACAGACAGGTTGTCTGCTCCTAACAGCTAGTTTGTCTCCTTAAAATAATTTTTTTTATTTCCTTCTATGGTTTTGGTATTGGGTATCTTTTTTTTACGCTACTAAATATATCGACTCTATTTTGTTCTGATTGATCGTTAGTTATTACCAAGGTTGTGAATAACGCAAGGTGTGACGTGACGGCATGGTAAAGCCTCAAGACATGGCGAGACATGACGTTTTTCAAGGCGTGACAATACTGCAGATTTTAATATATTTTATAATTTTATATATGATTTTTTTATATGTTTTTACTATTTTTAAGTTATATAACTATAAAAAATCGTTGTTTTCACGTTTTAATATGCATCTAATCTAAGATATAGGTACCAATATACAATTAAATGATCTTTATAGTCATTTAAACTATTTTTAGGCTTTTTAAAAAAAAAAATTCCGTAACGCGTTACAAAAAACTAGCGTTAAAGCGCGCACTGGCGCACCTTGACACGTTTTTTGGACGTCACGCCTAACAAATACGCATTGCATGTTTTTTGTGAAGGCAAGTCATGGCACGTCTTGACGCGCTTTTTAGAACCTTAGTTATTACTTTGAGACATCTTCTTTTGGGTTATGTTTTTTTTCTTTTTAAATAGTTGGTTTTCCCTTCTTTTTTTTGGGTTACGTTTTTTAAATAAAGTAGATATCTCTTTATTTCGCGTGTTTGTTGATATTGGTTTTGAGATTTTCCTTTTACATTATTTTTTTATATTACACTGTTGAATAAAGTAGTTATGTATCGATTTCGACTGATTTTTAATTTTTACTTTATATTTTTCTTTCTCGCAAACGTTTTTTAACTTATTAATTTTAGATTTTTATTTTTATTTTTAGAGTATTTATTAAATATAAGTTTTTAGAACCGCCACAACACCCGAGGCATAAAAAACTAGTTTTAAATAATAGTGAAGAAAGTTTTGAACGTATTCATATTCTATAACTTTAATAATGAATTTTGATTTCTTTATGTGAATTAAACTTGAGGGACTAAATTATCCAAATAGCTAAACAAAGCTACGTATTACTTTTTGAATCCCAATTTTTCAAAAGTAATAATACTTAATTTTATTTCTAAATCTTAAAACACCTATCAGTGTTGTAAAACTTAGGCCCCGTCTGACTTAAGGTTTTCGAAGAAATTTGACAGGATTGAAATCTAAATTCCATTCTTAAGCATGTTTGGATCGTCAATCGAAAGGAATTGGAATTTCAAACATTCCTCCAAATTCCCTCGTTAATACAATTTAATATTCCTTTAACTTTTGGGTAGATTGTTTAGAATTTTAATGGAATATACTATTTTATCAATAATAATAATAATAATAATAAGTATAATTTTAATAATAATAATAATAATAAGAAATACTAATAATAATAATAATAATAATAATAATAATAATAATAACAATAATAATAATAATAATGAATTTAATTATTAATTACAATAATAATAATAATAATATTAGTAAAAGTATAATAACAATAATAAATAATGAATAAATGAGTAATTCTTAAATATAATATTTATAATAATGATAATTAAAAATAAAATAAAGAATAATAATAATAAGTATAATAAAATAAAAATAATAATAACCATAATTGAAAAAACAATAATAATAATAATTCTTATTACTATTATAATCACAAATAATAAATAATAAATAATATACTAATAATAATAATAATAATAATAAGACTTTACGGTATGGGGCGTGAAAACGAACGACAACGCCGCCACATAGGACGACAACGCCCCCACAACGCCCCCCTCCACACCGCTAGGGGCGTTGTCGGCAAATTTTTGCTGTTGGCGTGGTTCAGACAACGCGGTGGTGGTGAAGGAAGAAAGCTAGCAACGGTCGAGAATCAATAATATATACTCAATTATCTCAAATTAGGATTACAAAATGTAACCTAATTTGGATTACAATGTCAAGACTAGAAACCCTAATTTTGGGATCAAAACAGAGAGAAAGAGATGACTGCATAATGTTATTATCTCCAACCCTAAATTATAAATGTGTTTATATACACCACATATTTGCACTTTAGTCCTCAGCTTCTATCAATTACTCGCAAGCCCCTAAAACTTATGTATGTGTTTTATATTTTTAGTTATAATTGTATTATTTAAAATTGAAATAAAAGACCGATTAAAACCGGTTTTTTTTTAACTGGTTTTTTTTTAACCGAAAACCGATTAAAACCGGTTTTGTTGCACCTATAATTTTATCTACATATTATAACTATTAAAAACTATGTCCTATATAAAATGAGGTGTTTTTTTAAAAAATGTATTTTTTTAACGTATTTTACTTTAATCGTAATATGTTTTTTAATAAATTGTAGTGTGTGTGTGTGTGTGTGTTTTTTTGTAATAAAAATACAAGTTTTTAAATTTCATTTATATAAAAATAATTATAAATATACAACTTTTTAAAATTACACTCTCTTTCCTCTATCACTCCACATCATCACACAACCACACCACCCATTTTCATCACTCCACATCATCACACTCTCTTTCCTACAAATCACACTCTCTTTCCTACATATCACCTCTATCACTCCACATCATCACTTTATAAAGCCCACCACACCGCATAGTCTAATAATAATAATAATAATAATAATAATATAATTTTTTACTACTAATTATTGTTTTTTAAACAATAATAATAATTATAATAATAATAATAATAATAATAATAATTATTATTATTATTATTATTGTTATTAATAATAATAATAATAATAATTATTATTATTACTATTATTATTATTATTATTATTATTATTATTATTATTGAAAAAATAAACCGAATTATTTTCCAATTATGTCAACCAAACACAAACATGTTTAGTTAATTCTAATTACAATTCATTCAAACTCCAATTTCTTTGATAGATTTCAATTCTTTCAAAAATATTCTGTGAACCAAACGAGCCTTTATAGTAATAAAAAATCATATAATAACCAAGGTGATTGATATATAATACTCATTAATCGATCAACAAAAAAAATCACTTAACTCGAAAGTAAAAAGCAGTCAAAAATCGTTATTATATATATTTGATAGTGATAAATCATGTAAATAAGTGACCTGTCACATAATCGCAAACATTATATCTATACACCTACTCACAAACATTAGAGCACCCGGAGTGATAATGAGCCACAATGTGAGTTGTGGAGGTTGTGGGGAAAAAGGTGATGACGTGGTAGTGAGAATGTGGGTTGTGAGATTGTTGGGTGGTATGATAATGAGGGTTGTGGAGGTTGTGGGAGTTGTGGGACCCAGTTTAATTTTTTTTTTTCTTAAAAGATTTAAATAAAATAAATAATACATTTTATTAAAATAAAAATACAATACAATAATTAAAAAAAAAACACAATACAATAATTAAAAAAAAAATACAATACAATAATTAAAAAAAAAACACATACAATAATTAAAAAAAAATTACAATACAATAATTAAAAAAAGCTAACGTTGTCGATAGTTATCCGGAAGTGTCGAAATGTAGGCCACGAGATCCTCCCGGAGTGCGTGGTGTGTGGGCCTGTCTCTAACCTCTTGGTTAATCCGGATACGTTCGTTGATTCTCTCGTTAAAAGTTCTCGGAATGGGTACCGGAGGAGCATACCATTCATCGGCATCGCATATCGACCGTCCGTTGTCTTCAACGATCATGATGTGTAATATAATAGCCCCATACATAACTCTTCTAAGTTTGTTCATCTTGTAAAATCTAGCGGCATGTTTTATAATACCTCGACGACCTTGAAGAACACCGAATGCCCGTTCGATATCCTTTCTCGCACTCTCTTGAAAACGTTTGAATTTTTGGCGAGGTTCTTCAAATGGTTACGAGAAAGCTTTAACAAATGTCGACCACTCCGGATATATACCGTCTGCAAGGTAATATCCTTTAGTGTACTGGTGGCCGTTGACGGTGGATGTGTAGTCCGGGGATGAGTCGTTGGGCATATCATGAAACAACGACGATTGTTTAAGCACGTTGATGTCGTTGTTCGATCCGGCGACACCGAAGTAAGCATGCCATATCCATAGATCGTACGAGGCAACAGCTTCCAACATAACCGTTGGATAACCATGGTCACCTCGTGTGTATTGCCCCTTGTATGCATTTGGACATTGATCCCATTTCCAATGCATACAGTTTATGCTACCAAGCATACCCGGAAAACCGTGAACCTCATCGTGTTTTTGATATAAACGATAAACATCATCTTGTTGGGGGCTCTTAGATAAACGTTTGTATATAGATGGATTACACATTTTAAAAAATTATCTAAGGATTCAGTTGATGTTCTTTCAGACATTTGTAAATATTCGTCGAATGCTTCCGGAGTAATCCCATACGTCATTGCACGAATAGCCGACGTGCATTTATGCAAACAACTAAAACCCATTTTACCCGTTGCATCGGGGCGTTGTTTGAAATATTTAAAATAGTCGGGAATAGGTTCTACAGAGTAATTAGATATACCTTCGACTATTCGGAGGAAAAGAGGTCTTCTCATACGAAACCGTCTACGGAAATATTCATCCGGGTATACGCTTTCGCCGGAGAAGTAATGTCGTACCACGTTTTCGTTTGCTTCGGCGCGATCGCGGTTGATATAACGTCTTTTCTTTTTCACCGTACGCCGAGAACTTTGAGCCTCATTTTCTTCCATCTCCAAAGCTTGTACCGACATGGCTAGAACTTGTAACAATTCGGAGTCGGAAGATGACGAATCCGAAACATCGTGATCGGTTGACGAATTCGAACTCATTTTTTGTATATATGGTTTTTAGGAAAATATTGAGATAGAAAGAGATTGAGAATTGGTGTGATTTTTTGGTTAAATTGTGGTGGTATTTATAGGTTAATTTGGAAAAAAAAAATAAAAAAAATATATATATATATATTTAATAAATAAACGGTAATATTACCGTTTGGTTAAAAAAAAAAAAAAAAAAAACGAAAATCTGTTAAACGACCGTTGTTGGGACAACGGCCGTCTCACAACGACCTCCACAACGAAGGGCCCGGAGTGATAACGGGAGAACGGTCGTTGTGAGCTCCACAACGAGCCCACAACCCCCAACTTCGGATGCTCTTATATCTATAATACACCCAATAAATAAATCATATCTTGCATTCAAAATATGATCCTATTTTCTCAAAGATCATATAAGTAAGATGGACACATTTTTTTTATTTTTTTATTTTTTTATTTTTTATTTTTATTAATATCGTAAAATTACAGAATCTTAATATCAAGATCAATATTCTAACAACCTCATTCTTTTATTAAATAAAGTTTAATAAGAAACTGATATACCTTTTAAAACAATGGATAAGGCAAAATGATAAAGGGTTTTTATAATATATATATATATATATATATATATATATATATATATATATATATATATATATATATATATATATATATATATATATATGGTTATTGGCATTAAATAAAATTAAACATTTCATATTAATTAAAAATTCCAATTAATAAACTCAAAATTTCTTTTTATTCGGTAGATATTAAATGCAATATGTAAAGATGATAGACATACAAACGTAGTTTATTTTCTGCTTCACCGCCTTACTAAATATGAAGTGTTAAAGTAACGTGTGAGTTTGTCGGTTGTCTCGAATTCTTTTAAAATTGATGTTAACATGACAATAACGTATGAAAACAAAAAACACCCTGTTCGAGGATGTACTTGTTTTAAAGAGTTACGTAAATTTGAATGAGTTAATAACCTTACAGTCAAACAAAAGTATTACTGACAACATATATTATTTATGGGTGTTGTTATGACCACCCTCCCTACTCCACCCCTATCTCCCTAGCTTGTTCCTTTTTCCTAGTTGGTGAGCCCACATCCCCACTATCATATACAACTTACTAGCTTAGTACCCGTGTGATACACGGTGTTGCATAAACGTTTTATATTAAAATAGTTGGAAATAAGTTATCAATAACCTATTATAAACCAAGTATGCAATACCAACTGAAGTTTAAACAAAGCATGTTCGAGAATATATAAAAGCGAAAAAAAATAAAAAAATTACATAAAAACCTATAATTCCTCATCTCGGTACATAAACTATATATGTAATATCTAATCCCATAGAAAGTCCAAATCAATGAACCCACACCAATATCTTCTTCCACTACATTGTCTACATCACCGTCATATTTCACGTAATTATTTAAAAAGAAGAAAAAAACACCACGGAATGAAAAAAAACTAAAAGCTAAAGAATCGGAAGTAATATTGATAATCTTTATGTATCAATCTAACTAAGAAAATATAGTTCAAGTTCTCAACTTCTTTAACACGTGGCTCATATGTTTGCAAACCTTAGCCTTCTATATCTCGCAACACTGAATACCAATGCCATATTACCATATCAAAACAACCAAAAACATTGTCTTTCTACTCTGAAATAAAACACAGCCGAGACTCAACTTTCAAATGTAAATGCTAAATATTCCCACCTATAGTGGTTGTCAAATAGTTGCCCTTCAAAGATTATACAAATTAACAACCGAACATGAAATTATAAATAACAAAATAAGCTCATTATAAAAATGATTATATGTCATACATTCGTCATGCAACAAAAAATCATAAATAAAAGTGATATTTCAAAATTAGTTCTATAAGATCATGCCATTTGTACAATAGAATAATACAGTATATTAAAAAAATTTCCTAATTTTTGAATAAACCTTTTATATCAACCAAATAATTCCGTAACTATTGGGTTTAAAATTTCTCTAAATATAGCCAACCATTAATGACAAAACAGATGCTCATATAATGAATGGAACTTACCGAATGCCTCCATAAACTTTGGGTCACCTGAAGACTTCATATCTGCATATAGCAAAAAGAATAAATTAATATACATACATCCTCATATAAAAATAAAATTAGATGTAAATTAATAATGATACCTGAAGTGATCTGTCGAGCAAAGTTCATAATACTTTAGATACAGAACACGATTACAATATATTTATTAATAACATCCCCAGAAATAAAACAAAAGGGAAAGAAATACATTGTGCTACAAACACCGTAACACCCTTTATATAGTTTTTATATAGTTGGATACAAATACAATAATTTTAGGTTCTTCAGGATCCTCAAAAGGGTAGGCTCCCACAAACATCACATACAACGTTACACCACAAGACCACACATCTGCAATCTGAATATAAAAAATAAAATTGGCAATTTTAGTGATAAAGAATTTAGTTCTTTGCATCATATGCTGAAAGTGATTTATTTCTATTATAAAAACAAACGATAAACAGAAATATAAAGCATTAAACCTTTGAGTAGCCAAAATCACAAATTTTAAGGCGAGGAGCTGGACTGCCATCTAAAAGCGTGTTCTCCAGTTTCAAGTCACGACGACAAATTTGCTAGAAACAATAACTATACATAATTAATCGCTAAGAAAGTTAGTACAAGTGTAACAAATTATCAGACTGAATTTAGGAGCAAAGGTCACCTTGACTTCGGACCGGAGTGATACAACTTCTTCGTTTACTCCATCTTTAGCTTTTTTGGCTTCTTTAAGTGCAGCCTATTATAGTAGAAGTATTGATGTCGTTCGTATTTTACAATGGTTCAACACAATTTTAACATTCGACTTAAAGTTGTTCACTATATGCACTAGAAAAACTGGGGGCCCTTGAACAATTTTTTTGTATATAAAAGTTGTGAAAATCATACTAATAACGCCCCTCGATCATCCAAAAACCTTTTGCAAATGAAAAACGAAGGCAAAAAAATGGCCCCCTCTTCTGTCTTATCTAAGGACTGCAATTGATCTTAAACTCAAACAAACACTAACTGAAAACTCATTTTAGATGAGCTTAAACGTTTTGTTTACTGAAAGCTAAATCTGATTTTTAACTGTTACAAATGTAACTACTTCGAACTATCATAAGTGAAAAAGGTTGAGACTCCCCAGACCCAAAATACGAACGACTATGGTTTCTGTAATTTATTTAAAATAATTAAATTCACCATACACTACACCTGTACATATATATACGAAAGAAACTCCTACCCGGTCATATGGAACTTTTTATAATTCAATCATAAAGAAATAAATTTAAAATAAAACCTCGGCTAGCAAAAAGCTCACACCTCCAATCTTCAATGTAACCCTGTCAAAAATAAAACAAAAGTGTTAGCAAAAACACGAAACCTGTGGTTTTCACTTTTAAATGTACCGGAATGCACAAGGAATGCAACTTGTATATCAAAAATAAGGCCTTTTTAAATCTCATGAAATGTCTTACCTAAGCAGCATGAACCATTCTTCGTGTAGACGCCTCTGGTAAAGGGATCCGAGTTTCTGAAACAGTATCATCTTCCGACTCTCTAATGGCCTCTTGTAAAACGTCAACGATCCTACTCATTGTAGGACGATCTTCAGGGTTTTTCCGCAAGCAATTATCAGCTAGTTTAGCAACTTTCCGTGCAGCCGAAACTGAATATTGATTATTTAAACGTGGATCCATGATCATCCGAAACCTCTTGCTATCAGCTGGAAACTGTTTTACCCATTCAATAAGTTTCTGTTCAGATTGTGGCAGGTTTCTATCAATTACTCTTCTGCCTGAAAGGATCTCGTAAAGTACAACCCCAAAGCTCCATAAATCGATGTTTGATTTAAGATGGCCTGTTTCTACGTATTCTGGGGCAGCGTATCCGTACGTCCCGACAGGCTGGAAATGTTAAATGACAACAAGTTAAGTATAAAAGATCGAACTAACCATTCGAATAAATGGTACCTCTGGTATATATAGTAAATAAATTACGTTTATCGTTCAAAAGTTTGCTCTTACACAGATCGTTCCTAATTTTGAAACTTTGTAACACAAGAATCCACCTTAAGGTCTGTCAATGTTACAAGTTTCAATTTTAAGGACGGTCCGTGTAATAAACAAAGTATTGGGACGAAAGCTATAATTTGGTATTCAACATAGGAACCATTTATTACTCCAAAATACTAACCATTGTCGAAACATGAGTCTGGTCCCCTTGTGGCCCTTCTCTAGCAGACCAAAATCTGAAAGTTATGCGTTTAAATTTTCGTCCAACAACACATTCGAAGACTTGAAGTCACGAAATATCACCTAATAAGGAACAAATTAATGAGTTATGGGTCCATCCATCAGGCCCGATACCTTCATTTCGAGAAATTTCAAGGTTTATTTAGACATAATCTTCCATTATTTTGACTTTATATTCTCGGCAGAAGTAGTCATAATAACCTTCTTTATAGAGGTGACTTGTATACAACATATAGTTTTTATTTGATGATTTTACTCTTACATTGAACATTTCAAACACGTTTTTTTTTTCTTTTTCTTTTTTTCTTGCTTCGTTATGATGTGAGGATAAACATGTCTAATCACAATTATATGTTATATATTTCTGATTTGTAAATGATACTTACCTGAATTTCTAAACCCTCGTGAAGATAAGTGAGACCCTGAGCAGCTCCTAAGAGGATTTTTAGTCGCGTTATCCAAGGAAGTGATGGCAATGCTCGACCAAAAAGATGATCTTCTAAACTCTTGTTTCGCATATACTCGTAAACCAATAGTCTTTGTATCCCTCGTTCTCCATCTGCTGAGCAATATCCCAAAAGCTTTACAAGGTTCGGATGCTCAACAACACCAATAAATCAATAGTAAGAATAAAATATATTTAACAAAGTACCAAAAAAAGTCATGTTACAATTTAAGCAACCTCTCTTTGACGCAACGCAGCTTCCTTCCTACAACACATTGGAAATTCACAAATTACAGCACCGAACCATAACAGACTGTCGACAGAGAAATAAATGCACTTTGGTAGGAGCAGTAATTGACTAAAATTTACCTGCTTAACAATTTTGCTTCCAAAGATATTCCTTCGCCACCTGAATGATCAAGAAAGAAAAAATTAAAGTAAGGAATTACGGAAGAAAAACTTGGTATAAACTCCGTACGTTGAAATCATAAAAATCAAACACAAAAAGATAACCCTAGAGGATGAACAATTACCTCAAGCATATGTAGGGGTCCAAAAGAATCAGTAGAAAATAAAATGATGAAAAAGAATCAGTCCAACATTAACCTATTTGAAATTCAAATTGGAAGAGAAGATTGTAAAAGAAGCTTTGCTATTTTCTAGACGGCTCCGCCAATACCTTGTTTGCGTATTCCCAATTTCAACACACCGGTACACGCTTATCTTTAAATCTTTTAAAATATTTAATTTAAAAAATTAAGAAATCTTATAAAATTACACCTAGTTTTATGACATCATCAGTTCAAATTTGGTCATATGTGGACAACCTAAACACTCGCCACATCAGCTTTATGACGTCAGCCTCAACTCCTATTTATTAGATAAAAAAGATTATTTTATTTTTTTTATATCATTTTCCATCATAAAACCTTTATCTTCTTAAATATTAGTAAACAAATTTGAAATAAATATATATTTATAGTCTTACGGTATATGAAATGATTTATAACTTTATAGGTTCTAGATTCAAATTTTATAGAAACAAAAGTATAAGGTGTGAATATTTATATCTCTAACATAATATTTGCATATCTAAGAAAAAGGGAAAAACGAAAAATATTTTGGAAAAGTTCTACTTTTATTTTTATCTATTTGTATAAATCTTAGAAAAATGTTATGTCAAATTTTATCTATATCTATAATAAAACATTTGATGTGTTTCTTTTAATTCTATTTATTTATTTGTCAACTCATTTTTCCCTACAATATTAAACTTTTTAAAATAAATATTAATTCATATTTACTTTCATTAGATAATTAAATAAAATTTATATTTAATTTAGAGATATATTTTATTTATTAAAAAATAATTTAATATAATTTTATAGTTTATACTGTCAATCATATCGAATCATATCTTATCAAATGAAATGTTTTGTTAATCGTCTCTAATTAAACATTTAAACCTACCTTAAAAACAACAATATCAAAACTAACTTTTTTGAATATGTGAATAATAGAATACGAATGTTGCATTTTAATACACAATTTATTTTTTTGTTAAATTATGTATAATGTTTGTTATTTTACGATACTTATAAAATTAAAAAAAAAACGACAAGAAAAAGACAAAAAAAGACAAAAAAACAAAAAAAAGGTCACATCTATGACATCTATTGTTTTGTTATTTTGTTAAATTAATTTATTTAATCAATTAGCCCACGAAGTAAATTATTAACCCATTTAAATATTAAATTATAAAATTCGAGTCTTATTTTATTTTTCTTAAGTTTTCGTACCTACACATTACAAATAAATATATCTATCTATAAGCATTTTCTCATATGAATATAGACCATTAGATAAATTTTAAGATTAATTTTACACACTTAGATCAAAATGATAATTTCATATGACATCATAATTAATTATTTTCGTTTTAACTCTTTCATTTTAAATACAAATTTAACCTTTAACTCTGTCCAATAATGATCTTACATGTGACGGATAATCATCTTGTTAATTTGACGTTAGATGAAAATAGGCCACTCCTTGAAAATCATCCACAATGAAGAAGGTTCGCAATTGGGAACACGTTCGAATGGGAAAACTTATATTCAAGTCGACAGATTCCGTATATCGAATACATAAATAATAGAAGACGAATGTAGCATTTTAATACATAATTTATTTGTTCGTTACATCATTATACTGTTTTTTATTATACATAATATGTGAATAATATAGTACGAATGTTGCATTTTAATACACAATTTATTTTTTCATTAAATTATGTATAATGTTTGTTATTTTACGATATTTGAAAAATTAAAAAAACCGACCACAAAAATACAAAAAAGACAAAAAAACAAAAAAGTGTCACATGGGCCAGGGAGGGTGGACATAACCTTTTAGGGGGGGGGGGGGGGGGGGGCATAACCATTGCCATTATGGTGGAATAAGCCAATTTTATATAAAAGTTTATAAATTGTAATCGTAATTGATAATTTTAGAGTGTATATTTGATATAAATGAGACTCGAAGTTGGAGTTATATGTTAAAAATTAGAATCTGAAACTTTTGTTTAAACTTTAATTTTTTTAAAGTTTTGAAAGTTTTTAAAAGATCTTTTAATTTGACTATTTGAGGTTTTTCCTATAAAAGAAGTTCTATATTCTTTATGACCAAATAAACCTTTATTTAAATAAATTTTGAATAGTTTGTTGTCCGCAACAGATTTTAAAATTCCTATAGCAAACACACCTTATGTTACTGTTTATAATAATTAATAAATATTGCCAACTACTTTTCTCTGTCATATTTATTGACCTATTTTAACTTTTTAAGTTATTTTTTTTTAACTTTGATCGTAAATAACTTTTTTTGTGTTATAAACTACTTGATGAAAATTATATCAATGAAAAATACATTCAAAACCCAATCTATTCATATAATTTGCATCAAATATCATATAACGCTTAAAAGGTTATTTAAGGTCAAAGTTGAAAATAAAAGAATTAAAAAATCAAAAGAGGACAATAAATGTGGAACGAAGAAAATGCATTTTATTAGATATTTTAGATAATTAGATCATAGTAATACGAAGTTTTCATTATGTTACATGATATCATGGATGTAGTGGTTATTTTCCCCCTCTGGTCGACCTCTCTTTCTTGCTCATCTTTTAAGCCGCCATCGAGAACAGGGATGGCCGCTTTTGATCAGTACATCTCTCTTGTCCTAGGCCAAGACACATTTTACATATTTAGATAAAAAATTTCATTGTCGTTATTCTAGTCTAATCGTTGTCATTCTATGGTTTCTCACATATAGCTCTTTCGCGGCATATTTGACATCTCAAAGACACGGTTGTGGCCGCTCTATTATCTGCCATTTTTTCTAATACATATTTGATTCAAGTTTGTTGTGATTTTTGTGATTTGATTTGATTTTCTTCAATATCGATTTCAATTTAGGTTTTTGATTTGGATTTGATAAATTTGGGTTTTTGATTTGATTTGATTTGATAAATTTGAGTTTTTGATTTTGATTTGATAAATTAGGGTTTGTTTGTTGGTGTGAAAGGAAGATAATGTAGGTGGATATTTGAGAAATTAAAATAATAGTAAAATGACACATATAACCTCATGTGCATAGCACATGAGTCCCACTAACGGTGGATTTAACGGGACATCAAAAATAGGGATTATTCGGGCAACAAAATTCAAACTTAGGGACGAGTGGTGTAATAAAAAAAGTTATAGGGACGAGCGATGAAAATAGTGCAAACCACATGGACGACCCATGTAATTAACTCTAAATGAAACTCATTTATTTTAATTTGATGTTTTTTCTATGTTGAAGTGATAATTTTGATAAACATGTGTTAACTAAGTATATAATATTAAACTATCTATTGTAATTAAGATGAATTATACGATATCTATGTTAATGTATATATTTTTCTTAGCTAAAGTTTAGTATTTATTTTAAACTTAACTAGATTACTGTCCCGCATTAACGCGAAGAAAAAAATCGTAAATTTTATGTTTATGTAGATTTTAAGCTATTATGAGAAAATAATGTATAATGATGTTATAGTTATAATAACATATACACTTAATGTTTTGATGTTTTACATTATTAGATTTTAGAATAATAATAACGTAAATCACAGTCCATATTACACGATTCTATAAGTATATTAGAATTATGTTTTTTATTTTAGTGGAGATGGAATGAAAATAGATAATGTAATTATGTATTGTAAGAGGGTGTAAAATTAAAATAATCATTGATGACATTATCAATCTGATTCAACGGCTGACATCAAATAAGTGAACCTATCCATTGGATTTTACTTCGTCATGTGACATTTAAGACCTCTCTTTTATTATATATTAAGGATATGAGTTAAAGTAATTTTTAATAATTATATGTATAGATAGAGTTATTTCGGATGGTAAACGGGTTATCAATTGATGGAAAACCGTCATCCATATTCAACCCATTAAAAGTTTATAACATCCATATTCATATCGATATCCATATCCATATCCACTATAGGTAAATCAGATCGCGTAGATATCCAATTAATCGAATTTCAATTGTCATCCTAATTGTAAACCACAAAAAAAAGTTCTACCAATAAATACACTTATACACACTTCCAAACCATCCTTTTCTTAAACTTAGTTCTCCCAAATAGGATTTACCCTTTTGGGTACTAGAAGAGCTAACTCGATCAATAAAACAAAATATAATTCATACCAATAGACTAACACTTAAAAAACAATTTGATATCGATTTTTGATTTATTTATTTTTTCTTTTAAGTTCATCGATCACATGGGTCATGGGTGATCTTAACTGCCCCACATTGGTACTAGAAAATTTTGCATGTTGGCATGATTCGAATGATGCAATGAGATGACATCACCAACCTAACGATTTTTGTCATTATACTACGTCATGTTTTCACTCATCATGCATGAAGTCATGTTTCAATATGAACCCAAATTGTATACTCCCTCCGTCCAAACTAGTTATAGGAAGTATATTTAATTATACTTTAAATTCTAATCGCTTATCAATTAAGTTAAGTATGATAGTTTTCAGAACTCACATCCGTGTGATTTTACCTTTCTTGTGTTGGTAATGACACCAGTTGATAGTTGCGACACGAGGTAACTTGCACCATCTTTTAACTTGTCACGATATTACAAAGGAATTAATAAATAAAGAAAATCAAAAGTGAGCCTTTTGATAAAAGAAAGAAAGAATACGTCGGATGGATACAAGAAACTAAATCGTAAGACGACAAACCCATAAATTCTTGAATTTGTTGAGGTAGAGTGTTTGGAGTGCTTGTTACGAAAGCGTTATGCTACTAATTAAACAATGCACAAGAGAGTGCTGATATGTGTTAAGCGTTTAAAAAGATTAATAAATAGATAAACTATAAGAAAGGATACCGTTTATAATAATGAAGTAGTTACACGAAAATAAGTTAAACAGAAATGTAATCGGCCAAGGCTCGTGATATATGCCGGAGTTATCACTTGCCTGAAGTTGGTCGGAATAGTAACAATAGTAACAGAGAACGAAGAGATTAAGGTGTAAATCAGAACTGAAATGAGACTCTAGGAGGAGCGGGACCGCACATGCTCGAGATTTCGGAGCTGCATTCGTGTCCGCAGGTCGCGCGGCTCGCATGAGTTTTTGACCCATGCCCTTTCGGACCAGAAATTTGTACCCCCCTGCGCGCGAGGTCGTGAGCTTGTGTGCATATAAGTCACAAGCTAACTGAACAAGTGTTCAAAATTCTTGCTTATAAACAACACAAACTTTGTCTCCACCACCGATGTGGGACAAGTTTCAAACAAAACCAATTTTGCACCAAACACCTATCTTTAGGCGTCGATATCTCATTCACCTTAACTCCGTTTTGGACGTATCATATAAAATATTGATCGTAAATATTAAATATGTATTATTTATAGAGGTCCAAAGTTGATGAAAATCGCATATTTTCGTTAACATTTTCCAACATAAACAGTTTTTGGAGTACTCAATTAATCATTCAAAATAAATTATTTCATTCTAGAATAAGTACAAATAGATCATTCTCTCTTTTAGAACTCATATCTACCTTCTACCCACATCGTTAATTAGAGACAATTACATGTTAGTGATACTCTGATGTGCTGTCGACAGCAATCCTACCTAATGCTTTTGTCATTCAACTCTACGTCATCCATTTTAATAATTATTGACGTCATGTTCCACATGAACACCCAAATGTAGAAAACTAATATATTTAAACACATATTTAATTATTTAGGATATTCATTCATATATCATTTAACAAGACTTGCAAGTCACCATAATATCTTTTAATAATTTCTCACGATATTAGCGATTTTTAGACTAATGTAAATATTAAAAGGATGAATAGGAGTTTTTATAGGCTTTTAGCATACTTTTAAATTCACAAAACTTTAATTATATCGGCTTACTTTTTAAAACCAACAAAAAAGATTGAATTTATACCATCGTTTGTCGTGATGACTCGTTAATTTGTAATTGTGGATTCAAATCTTATTAAAAACAAATACATATATTTATTACGGAGTATGTGAGTATTTGTTCTTAAAAAGGAGAAAGAAAAAAAAAACTCCTTAATCGGCAATACTAGTTACACACCGACTTACTAACATATCTTTATTAGTAATCGTATACTATCTGTTTTTCAAAATTTAACACAAAAACACCAACTCTCGTTAATTACAATAAAAGATATCAATACGAATTTAAATGTGAAGTTAGAACAAGTTTTATAAATGAAATGAAATGATATTTATAATATAGTTATACGCATATTACGCGAGAATATAAACTAACTTATATTTTTCTTTTAAAAGAAATAAAAAAACGGCCTGTAAAAACAAATCTGCTTTTGTTTTTGCAAAGGTTCCTTGGCTATATATACAACTCCGTTCTCATTTCAAGTTCATAACTCACATCTCATATCTCAAACATCAAACAATGGCAATCACCTCAAAACGATTACTAGTTAGCGACCTCGTATCATACGAAAAAATCGACCAAGTCCCTTCAAACTACATCCGTCCAATCTCCCAACGACCGAATCTCCAAAACGTTTCCCATGATTCCATCCCACTCATCGACCTTCACCAACTCCACGGTCCAAATCGCTCTCATGTCATCGAGCAAATCGGTCTAGCATGTCGCGAATACGGCTTCTTCCAAGTCAAAAACCATAGCGTACCCGAATCAACTATAACCAACATGTTGCAAATCGCTAGAGACTTCTTTAACTTACCCGAAGAAGAAAGGCTAAAGACGTACTCTGACGACCCTATGAAAACTACAAGGCTGTCTACTAGTTTTAACATAAAAACCGAAAAGGTTGCGAATTGGAGAGACTTTTTACGTCTTCATTGTTACCCGTTACAAGATTACATCAACGAGTGGCCAAGTACTCCTACGTCGTTTCGTGACCATGTAGCTGAATATTGCAAAAGTTCAAGAATGCTAGCACTTGAACTAATCGAGGCTATTTCGGAGAGTTTAAGGCTCGAAAAAGACTATATTAGTAAACAGTTAGGGAAACATGGACAGCATATGGCTTTAAACTACTACCCTCCTTGTCCACAACCCGATTTAACATACGGGTTACCGGGACATACTGATGCTAATCTAATCACTGTTCTTTTACAAGACGATGTTTCGGGTCTTCAAGTATTGCACAACGATCAATGGGTTGCGGTTGATCCTGTTCCGAATACGTTTATTGTTAATATTGGTGATCAAATGCAGGTTTTGAGTAATAATAAGTACAAGAGTGTTTTGCATAGAGCTGTGGTGAATTGTGATAAGGAAAGGATATCGATACCGACGTTTTATTGTCCGTCTCCTGATGCGATTATCGGTCCGGCTCCGGAACTAGTGACCGAGGATGAGCCTGCTGTCTATAGGCAGTTTACATATGGGGAATTTTATGATAAGTTTTGGAACAGAGGGCTTAAAACTGAAAACTGCTTGGATATGTTTATGGCTTCTTAATTTAACTCATTTGAATAAGTGCTAGCCTTTGATCTCTATATAATATTGTAGGGTATCCTTATAATTATATATTTAATAAATAATGTGTTATTCATATGTTTAATGTGTGTCAACTATATACACTCAAAATTCAAGCTTTTATAGAGAATAGTGTATTCCCACTAGGGATGAGCAAATTGTCAAACTACTTGTATTATCTAGTACCGTTACTAACCGTCATAGGGATGGCAATGGATAGGTTTGGGTCGAATATCACTAAACCCGTATCCGCATTTTTTTATAAAATTCATACCCATATCCAACTCAATATCCATCGATATCCATATAGTTTTACCATTTCGTGTTTCTCCACGGGTATTGGGTATACTCATTTACATTTATGCTAGACAAAATGTCGAGTTAGGGATAAAAAAATTCCTAACGAATTACTAAAACCCAACAAAATACCTAATTCATTATCGACATTTCAAAAATTTTAAACGATTATTTTAAAGAATATAATTTAAGTTACGTGAAATGAATTAAAGTATATAATATAAAAAATTTATATTAGAAATATGTATTTTCTATAAAATAAAAAAAAGGAAAAAAAAAAAAGACTTAATATGTGTATGGGTATAGGTACGGATACGGGTAATCTGACGGGTATTTGACAAAACCCATATCCATACTCGAACCCGCTAAAGAAATATTTGTGTACCCATACCCGCCTCCAAACCCGCCAACCTATCGGTTTCGGGTGGTTTTGCCATCCCTACTAACCGATTACCATCGGTCGGAATTCAGTATCATCAAAATTGATTGTATTTAATAATAATATGTTTAGTATAGTAGTAGCACGGACGTATTATATTTTGATTCGATATTCAGTACCATAAATAAGCTTAAAAAGAATAGCACCGTGCAGCACGGGTTTCAAAAAAACCCGAACCCGACGGACCCGACCCGACCCGAACCCGAATAAGCATATTAGGGTCGGGTTAATTCGGGTTGTATTCAAGTTTCGGGTTGATTAGACCCGACCCGAGAGACCCGATTGTTTATAGGGTCGGGTTTCGGGTTGCTTTTGTCTCAAAATTCGGGTTTCGGGTTGACCCGTTTAACCCGAAATTATTGAATAAATAATTTTTTTTTTTTTGAAATAATACCTACCCACTTATTAAAAAAGTTAATTAAACTAATTGATTTGGAAAACTAACTCCTAAACTTCCTAAACAAACTCCTAAACTTCCTAATCCTACTATCAAAAAAATTAACTAAACCCTAAATCCCAAATATTCTTCAAGTTGAGCATCTGTGAAACATAAGTGCAAGAACATTTTTTTTTTCTTTTTTTTCTTTTGAGATTTCAAGAGAAAAAAAACATCTCTTTTATTTGCATATAGCTAAGAAAAAAACATCTTTATTATTTGCGTAAACTCATAATGACATATAGTTATTCCCCTTACCCAACCAAAGAGCATTTCTACACTCTTGTGATATCGGTCATAGAACATGGCCAAAATCTCAATATCGACCAATGTACTAGAAAAAGGAAGAACATTGAGTGATTGAGTCTTTGTTCGATTTTCATAAGAATTAAGAAACCATAACCTCGTAATCAAATGGACAGTAATGAAGTTCACTTAAATTAATTTTAGTTCCTTTTCTAAACTATACAAGAACTCGATGTACATAACAATCTCATTCTGCGAGGTATTAACGAAGTGTTTTATACTTGTAAATTTTGTGTATAAATTAGTGAGTTTTGTTATGTATGAATCACCTCTAAAAACTTATATACAATTTGTTGACACTCATTTTTTATACAACATGTGAATCTATTTTGTAGATCAATGTAAACAAATGTGAATAACCCGAATAAGGTTGCCATGTACGTCTTGACCATTGTTAAATTACTATTTTGAAACATCCGATCCCCTGTCCCCTTGAATAAACGTTTTCCTATAATTAAGAGACTTAAGGATGAGGTTATGTTAAGAAATTTATATATTAACGTACTAGACAAAAGTTATCAACATTAATTTGACATTTGATTGAATATGGTAAAAATGACAAATATATCATCATCATTTATTCATAATATTAGGAATATGTATCCATAGAAAAGTTGCAAACATTGATCAAACTGCCATTATTAGAAATGACGATCATAGATTATTATTCTTTTCTAGCCAACAATGCATCCAACAGCAACAATTCATCCAACATCTACTGTTTGTGTTTTTTTTGTTTTGTTAATATGAATAGTAGCAGCAAGTGATGTTTTGTTTTGTTTACACGTCCTAGAAATGGCAGCATCACATGTTTTGCACTTAGGCCCATTTTTTTTATGGTAGTATAACCCGAAACCCGAATTACCCGACCCGCTACAACCCGAACCCGTTACAACCCGAACCCGAAAACCCGAACCCTTATTAGGGTCGGGTTAGGGTCAAATTTCTAAAGGTCAAATCCGATTGGACCCGACCCGAATTAGTCTTAATAGGGTCGGATTGACCCGAATAACACCCCTAACCATGCTTGCCTCTAATTCCCACCTTTGGGGTCACTCTCATGATGGATCAAGAATTTAATTTATGAAATGTCAAATCTTCAAGTTCACTTTCTTCATTTAAAAGTCACAAAAGGGCAGAATAAAGAGGAAAAGGGGGTTGGAATACTAAAGGTAAAACCAGGAATCATTTTATAGATCGATATTGTTATAATAAAATTTAAAAATTATGTAGAATAGTCAACATGTCTTTGGTGTAGCGGTTTTAAAGGTGCCTCGCCAACGAACGAGTTGTGCAAGCAAGTCCCAACATGAACAAGTGCGTGTGTCGATATTTTTTGTTTAAGAGAAATGGGCATAACATGTACATCTCATGGCTCATGCTATGTTTGTTAGTAATCACTTTTCGAAGACAACACATGACATCAGACCAGCTTCCTTTCCTGTTAGAAATACCATTTTGTTTTTTGTAGAAAAACAATACACGGTTCTTCTGTGTAAGGTTTCTGTTTGTAAAAACAGAACCGAACATTCAGAGACTATAGTTTCGATGTAATCCAAAAAAATAAGTAAAAAACCGAACAATAGAAGAACAAGAAACAACTCCATGAGATGCTATATATAATTTAAACCGAGTAATGTCTCGAAATATAAAAATCCAATAACTAAGTGTGCACTACGATGTTGAAAGATAATAAGAAACTTGATAAATAAGTCTTCTATAGAACCTGTTTTTTATTCTCTTTCAATCTGGATTGTAACATGACTAATATTGTATTCCCTCCTAATGTATTCCACAACCTTATCGAGCACCATATCAGCATTAGCTTCGCGCCTGATCTTTACATGGCAAGCTAACAAAACTTTGCCAACTGTAATCGCCCAAATATGCAACTCATGAATAGCAACCACTTCATCAATCTTACAAAGACCTTTTTCCAAACTCGTTGCATCTATCTCTCTTGGCGTACTTTCCATCAAAACCTCCAAAATATGTCGCAACATGTTTATTGTTGTATACAAAACTATAATGGAGAATAAAAGTGTGCATATTGGATCAACGATTGTCCAAGTAGGATTATACCATATGACTGCCGCACCAATCATTACACCAATACTTTGTATTGAATCCCCGAGCACATGAAGATACGCACCTTGAACATTTATATTACTCCTCTTTTTTGCGTTCTCGTTTGCTGAGTAATGTTTTAAAAGAGGATGTTTATGTTCTTCGTGTTCATCATGATGATGCACTGTAGTGACACTAAGTCCATGACGATGGTCATGATCATGTCCATGGTCATCATGATCATGATGATGGCCATGACCATGATCATGACCGAGTATGAATATCATAAAAATGTTAACAAATAATCCAACTGCCGAAATTCCAAACATGAGACCGCCTTGAACTTCAACCGTACCATGAAGTAATCTATCTATAGCTTCATAAACAAGAATCCCAGTAAGTAACCAAATCATCTGAATTGATACTAAAGTTCCAAGAATCTCAATCCTGAAAAAACCATAAGATTGTCTTGGTGTAGCTTCCCATCCAGCAGCCCAAACCGAAAACAATGATATAGCAAAAGCAGCAACATCTGATAACAAATGAGCTGCATCTGTTAAAATTGCAAGACTGTTGGCTTTAATTCCACCCACGACTTCAACTGCCATGAACAAGAAACATATTACAACGCTAAATAGTAGCTTCCACATGGAAGCTGACCGTTCTTGTGCATCCTTAGAACTTGTTTTTGCGTCTGAGAATCCACACGCTGATCCTGAACAAACTTTACTCGCAATGTACGTTTTATTAGTAGATTTTGTATCTACTACCGATATGTCAATAGATCGATGTTCATGTTTAGGATCCATCTGCAAATAGACAAGAGTCTATTGTTAATAAATAATAAGTAATATATGTATCCCACTTTAAATGAGTCTATTCATTCGGTTATACATGACATCCATATAAGTTGTCACGTTTCATAATTGGTCGAAAACATACAATCACAATAGCTGAAAGTTATATACAAATAATAGACACGCTTAAAGTTCCATACCGCCATATATACCTATTGTATAGGTACATGATATAAATTTGAAAATGGTATTACAAAAGGTTAAGAGCAATTACCTTTGGAATCTAAACAACCAAATAGATTATCTACCTTCAATATGAACATAAATAATCAAAAAAAAGAAGCACAAATTCGATAAAAATGTGAATCTAAAGGTGATCGTGAATATTATAATCGAAATGAATATATGAACAAAAGTATATGATTATTATAATGGATAAAGTGTTATTGCAATGAAATTTTGAGCAAGAATCATTGATGGAAATGTGATTACCTCATAGGACCGGAATGAAGATGAATAAATTAATTTTAAAAACCTAGGTAATGCTTTAATTTGATTTTTTTTTTTTTTTTTTAAGACTATATTTTATTTTTAGCTTCATTTTAAACAAAATATTAATTAATTAATGTATTCATTAATAATGTGTGATGGGCTTTTGTTACATGAAATTGGGTTAGTTGTTGCTCTATTTATATCTTATTGCTTACTTTGTATTGGGTTTCTATTTGCTTACATATTATTTGGGCCTTTGAGCCGCTCGATGTTACACAAATCCGTATTATGTATTAGATTTTACATTCAAATGAATCTTTTAGCTATCTAGAGTTCTAGACTTAGATGTTACACAAATCAGTGAGGATAGACGAAGATGTGACCCTAGCGGGTTGGGTGTAGTGGAGGGTGATCACGCGAGTCTAATGCAACAAGAAAGTACCTATAACACTGAAAATAAAGTTCTATTGAGTGGAAGTTAGACGAATTATGTTGTGTGGGCCAGAATATTAGTCGACGATGAAGTGTTAGATAACTATGGAAGTAGCGAAGGACTTTAAGATGGACATCTAGTAAACCATGCTAGGCATGATATTAACTGGAAATTTTATTGCGAAACTAGAAATAACGACTATCATCAACAAAGCTAAGGGAATGGCCGGCTGATATGGTTTGAACATGTCATGAGCAGACAAGAAACATCGTCGGTCTGGAAAGTGAAAACTCTCAAAATAGACAAATTGAGAAAGAAGAACAAATAAAAAATTAGATGAAATAATAAACTTAAGATCGAACTAGAGATATTTAACATATCTCATCTCATCTCATGTTATAGTAGAAGGGTTAGAATCATGATAAATTTGTAGGATAAATAAACAACGTCTGTAGGTTGTTTCTTTTATCTTACTTTGGAAGTCGCATGTAAACTTTATATGATACTTAGAATGCTAATAGATATTTTTATCGTCTTTTAGAATTTGGGTTTCAATTTTTTTAATTTTTTAACTAGTTGAAATTGACATTTATGTAATGTTTGGCTAACGTTTATTTAAATAACTTATGTTCAGCAAATGTAAGCTAAAAGAATCTATATTTTTTGCTAAGCATAACTTTTCAGATTGGATAAGTAAGATTTTTTCTTATCCTTAATTCATTGGAAAAGAACTACGCATTTATTTAAAGGATAGATTGATATAGATATAAAAAATTAAGATATCCTCAATTCTATTTCAAGTATATTATTAACTAACTTCCTATTTAAATATTCTATTGAAATACTAGATAAAATAAAAAGAAAGTTTGAATATACATTATTATATCCTTCAACTTTTGTAACACGTTTGATTAGACATATTCATATGAATTATAGGCTAAACAATTCATGCTTAAATAGTGATTCTAAACTAACCCACTATCCTAAACCACCACTTGCATGTTTAAGTAGGGTGATATCAACTTGTTAACACAACACTAAGTCACTCAACGAGTAACTAGTTGAGCAACTCGAGCTTAACTCGTTAAAAACTCAATTTGATTCGAGCTCAAACAGACTTGAACGTAAAATAAGACTTGTTTAATAAACGAGTTTGAACCCGAACTTCATACCCAAAGCTCGTAGGCATACATGAGCAAATACACTTAACCGAGGATCATAGGAGTCCGAGTGAGGGTCTCTAATAAGCTTTGATGCTTAAGTCAATAACGAGATTATAGATGGGACAAATTATAATTTAAAAAGAAAATAATAAGTGAGAGTTTTGTAGTATATTTATGAAAGGATAATTTATTATTTGTAGACACTTTCGAGTTTTTTTTATCACACGTCCCTAATAAGAAAATGACCAGCGTCTTTGTGTCCGAGTCTTCTGCCCCCGATCTGATCTTGTGTTCGGCTCTCTAATGTCGACAAAATGAAGCCTCAAATAAATATTCTCAAATTATCTTAACATAATTACGTCATTACATATCTTTACATATAAATTAAAACCCTTAAAATAGTTTTATAGAATTGTATCTATCATCACATTTACCATGAAACCTTGTTCACATATTCTATCCATATATAACTACCATCACTACCACCCAAACATTCATCATCTTCCTCTTACAAATCCTGCAAATTTCATCACACATTCATCATCATCATATTACCATAATCATAAACAATGGGATTCCTATATCTAGCAATCAAAATCCCACAACTAATAACCACCACACTCACATCTCACCTAATCTCGCTCCTCATTTCCACACTCACTCATCTCGGCATTTTCAAATCCCCCCATGATCCCGACGACTACACTTCTACCGTGAACAACAACTACATCTTAATCCTAGACGGTTCTTCGCCTTCCTTGTTACCTGTCCCTGTCCACGCTGTCACTGCCGCCATTAAAACCAAAGTACCCATCGTAGCCTACTCCGAATACGTGGACCGGTACGGGGGAGATGAGAGTGTGATGTGTTCGGTTTGTCTTGATTGTATCGAGTCGAATGATTTGGTTAGAGAGTTGTGTAATTGTAAACATGTGTTTCATCAAGAGTGTTTGGATCGATGGGTTGATGAAGGACAAGTGAATTGTCCGTTGTGTAGGTCTATTCTTCTTCCCCCGAAAAGATTGTTGTTGGCCACGGCTGCTGTTACGAATCCGGTAGTATAAAGGATACGTAACTGGCCATGACAAGGTAAAGGTAAATTACGTAACAAAACAGCTCAGCAGTTAATCAAGTTGAACTTCAATGTTTATTGGCTAATGTAAATTTGGGGAAATTGTGATAGATTGATTTCGCTATATAAATTTTACTATTTTTGTTTGAATTTTGCTAAAAATAGTTTAGCTTATAGAGTTGTATTTCTAAGATTAAAAGCAGTTATTTTAAATATATGAATATTTATCTCTAATACACTTTTTTTATGGTTATTTTAACGTGTTAACATAGTTCAAAAATTATATTTATCAAAATTATATGTACTTTCATGTCTTGTTTCATTTTGTATGTCGAAGGACGGATTCTATTAAGCTTTGTTGAAAAAGTTGCAAACTTCAGTTCCGAAACTTTAGTTTTTAGGATTTTAATGTTATTAGTGTGTTTTTTCTTTTCTTTTGAATATTTGATGTTTGAATTTATTGACACCATGTTAGTAGGGAAAGAAAAGATTAAAAATACGTATAGAAATGGATAAGATGAAAGATTAAAGTTGGATTGACATGTATTTATGATCACATTGCTTAAAAACTAAACAATTTCTCATTTATTTTGTACATATAGACTTTGATTATAAACTACTTTTTATATAAATTTGAAAGAATTAAAAAAGGGAACAAGTGGGGATGAACATGCGCAATTATTGTAATAGGGGCTACCACATCATTTTGATTATGATAGGTTTTTAAAATAAAAAAGTTTATGCAAAACTAGAAAAAAAATAGTGACATGATTAGTGTGATTGATTTATATCAAGGACTAATAGAAATTTCATTTTTTAATTATTTACTTATGTTAGGGAGTTAAGTGTGTGTATCAAACTCGAGCTATGAATATATTATGTTGTGTAGTTTCGGGTATAACTATGTTTAGCTTACGACATATTCTTCGTTCTAAATTCAATTTTGTGTCCTATTTCAAATCGATTCGACCATCCAACAACTTAAATGACATTTAGGGAGTGTTTGAATTGACTTAGCTAGATAGAATTAAATTTTTTAAATGACATTTAAGGAGTGTTTGAGTTAACTTATGTGAATATATTTAAGTTTTTTTAAATTTTTAATGAAATAGATTCATAGACATATATTTACTTGATACTTGATGTTCCATAATGATATTTGAACTCGAAAGTGTTTTACTCTTTTGCAAACTTTCAAATTTAGTTCTCATATGCATTTGAAAAGAGCTTATTTGCAGTTTCAATTTTTAGTTGTATTTTTCTTTTTATTTTGTTATAAAAACAAGTATAGTCATAACATCAAAATATCTGATATTATAGTTACATCACCATAATATTCCTTATAACATAATGTCAAAAAAATATTCATAAACTATATTATAAAACTCGAGAACCACTTATTTAAACTTATCTTATTCTATATAAGTTATAAAAAAAATAGCTCCGCGTCATGAAAGTGCAAGCCACAATAACTCCGTCATAACATGGATGGCTAACCATTGCTTGAGGCATGGGTAGATGCTCTAACAAAAAGTAGAACACTTTTATAATCTGTTTATGTTTGAGAGGAAGAGAGGGGATGTTATCTGGCTGTATAAAAGATACGCAATGCAATAGTGTAGTGTTGTGGTCCAAACGACTAGAGAATATTACTCATATATATCAATGATGGTGAGACATTGTTTTAATCACAAATAATTCATATAATTTAATTAATAATTAATAATTGATTCTCATGTTGATTTAATCACGTTTTCTTGTCTCGAAAAAGACTTGATTGAATTTTTCAATTGTATGTTGTACGTGGCTAATAAAAAAACATTGATCTTGTCTCGAGCCCCATTCGGTCACAATATTATTGTTTACAATTTGAAATTGTGGGATAATACAACTTGGATTAAGAGATTTATGGGAGTACATATTTTAAAATCCATATAAAATAGGTACGTACAAAATAAACATCAAAGATGTGTATTTCTTTACTTTAAATTAAACTACCTTTTGCATTTTAAATATGTAATCTTTAATATATATAATAAAAGATTGGCCTTAAATGTCATATGGCGAAGTAAGGTCCATTAGATATGTTCACTTCTTTGATGTCAGCCGTTAGATCAGATTGATGATTTCATCAAAGATTATTTTCATTTTACACCCTGTTACAATACATAATTACATTATCTCTTTTCATTCCATCTCCACTAAAATAAAAAACATAATTCTAATATGTTTATAAAATCGTTCAATTTGGACCGTAATTTACATTATTATTATTCTAAAATTTTCTAATACAAAACATCAAAACATGAAGTGTATATGTTATTATAACTATAAACATCATAATAACATTATTTTTTCATAATAGCTTAAAATCTACATAAACATAAAATTTAAGATTTAATTTTTATTTTTTTCCGCGTTATCGCCGGACAATAATCTAGTATATGTATATAATATGCATTTAAAATATACAATCTCAAATATTCTTAATTAAATACTTTTCATTAGTCGACAACTTTTTTTTCTTTTTTAGTTTGAACTTGTAAATGTGTTCGTAGAAAATACAGCTGATAAAAATAAAAAATTATATGTTTGTCCAATTTTTAAATTTACATCATATTAGCTATTTAGGGACTCCAAGTAGTTTGTAAATTATGATAGATTTGTTTTAACTTCTATAATTTAGTAAGATAAACAGAATTGTTTTGTTAGGTGATATTGGTTTTCTTTTGATGTTTTATGAAAGGAACAACTCATCTTTTATTTGTTTTTTCTGCACAAAACTTATTACTTGTAAATACATGCATACACATTTATGTATCTATACATTTGATTATTCACTTTACAGACTGTGCCTTCTTAATCACCAACATTTTTGCTTACCAAGTACATGTATGTCTATGTCTATTTCAATGTCTAATTGTTGGGAGGTTTTGTGTATTCAATCACTTGTCAAGTGATCTGTTATTTCAATGTCTAATTGTTGGGAGGTTTTGTCTAACCCTTTTACTGTTTGGTTGTAATTTGTTTTTCTCGTTTGCCCTCTCTTAGCTTCTTGCTAAGGTGTGGTGCTTAATAATATTTGCCGTTTTAAAAAAAAAACTTGTCAAGTGTATGAAACTTAACTTATATATAACAACAATAAATTTTCAAGTATTCAAGGACTATTATTTCAACAATATAGTCAATTCTAGATTTAATGACAATATTCCGGTACAAAGCGAGTCACATCGACATTTAATTTGGTACGAAAGAAATATACTTCGTCTACATTTAAATGAATGGTACTTCAAAATACCAACAATACAAAGTACAAACCTTAAACAACAAAGTGAAATTGTATCTCATGATCGACAACTCTTGCAAACATAATAAGCAAATACAAGAATCATTGACACTTAAAACACACGCTAAAAGGTCGAGCCCAAGTATGAAATGATCAATCGCGGTGATTATACAATTTTATGTCACATCATGTAACCTGATGGACCACTTTCACCGCGACATTTTGAAAGTGTTGTTTCGATGAGATATCGAATTATTATGTTGTGAGAACGAGGTTTAATAGACACAAAATGTGCTTTAATATACAATACTCATTTCAAAAAATCTTGTTCTCGTGACATGGGATAAAAGATAAAAATAATGTAAAAAAATTGTCACAAATTTAATAATTATTTTCAAAATTTTAAGATATCAATGATTAAATTCATGACTGTTTACTTATTATAAACTTACAAATTTACCTCATCATTTTCCCCTATAAATAATTGTGTAAGAACTTTATTTTGTCCAAAAGAACTTAAAATAGAATCTCTATTGTACATTGTACCTATATTTTTGTCTCTATATCATTCACCGAAATATTATAAAACAAAACTAATAATTGCACTATACTTTTGCAGTTTGCCTTAATTACTTGTTCAAAACAATAATTCAATGAATTATTGATAACAAGTCAAAAAACTTATTTAAAAACAAAATCATCTACTATATAATTAGAAAAAGAATGTATAAAGTTATATTAAATGTTAAAACAACTAAAATGGTCATTATCCCAAGATTTTGAACACAAACATGAACGCTTGTGACATACGTTTGTAACCCATTATGTGGTCGTACATGATTGGGATTCAAATATAAAATAAAATAAAAATAATTAAAAAATTATATAATATAGCCACCGCATTCAAATTAAAAGATCTATACTTGAGCCAAACATGTTACCCACTATGATTTTAAATTAAAAAATCGAGCTAATCTCATAAATCTTTCATATAGTTAAATTGCAATTTTTTATTTCATGTTTTCAAGAGTATAAACGTAGTTTATATACAAAACAATTATTTGGATACCGTATATTTAAGATCATTTATGTAATATGTTAGACTTGTTATTCATATCATATTACATATTAATATCAAAGATTTCTCTCTAATGATCGTTGTGGATAGGATTTCGGGCTAAGGATCTTAGGTTAAGGATCTAGTGGTCAGAATATCAGGTGAAGGATTTTGGGCTCAAAATCTCGAGTTAATTACACGGATGGTCCTTAACCTAATACCCAAATGGCACTTTCCGTGCTAAATTTTGGATAATTACATGGCTAGGCCTTTATTTGGAATCTTTGCACACGGACAGTCCTTTGGTCCGTTAGGGTTAACTCAATTCCGTTAGTTATATCATAATGACCAATTTACCCTTTTTGTCTTATTCGCAAAGGACCGTTTTTGTAATTTTTACATTTTTTTCTTTTTACCAGCTTAAAACAAATAACCCAATACACTCAATAACACCTTCAAACTCTTTCCGGAATTCCAATAATCAACCCAAACACTAATTGAATTCCCACTTTTTAAATCGAGCCAAAATCAAAATCAATATCGATACCTTCATCTGTATCGACATCTTGAACAAACTGGGTCAAATCAATATCGAATTTCGCACGGAGCTGTTGTCGCCGGAGCTATTGTCGCCGGAGTTGCAGTCGCCGCTGCTGTCGCCGGAGATGCAGTCGCCAGAGTTGCAGTCGCCGCTGCTGTCGCCGGACCTGCTGTCTCCGGCTAAAGGGGCGGAGCGAAGGGACAGCCGGGAAGATGAGGGTGAACCAGGATGCTGCAAAACTCGTCAAAAGAGTCGTTCATGGCCACCGAAGGAATGCACCAGGATGCTACAAAATGAGCCACGATCTATACAAATTTGGATCTCCAGAAATGGCCGCCATCTTAGCTCGCAAGTCCATCTCTGCTCTTCGCTCTCGCCATCTCGTAAGATCCATTTTCACATATTCAGATCATTCCATTTGATTTTCTTACCCGGATTTGTAGAAGTTTGTATTGATTCAATTACCGTAGATTCATTTTCACTGTTTTTAGGGTTTTGAAATGATTTTCTCGATTTTTGGGACCGATTAGCGCTAATTTGGTTTCTGTATAGTTTAAGAATGTATAATAATAATTAGGTATCGAGAAAGTAATTTGGTCTTATTTGATTTTTGTGAAGTGGATACGTATAGAACAGTGTCATACAAATTTAACATTAAAAGAATCATTCAACTTGGTTTGTTTGTATCATGAATTTTACAAGAAAAAGGGAAAACGAAACCAAAGACCCTTTTACAAATTATTACTTTTTCAAATGCAACTTGAAATTTGGAATTTGAACTAAGTTAGTTCAAACTTGAAAACTAAAAGACAGCAAGTCAAACTCCGACTCCAAACAAAACTACGGGAACGGAATTAGCAGACGTAAACTTATGGTAAAGCTAAATAATTCTATTTTACCCTTCTACCTTTTACACGACACATAAACCAACTGTAAAAACCTAACAAGTATCCAAATTAGCAGTTTAAGAAAGATAATCAAAAATTACAAAAACAAATAAAAAGAAAAAAAAAAATACTAAAAATTACAAAAACGGTCCTTTGCGAATAAGACAAAAAGGGTAAATTGGTCATTATGATATAACTAACGGAATTGAGTTAACCCTAACGGACCAAAGGACTGTCCGTGTGCGAAGATTCCAAATAAAGGCCTAGCCATGTAATTATCCAAAATTTAGGACGGAAAGTGCCATTTGGGTATTAGGTTAAGGACCATCCGTGTAATTAACTCCAAAATCTCACGTTCAATATCTCAGGGCTTTAGCAACAAGGTTTGACTAAGTATACCATGAAAATCAAGATAAAAGTCATTGTGTAAGTCAATAAACACGTTTTTGTGAAGAAGTCATACTAGAATACTGGATGATCCGCGGATCTCGGGGCCATGATCCCGATATAATAGGAAAGTTTGTTATTTACATTTTTTAGAGAGAATGTCACAAATCGTCCTTGTGCTTGGTCTGTTTTTCACGAATCGTCCTTTTGACTTTGTTTTTAGCATTAACCATCCTTTAGATATGTCTTTTTATCACCGGCGGTCCTTTTTACACTTAAAAAGACTAAAATACCCTATCTTTTAATGTTTTCTTATATTTTAAATTAATATATTACAGATCTTCATGAGTATCATATCCTTCCCAGATTTTCTTCATCACTCCCATCCCAAATTTTCTTCATCACTCCCATCCCAAATTTTCTTCATTACTATCTATCAATTCATTCTTCCAACAAAGCAATAAAGCTTCCCTTTACATCCAATTGCATCAATGGCTTCCATACCAAACAAAAAAAAACAAACACAAACACACATAGATCTAGACACAGATTCACAGAATTTCTTCATCACTCCCTCTCCGCCACCGCTGCCACCACCGCTGCCACCACTGCTGCCACCACCCTACCTCTCCGCCACCGATGCCACCACCCTACCTCTCCGCCACCGTTGCCTCCACCAGTCTCACACCGCAACCGCCACCATAAGTAATTTGGGTTTAGATTTGGAGTTTTTTGTTTGAGTTAATTACACGGATGGTCCTTAACCTAATACCCAAATGGCACTTTCCGTCCTAACTTTTGGATAAGTACATGGATAGTCCTTTGTTTGGATTTTATGCACATGGACAGTCCTTTCGGTTAACGGACGTTTAAAGCTACCGTGAATTAAATCACGTGCCTATCACACGAGGGTAAATTTGTAATACACCAACTGTACTTCACTCTCCTCTTTAAAAACCAACCTCCAAATCAATTAAACCCTAAACTTACCATTAAACAAATTCCCCGAAAAATCAACATGCTCAAGAACTTCACAGTTTCTCCAAAAACCATCACGTAACGACCCAGTCATTCGATTCAACGACAAATTAATCACTTTTAACTTAACAAAATTCCCTAGAAAATCAGGAACAGACCCTCTAATCCGATTTCCACCAACATTCAAAAAGCTTAAACCTTTACATTCCGAAAGCGAATCAGGAATCCCTCCAAAGAATCTATTGAACCCTAAATTAACAACTTTTAAACCCTAAGTTCTGAAAATTCCCCAATCGAAAAATTCCCCAATCGAAAAATTCGACAATTTCCCACTTAAAAAAATCCCATTTTTTTCATATTACATTTATTTCTAACAATTCCAAAACTATGTAATGCAAGATTAGAAAACTTGTTTTCTAAACAAGAAGCAGAATTAGCATAATTACCTCCTGGTATGTTAATCTCAGAAACCCTACCATGTGAGTTGCACGTGACACCAAACCAAGAACAATGATTAGGGTTTGTTGATTTCCATGATTTGAGCATGTTGGCATGGTCAACAACGGATTTTTTTAGCTCAAGGAGTTGACTTTTCTCTCCACAAATTATACACAGAGATGATGAAATTAGTAAAATCACAAGTAATTTTCTCATTTCAAATATTTGTTTTGTGATAAAGATTGGATTTTAAAAATACCCAGATGAAAAAAAAACATGTTTTTGAGGAAATTAAGGTCAAATATTGATTTATGATTCTGTGTTTGTGTGAGAGGTGATGTGGGGTCATGTGTGGGTTGGTTTTTAAATTGGAGAGTGAAGTACAGTTGGTGTATTACAAATTTACCCTCGTGTGATAGACACGTGATTTAATTCACGGTAGCTTTAAACGTCCGTTAACCGAAAGGACTGTTCATGTGCACAAAATCCAAACAAAGGACTATCCATGTACTTATCCAAAAGTTAGGACGGAAAGTGCCATTTGGGTATTAGGTTAAGGACCATCCGTGTAATTAACTCTTTTTGTTTTAAATTTGGGTTTTAATTATGGTGGTAGAATAAAGGAATTTGGGTTTTAATTGGTTCCATTTAGACCTCGATTTGTAAGTAATTTAGGTTTAGATTTGGGGTTTTTTGTTTTAAATTTTGGGATGTAATTATGGTGGTAGAATGAAGGAATGAGAAAAAATAGGGTTTGTAAATGATTGTACGATAATAATGATTGGAGAAGAAGATCTTGGAGATGATAACAAAAAATAGAGAAAAAAGAAAGAGAGAATGTCACAAAATAAGAAAATAGTGATGATATTGATGAAGATCTGGGATTTTGGAAATATATTAATTTAAAATATAAGAAAAATAAGAAAAAATATTAAAAGAGAGGGTATTTTAGTCTTTTTAAGTGTAAAAAGGACCGCCGATGATAAAAAGACATATATAAAGGATGGTTAATGCTAAAAAAAAGTCAAAAGGACGATTCGTGAAAAACAGATCAACCACAAGGACGTTTTGTGACATTCTCTCCATTTTTTATATATATTTCGAGGCAAATGGTCATAGGGACGAATCTTACACACACTATACACATAAAAACTCCATTATTTAGCTTTTAGAAGAACCCAAAACACAAAACACTTAGCATTTTACACTGTATATTGACCATTTGAGCTCTTCTATTGTATTGTCATCCTTTTTTCTTAATAAAATCAACAAAGCAGGGGATTATTATCCCTTCCCGAGGTTTTATGCCGGCAATCCATATGGATTAAGGGTGTTCATCGTAAATACTCATGTCATTTTTCTTTATTTGCACTTTTATTATGTGTTTATCACTTTTATTCTAAACAGCTTTGTGATCACTGTCGTGATCAAAATAAAGATTACAACAACACTTAACCTCACTTTTACTTATTTAATCACGGAATTATAATTAGTAATTTTTGTTCAAAACAATTATATATTTATATTCTTGAAAATAGTGAAATGAAAATAGGAATATGAACAAACCAGTTGAACGGTTTATTCAATTTACACTAAACACCCCCTTTTTACAACAGTACAAATAATTTTGTTAAATATATAATCTCCGAACCATATTTATAATTTTTAAACACACTGGAATATATTTAAAAATATCCACTTTTAAATGCAATGCTATTATGAGTATGTTTGTTGTATTCATTTTTTATCCTAGTAGTATTCTATCTTTTAAGAATTTGTTGTAAATGGATCTCCAAAGCTTTTCGAGGTGTTTGTTATGTGCTTATGTAGTTGATATGAAAGTAACATAATTGAATTCTTCACTCTTAATTTGTGGAAATCGAGAAGGTTCATAATGAAGATATTTTTTCAGATTGCTCTAAACTGTTGGATTCTAAACTTTGATGTATAATTTTATAAGTAGGTTTTGGGTTGAGTTTCGTTTTGTTTCGTTTAATGCAAGTCTTTTATGTTTGTTAACTCCATGGATCTTATAATTTTTTTGCTTTTTTCTAATACAATTTCTTTCTGAAACGTTACTAATATCTTTACATTTAAAGAAAAAAAAAGTTATAACTAGAAATTAGAGCTTGAAGCTTAATTATTTTCTTTTATAAAAGCTTTTTCAATTAATCTTTTTTTGATAATTTTTGGTGTTTTTTTTTTTAAACTTATTATTTTTAGTAAAAAAAAACTTAAATTCTTAAAACCTTATTTAAATACTTTAAAATTTAAACTTAGCAAGATCCAAAAAAGAACAAGGATTATTATTAATTTTCCGTTGATGTGTGTACCCTGTCCTCTTTTTCAAACCCCATTCTTTCCTCTGTGACTCCATCAATCTCGCTCTCTGTTTTTTTCTTTTCTTAATCTCATCATCATCTCCAATGGTGTTTTCTTTAATAAATTAATATTAACATTAAATACCCACCTTTTTTAATCTTTTTTACATTTTGGAAATGGGTTTGATGTATAAACCCAAACTAACCCATACCCAGAAAAATGGGTCCAATTACGGGTCGGCTTCAGGTGTTTCTCCTAAATGGGTCACATTCTTCTGCATTGCTAGTTTTTGTTTGGGTGTCATCTTCATTAATAGGTAATATATCCTTAAATCTTGTATGTTGTGTTTTTTGTTTTTGATGTTTTTTTAAATCGGTCTTGATATGATTAATTAATGCTTGATGATATGTCTAAGGGAATCGGTTTTTTCGGTTTATGGTTAGTGTGTTAATGAAGCTAGTTTAGTACTAATATAGATATAGATCCCCAAATAGGATTTAATGTCCATTACACTAATGACATGTATATTATTTGAGTTTTGATAACAAATAATATCTCCGACTTTTAAGGAAAATAGGTAACGTACAAGTTTTTCATGTCTGAACTAATAAACCATACCCCGCGGGGCTGTGGTTATCAACACTCATGTTATTTAATAAATCGAGTATTATGAAGTGTTACCAAAGACTAATTAGTCAATAATCTTCAACTTTCTTCGTAACATTATTAAACTACCATGTTGCGAATAGCCGAATAGTAAATTAGAATGAGACTAGTCTTAAACATGATACAGAGGTATTTGAGTAGTTTAGCTGACTTGTTTAAGAAATGTTATTACAGTTGTAGCGTGAGTTTATTAATTATTCAGTTTGAACACATATTATCTAATTAAACGGGTAAGTGGATGTAGTTTTCGAAATCAGGTTACCTGGGGAGGGCGAGTCTTTTTGATTTAGATGTACCTGGCTCAATCGGGGTATTCCCGTGACCATTTCCGAACCCTTCTCTTAGAATCGGGATGCACACCTTACCATTAGGTTTTAGGTCACCTTGGTTGTGGTTAGATAGATTATCTAAGTAATCATGTTATACAAAACATCAAATGAAATGAAGACGTCTGTTTACTTTAGTTAAGCAAACTGAAATGCCGAAAGCAAATAATATTAACAAAAGTTGATGAGATGAAACACACAAAGAAAAATAAATGAATTATCTCCGAACCCTTCGTTACATTATTTCACAAAAAAGTTGCGAATTCTAAATATGATATAGAGAAGTTTGAGTAGTTAATTGACTTGTTCAAGAAATGTTATTACAGTTGAAGCGCGAGTTTATTATTTATTAAGTTTGCAGATAGATTATATATGTAATCATGTTATACAAAGCATCAAATGAATTGTGGAAGCCAGTTTACAAAAGTAAAGCAAACTGAATTGCCGAAAGCAAATTATTTTAACAAAAGCTGATGATGTGAAACACCCAAAGAAATATAACTACGTGAATATATTTTCATTGTTTTTTTGTGATCAATTAGTTGAGACTTTTTTTATTGTTCTAGGTTTGGAATTAGTCCTCATATCAAAACAGACGAGGAATCATCACAACTGGAGATAGAAAATGAACTTCACTCTGTTATCGATTGCGAGAAGAAGGATTCTTCTGTTGAAGCTGAAGACATTTACTCTCAAGTTTCACATACACATGACGTTATCATGTAACTTTTCTTTTTCCACTCTTTTTTCAATATTCGTAAAACTACGATTTTTCTAAAGTCATTTTCTTTCACTCATTTATGCATCAAGACCTAAAAACTTTCAGGAATCTAGACAAAGCAATATCTTCACTGGAAACGCAACTTGCTTCTGCTAGGTCTACTAAAAAACCAGTATCCGGGGAAACAAATGAGCGCCAAAAGTATTTCTTTGTTATGGGGATCATGACTGCATTTAGCAGCCGAAAACGAAGAGATTCCATTAGAGAAACATGGATGCCTCAAGGTGTTTCTAGCTTTTAAGGATTCTGGTGATGTGTCCAGTTTTATGTTTCGTATATGTTATTAAACTACTTGTTTTGTATTCGTCCAGGAAAGGATTTACTAAGGTTGGAGAAAGAAAAGGGAATAATAATCCGCTTTGTCATAGGACACAGGTGGGTTAATCTCAAATTATATGCATCTTACCAATCCATTATGTATTAATCGATCGATCCGGGAAGTGATTTGTCTCAAACGATTCAAATAAAAAGGGTTAGCTAAAAGGTGAACGGGTGAGAATGTTCACTAAACTAGTTGAAAGTTTCCCGAAGTCTATTTTTATGGCATATAATTTCCTAAATAGTTTGATTCAAAAATTGCTTTTTTAATCATAATTAACATATAATTTTTTTATAAAAACACCAAGAATCTGTTTGCAGTCTTTCAGGTAAAGTCAGCCCGCCCCATTCTGTTTGAAACCGTACTAAAAATGTCCCGTTATCGAACATGTCTTTCCCACCTCTACATCTGATTTTTTTTTATGTTCCTAATGAAAGTTTATATTGATGTGGATGGGTGGTTTTTCAGTGCAGCATCGGGTGGGCTTTTGGATGATGCTATTGAGGTTGAAGACAAACAACACCAGGATTTCCTACGGCTGGTATGTTACAAATTTCTTCTGATTAGTTAGTACATATGAAGCCATTTATATGTATAAATTAATTTTATGAAACCTCAGAACCATGTAGAGGGATATCATGAGTTGTCTTCTAAAACTCAAATATACTTCTCAACGGTTTCGGCAAAGTGGGATGCTGATTTCTATATCAAAGTAGACGATGACGTTCATATCAATCTTGGTTAGCACAACTTATATAATCTATATAAATAGCTAATAAATCTTTAATGAAGTTCCTAGAATACTCATATAACACAATGATAGGAGATTAAGTTGCCATTTTGTATAGGTATGATCGGGTCTACCTTGGCCCGTCACCGCTCAAAACCTCGTGTTTATATAGGTTGTATGAAGTCGGGACCGGTTCTAGCACAGAAGTACGTTATATAATTTTTCCATTCTCGTTTTTCATTTAAACATATTTTCTTTTCTCCTATAATTAAAGTTAAATGCAGAGGTGTAAAGTACCACGAACCTGAATACTGGAAATTTGGAGAAGACGGAAATAAATATTTTAGACATGCAACTGGACAAATATATGCGATATCCAAAGATTTGGCCACTTTTATTTCAGTTAATCGGTTAGCATTCCTTCTCAAACGAATTTTTTTTCTTTATTTGTAACTTGGATTAATGTAATGTTTGTTTTCAGTCACATGCTTCATAAGTATGCAAATGAAGATGTTTCATTAGGCTCTTGGTTTATCGGTCTTGATGTTGAACATATCGATGATCGAAGCCTCTGTTGCCAAACACCCCCTGGTAAGGTTTATCCACCATTTTTTTGGTATATTCCTTGATGTTAGGATTTAATAAATTAATATACATTTTATAAAGTAAGATTAGTTACACAATCCCGATATGCTTGTATCACTAACGGAACAATTATGTCCATTGTCTCATTCTCATATGAGTGCTTTTATTCCATTAATTAAGTTTTAGTGAAACAAACGATAAATTAATCGATGTATGTTTGCTTCACTAACAAAAAACTATGATTAAAGTTCATTTTTTTTTTTTTTGATGAACTAGATTGTGAGTGGAAAACGCAAGCGGGGAACTCGTGTGCAGCTTCATTCGATTGGAGTTGTAGTGGCATTTGCAAATCAGTGGAAAGAATGAAAGAAGTGCACAAACTGTGCGGGGAAGGTGATGATGCCATCTGGCACACAAGTTTCTAACTAAATGATTGTTTGATTCCCCTTTTCGCCAATGTGATGATTTCCATGATTACTAACAACCCGGTTTTTGCCAAATTTGTCTCGGGCCGTTAGATCATCAAAAGGTAATGATTTTGTAATATTGCATATATATGAAGTCTGATTCGGAAAAGGGTAGTGTAGTAAGTGGTTCATCATGATCATATACTAATTCTCTAATGTATTCATGAGCTTGTAAATCTAATTATTTGGTAGAAATGAAATGCATTTCTTTTTCTACTTTTTACCCATTATAAAGTCGGTCGTCCACTAAGGTTGTGAGTTCAAGTCTCAACAGACTACTGTATTTACGCTACTTATAGGGTATTGATAAGATTTGATTATTTTGCGTGTGGTTAAGTTTCGTTTTTGAAAACGGCCACATGGGTGAAAGTTACAAGCACTCGTATCGTATCTGTCATTCAATGTCAATCAAGATTCTCAGGCTTTCAATGTTTCACACGAAAATTGAATTGTGTGAATATGAAATTTAAACGTAAAAAACGTGCCAAACAGTAACAAAAAGGGTAGGCAGTGGGCCGGTGATTGATGTAGCCACATTTCTAACTGGCCCATGTACTTGTACCTCCTAGTCTCCTACTACTAAAAAGTCAAGAAACAATAGTAACATTTATGAACGAGGTTTTATTTGCCATGCTTCGTGATGAAAATAATCGTTAAAAGTTAAAATATAAAAGTTAATAATTAAAGTGTAAAAAAGTGACGATCGAGTGTCAAAAATAGAAAACCCTAATAATTATGTCGAAATTTTATATACTCTTCCAAAAGTAAAGTCGATGACTCGGTAAATGACTAAAATATCATTGTTCAAACTAGCTAAATTGACTAAGAAAATGGTCATTTTATTTGATCAATAGACACATTATATTTTTGACATTACAAAAAAGTTTGAAGTAGCTAGTAACACTTAAAGACTGTAGATAATTTTTTTTTTTTTTATCTTGGAACAACATATCATTGCAATTTATTCTAACAATTATTTAAATTTTAAAATATTTTGGACGGCAAATATATTATAAGCATTGATATTGATATTTATATTTATATTTTAATCATTTTGGTATAAAATTTCAATGATTCTAAGAGTCGCATGTCCTTTGACTTCCGTTTAGTTTGATACTCTTTGACATAATTTATGAGACCTTTGTTAGTCTTCTTGCATAAAATAACTTAGACAATTATATTCATAAACAAAATATGTGAAAAAATTTAGTTTAATTATTGTATAGTTAGGGATGCCAATGAATTGGATATGAATCGGATTACACCATATCCATTTATATATTTTTCATCCATATTTATGTCCATATACATTTAAAAAACTTCCATCCATCTATATTCATATCTAATGAATGAAGCGAGTTATTGGATGTCAAATTGATATACAAAATTTATTTTTCGTAAAGACAATCTCAACTAAAATGTACAAATTGAAACACATAAGTTACGTTTGTAAATAGGTGAATTAGTTATATCAATAGTAGTGTATATGAACAACTATATTAGTTACCAATTATGATATTAGTAAATGAATATTTAATTTGTATACATTAGTATCTAAATTATTATTATTTTCGAGGGGATATACACTCATGGAAGCAAAGAAATATATGTAACCGTTTTTATATGAATTTCAATGATAAATATGTAACATATATAAATAAAAAGATATTATATATTTTGTAGTCACAAACTTATTTTTAAGATAGAAATGAAGGGTTTTAGCTACCGATATAAGATTTTGAGGTTGTCTACGGTGAAATGTAATATATACCAAAATTATATTTAAAGTTTTAATAGGATGAAGGTTTTAGTAGCTATAAAATATGTAAAATGTATATATTAATATCTCTAATTTCAGATAAATGGATGAATCCATGGACAGATCGTAATCAATATCCGATCCACTAAACATCCATATGTATTATTCATCCGTATACGTCATCCATATCTACGTAGAGTCAATCAGATCGGATGGATATCTAATAGATCGGATAAAGATTGTAATCCCTATTTATAGCATAGATCTCAAAAATTTATTCATTTAATTTTGTTTCAAAATAAAAATATTGATAACAATGTCATAAACGATGTTAAAACAAATAAAATGGTTAAAGTTTGTATTATATTAAATAAAATGTTTAAAACTTTTTCTATGAAAAATTTACCTTTTCACGACTAACAGCTTCGATATTTAGCCTTTATGTAATCTTATTAGGAATTTTCTTTTTTTTTAGATCATGACGTTATGATATAAAATATTCAACCATACGAGACTTTTTAACACTTATATTAGTTAATAGTCACTTATTAAGTTAAGCTCAGCTACATTTAATTAAAGTCATAAACTAACTATGAATATCTAACTTATACGTATTATTATTTATTGAGATTAAATGTCAAAAAAGATAGATTAATACGATAAATATACGGTGTATCATATAATCTTTGAAAGAATTTAAATAATTATTATATTTCAATATTTAATAAGATTTTAAATTAACTTTTATATAAAATGACATAGTATTTAAAGATGATTTTTCTAGATAAAAAATAAAATTAATTAGCTAAAGTAGGGAATAAAAACCCAAAATGCAGGAAATCGTTTTAGTCAAAATACAAACAAATTATGTATGTCTTAATATTTTAACAAAAGTCTATAAAACTATTGTTATCAAAATTCTTAATTACATATAATAATAATTGTGTCAAAAGTTCATTTCATTCAATTTTTCCATTGTTTTATTACTAACTCCAAATAAGATTGACCAAGTATACATATTTTTGGTTCGTATATATAATTTAGTTTTACCCTAATCGTATCTTTATGCATTTATTTACAAGTCAAGATTACGTTGCTTAATTGTTTTATAATTGTGATACTAAACTATAATATAAGTGATGAGGTGTCATGTTAAGATTCTATTAGTTAGGAAGAAGACTATTAAAGCGTTTAAAAAAGTATTAATTTATGCCAAATGGAATTGTTTATTTAAACAAGTAACTAACATTAACACTTAATATCAATTGACAAACAAAATGTTAACACTTAATATCCATTGACAAACAAAATGAATAGTTATTGCACATACATAATCACTGTTATCTTTTTACATTTTTAACTTTTAACAGATATTTTTGCAGCGAAGGGCGGGTAATAAAACCTCGTCACTATCATTTTAAATAGGGTTTTGATAATTAGATATTATAAATAATAACTTGCATCTTACATGTTATCCTTAGAAATCAAACCGGATAACTTAAAATATAATGTTCTATTACAACGAGGTTTCTCCTTAGTGATGCTATTCCTCTAGTGTAAATGTTTTGTAAGCTAGAGTTAAGGAATTTTATTGAAGATGGTTACGGGCTCAATTTTTATTTTGTTCCCACTCTAGAGAATGATATTCAAAGACAACTGGATATTGGATAAGGCTGGTTATGGACAATGGCGTAGCTAGGATTTTTCATTAGGATAGACCGAAATATCAGTATTAAAATTTATAAAAATTAACTCATTGTAGAATGTTTACTGTAATATATTTTCCATTTAGTGATCCCAAATATATTGTTAAATATATCTACTTAAACATAAAAACTCATTAAATTTTGCTTAATTCTCCAAATTAATAATCAAAAGGTGAACTAACAATTTAAATATCCTCTACTAATTACAATTTCTTAACTAGTCAGACATTTTCAACACTTTGGGTGAGCCATAGAGATTTAGTTTGTTAACAAATTTTTTATTAATCCATATATATATATATATATATATATATATATATATATAGTTGGTTTCAAATGAGAACCATACAAATAATTAGAAACCATTAGAAACCAATATTCACCAGTGTATATATATACAAATATTTAGTGGTTCTCAAATATATATATACACACGCATATTCAATACGCAACGTATTCAATAAGTAACAGTCAAGAAAGCAGGGTGAGTCATGACACCCCCAAAGCCTCTTGTGGCTTCGTCACCGGTTATGGGGAACGTTTAGTTTGATCAGATCACGTAGTATGATTTCTTCGCGTGTTCTAAACCTTTTGCTAGAAAACATAACTTTGTATCACTATTACATGGTCATCGTCGCATAATCATAATCTTAATAATTGATTATTAAATTTCGTTTAAAAACAGAAAAAAAGAAAATTAAACATTAATTATATTCGTAACTTTTATTATCTTGAAATAAAATTGCTTATTAAAACCTAAGTATTTATTAAAAAAAAAAACAATTTAGTCTATATTAAATGTGGTCCAACTAGTATAAAGAAGGTTGATTTAACCTTTGTGTGGTCAATTTTTGCGATTTCTAATTTAGTCCAAACCCTCAAAAGACAATTTTGTCCTTCCTCCGACCACCCTGGTCAAAAACTCTCTACTTATAACACCGCCCATTAAATCACTAATCCAAACTACAAAAATTTGTTAATCGATTAAGGTGGTTTGTTTCGGCTTATATAACGGGGTTATTAGCTTATGTAAATTTTGATAAGCTCATAAGCCCAATTTTTTTTCAGTATATGAGTTTATTAAGTTGAAACAAACACCCTAAGTGAAAAATGAAAATAATTGACTAGCAAGTATTACATGTAATTACAAATTTGGAAACTTTTGTTTGACACCACTAATTTTATTTTTGGAAGCATGTTAGGATGCGTTATATGTTTTAGATAGATGTCATTGACGTTGAGTTTTTGTCTTCTCGAAAGATATTTCACGATTATGAACCACATGAACTTGTGGACACATGATAAGTTGGGTATTCGTCTCTTCGAAACAAGTACACAACAAATTACTGAGAGGGATTATATGGACGGAAATGCTTTCGCCATGAGAGGGATTTTAGAGTGGTATTAATCATTTAATCGACATAATAAATAAACTGGTATTTTTTTTTTAATAAATCTACCACGACCTAAGATTACACGAATTCTTATGAACTATTTGATATCATAATGACTAAGCGCGAATAATAATAGTGTGTCAAGCAATTTAGAAACAATATGAATACTTCATCATCGATAATGTATATGCTAAGCATATCCGAATAGAGATTTGTATGCCTCCACTTATATAGTGGATAAATTCAAACGATAATTACAATAATGAATACTACTTGTAAATAATAATATCACATCGGACTCGGGATATAAATAAGGTATAGTCAAGAGTTTTTCTCATAGTTATCAGAAAATATCACGAAGTTAGTATAATGCGAAATTGTTAACTTCGTCACTTATGCGAACCATCAAAAATGATAAAAGAATATTGAGTTTTCAAATAAAATAATTAAATTATGGCACTTTTCGCAAAACATAAACGTGAACCCGATAACAAGATATAAACAAAGGGGTGGGATAACCTCACCCCCCACATGGTTATCTCCACCCCCTTTTTTTTTAAGAGGAATGATACACTTACGAAGGATTTACAAAAAGAAGTTTACAAAATGATGTGTAATCTCATTAGAAATGCTACATTTACGAAGGGTTTACAAAAAGAAGTTTACAAAATGATGTGTAATCTCATTAGAACCAATTATCTTTTATACTAATCATTTCTTCTCTCATTTTCATCCCATTTATATCATGACATGTCATTTTGTGTAACTTCTTTTTATAACCTTTTGTAAGTATATCATTTCTCTTTTTTTAATTATTATTATAACTAATTTTTATATTATTTTTTTTCAGTTTTATTTTATTTTATATTTAAAATCTTACAATTATATATTAGTTTATTAGTTATTTTTGTTTGTAAATTTTATTTTATATAAAAAGGTATACTAAAATAATTTTACTTAAAAAAAACTATTAATAAAATTTAATAAAATAAAATCGTAAATTATTATTTTAGTTATTATTACACAGGTTAAAACCAGTTAAATATATTTCCTAACGTATAAAAAATAAATATTAATTATTTAAAATTAACATGTATATTTGAATTATAATAAACATTAATAAATATAAAGTTGTAATTGATAAAATTTAATTGTTTTACTTATTAAAACACGAGTTAAAACCTATTAAAAAAATCTTTAAAATACAAAAAAATAAAAAATTATAAAACAAATATATATTTAAATTTTAAATAAATAAAATATGATATGTAGATAATAAATAGACAATTCTATACTTTCTATATCTAAAATTAGAAGAAAAAAAATCATATTAGTAATAATGATGTGACCCTTGGGGGGTGTTGATAACCGAAAAATGATTTAGGGGGTGCCTCTATCAACACCCATAAACAAATGACTCTGGAAACAAATTTTTACATATTAATGTTTACAAATTTGATATTCTATATTAAACACATAATACTTTTTTAATTAAAACAAAAAGATTAAGCTCATTTAATATCCACTAAATGATATTAGCAAGATAACATTATCATATTAATTTAGTAATTATTCTCTATACCTATATTAATCGAATCTTTTTATTTTCTTATGTTATGTGATACTATTAATATAACATTATAAATAGTTGTTGGAACTCTTTTGGTTCATGTATTAATTATTATGAGTGGAATTGTTTTTAAGCTTATTTTTAAATTCACTTAAAGTTTGCAAGTTATTTGAAAGCTTTCAAGTTATTTATTTTGTGTTGTAAATGTTATATGTATAGACCAACTATACCTATGAAATTATTAGTGGTAATAATTTTCTAAAAACAATTATCATGAGTTAAACACATTTACATAACGGTCACTAAAACCGTATTGTACGGGGGTGTTTGTTTCAGCTTATATAACGGGTTTACGAGCTTATGTAAATTTCGATAACTTCATAAGCCCAATTTTTTCAGCTTATGAGTTTATCAACTTGAGCTTATGACTTATTTAAGTTCATAAGCTCAAGTTGATAAGCTCATAACCGAAAAAATTGGGTTTATGAGCTAATCAAAATTTACATAAGCTCAAAAGTCCGTTACATAAGCCGAAACAAACACCTCCTATGAAGAAAAAAATGACTCGCTAAAGGTTTACAAGAAGACTGAAAGCTAGCTTGAGAAACCATTTACCGACTAAGGAGCTCAAACCCCAACTTCTCAAAAGGCATTTTCGGGGACTAGCCTCCTTTCTTCCCATTTATGTGAGCCTCATATGTTTAACGTTGAGTTGTTGATCAGGTTACAATTGTTGATAACACTCAAGTTGCTTACGAAGTTGACTAACTTATAGATCAACTACTAAATTTACTGATCACTTAGAACTTGATAAATTCCAAAAAACCGTCAATTGCCCCTTAACCCGTTAATTAGCATATTAATTTTAAAAATTCGTTTAAAACTTAGACATTATATAGTACACTAAATCAACAAAATTCGGATAAAACTTTACTATTTTTAAGCTTCGATTTCACTACAGTAATCCATACAAATACCTTTATCCAAACTCAAAAAGTTTACCAAATTATCAAAAAGTGTAATAATCTCCAAGTCATACACATTTTGTAGTCAAACTAATGTACTTCATAAGTGTATAACGTGGAAAATGAGAGTTGAATAAAAACGCGGTCTAAAACAAATTACATCACTTTAATACTATACACCAAACCCACATTACAATTATTAATTAATCAATAAATAAATAAATAAAAACCATACCATATAATAATAAACAATATATATATATTCATTCATTCATTTGTAGATAAGATAAAATCCCCAATCCCCCAAGATTTCTATATTTACAAATTCCGGTCACCGGAGAATTTGTCCGGGCCCCACACAAACCATCTTATCTTCATTTTCATCCTCTAAATTTATGCTCTTTTGTCGTTTTATTAATTCCCACAAAAAACATTACTTATTATCTACTACCCCAAACCAAACACCCCCTTTTCTTTTGTGACACAGAAACAAGAAGAAGAAGAAGGGTGTTTTTGTAATGGGTTTGATTGAATGTTTTTTAAACCTAGTACAAGAACATAATCTATGGAATGTGTTACCAGATCTTATGGTGTTAATTGCTCCTCTTTGGATTGCTGTTCTTTTTGGGGTTTTAGTTGGGTGGGTTTGGAGACCCACTTGGGCTAATTCAGCTATTAAGAATATACCAATTCCAATTCCGTCTAAGAATTCTTCGATTCTTCGATTGAAATCGCAATTACCTGGATGTTTTTTCGGGTTTTCGGATTTTGGGTCGTCGGAAACTGGCTCTTCTGACCCGGATTCAATTGGGTTTTCTGATACCAGGTTAGCTTTCTTGATTTTAATGTCTTTAGTTGTGAAAAAAGTAAAAAAGATTTGATTTTTATGTGTTTAGATGAATGAAATAGTAAAAAGATTTGATTTTTATGTGTTTTGTTGTATGAAATTGTATAAAGTTTTGATTTTTATGTGTTTTGCTGTATAAATTTGTATAAAGTTTTGATTTTTATGTGTTTTGTTGTATAAATTTGTATAAAGTTTTGATTTTTATGTGTTTGTATAAATTTGTATAAAGTTTTGAAATGGTGAAATGTTTTGATATTTATGTGTTTAGATGAATAAAATAATGAAAATTTTCGATTCATATGATTTTAGTTCAATGAAATTGGATGGAAAAATAAAGAATTTTGTTGGGGAGGGTGATTTGGAGCATATTGCAAAACTTGTTGAAGAAAAAGATGGAGGTCTTCCTTGGAGTCTTGTAATGGATAAGTCGACTTCAAATATGAGTTATCAAGCTTGGAAAAGAGAACCTGAGGTATTACAATTTTCGACTTTTTTTTGGTAGTTTTGGTTTTGAGTATTTTGTATTGTTGGGGTACTTAGAGTTGTCAATGATGTATGGTTTTTATAGGGACCTCCACAATATCGTTCTCGGTCGGTTTATGAAGATATGACTCCTGAAATGATGAGGGATTTCTTTTGGGATGATGAGTTTCGGTTGAAATGGGATGATATGTTATTAGAAGCCGAAACTTTAGAGGAGTGTCCTGAGAATGGAACTATGGTGGTTAAGTGGGTTCGTAAGGTATGGGCAAGATTCATTTTTAATGTTAATACGCGTTTTATTTTATTTGATAAGTTAGCTTATATAGTGAGTATTGTCTTACATGCTACAATTGGTTTTGCAGTTCCCATTTTTTTGTAGCGACCGGGAGTATATTATTGGTAGGAGAATTTGGGAGTCGGGAAAAACCTACTATTGTGTTACAAAGGTAAGAGAATGAAGATGCTTCTTTAAATTCCATCTGTTGTGGATGGAAACTACCGTTATGGATTTCATCATGCATATGTTGATATTTTAATAAATGTGTTATGGCGTCACTTCTTCATTATTGGGTCATGTTTTCAAAATTCAGTTATACTTGTTTCAGGGCGTACAATATCCTTCTGTGCCACGCCGCACTAAACCAAGACGTGTTGACTTGTACTATTCAAGTTGGTCGATTCGTGCAGGTAATAATAACACCCTTTCTTCAATAAAATTATTTCCATCTAAGACTATGGGTGATTTCGGATTGTGCATTTTGAAAGTTATTATTTGATAAGCTTATGACACGTGGCATTAGACGGATTTAACATTTCTTTAGTAGATAAAATGTTTGAAAAACACAATTGTGGAATAAGGAGGCGTTTTTTTTTTTTTTTGTGAAATGGAAATGAAAGTCTCCAAAATCTGGTCATAAGTTCGTGTAAAATACTTAAGTTCGTTTATCCAACAGTAATAAGTTTTTCTGTTTATCCAGACGTTAAAACCGACTTTAGCGACTTTAGATATTCAATTTCAAAACAGTTTTGAGGAATTACTGACTTGTCATGTAACTAATTACTTACCAGTTGAATCACGAAAAGGAGACGGACAAATGAATGCATGTGAAGTGTTACTCTTTCATCACGAAGACATGGGAATCCCATGGGAAATTGCGAAACTTGGTGTTCGTCAAGGAATGTGGGGAGCCGTAAAAAAGATAGACCGTGGTCTTCGTTGGTATCAGAAACATATTGCATCAGGAGAACCGTTAACTCACTGTGCTTACATGGCTCACGTCAACACAAAAGTTAGCACAGATCGTTTAACATACTTGCTAAACAAGTCAAACGATCAAGAAATTGAAACTTGCGAACAAGATATCATTGTGGATGATGAGAAGCCGTCAGGGAAGAATATTCCGAAGCTTTTGGTTGTAGGTGGAGCAATTGCACTTGCTTGCACTATTGACAGAGGGCTGTTAACGAAAGCGGTTATATTTGGAGTTGCAAGAAGATTTGCGAAAATGGGAAGGAGATTGTGAATGGGGTGTGGTATATTATTCTTCTTTCGTCTGACTTCAAAAAGATTTAATTGTATTTTGTTTTACTTCAATCTTTTTTTAGATTCATGTTGCAGCTTATAATCATGATAAGAGAGAGTATGATAGTGTATCCATGTATTATATTGAATGATTGTTGTCATGATACTGAAATAACAGGAAATACTCTTATTTTCTCGATTTATATGTGCCATTCTTTCATATTGAATAAGAAAATTTTTGCAGACAGTTTGTGAACGATATGGAGGAGGTCGAGTTTGTAGTGACAGGCATTTTTGGATTGACCGAGTCATTAATGATATAGGTAGCAAGTCGTTACGTCCTAAACATTAACATTATTGTTGATCAAAATCAACGAAACAAAAGTCACACTATACAAATTACTTCATACAATACAACCATTATTGTGGCGTGTCTATGATTGTTATCTGACCTTTAAGAAGCCGAGTAAGCTGTTATATAACAATACAGAGTAGTGGAATTTATCCGACCTTTAAGAAGCCGAGTAAGCTGTTATATAACTATACAGAGTAGTGGAATTCGCGGATTATGTTCATTATTCATGCTGAAGTCGAATGAGTTGTGAGGTATGATTGTTGTCCGACGTTTATGAACCTTGGTGTCTAGGGAATCCAAGAGCGCTTGTGTCTCAGCAGGTGGTCCTTACATACAGGGGGTTCTATGTTTTCGCCCGTGAAAGGAATTTGGATTATATTCTCACATGTTGATCTTTTGGCTCTGTTCTCCACTTTTATGGATACTACTCTTGCCTCTTGCAATTGTAAAACCCTAAATCGTTAACAAAAAGATGGACTTTCTAATACAGTCGTCAACGTCTCCAATCTAACCATGTAAACTCTGTTCCTTTTAGTTGATTACTTTTTCGCAATCAAAGCTTTACATATATCAAGGATTAGGTCCTTATAACTCATTCCAAAGATCTGTAACATCTTCGAGAAAGTCACAATCGAAACCTCAAAAATTAGTTGCATCACATATAATGTAATTAAACAAAATAAAATTTTATAGACATAATAATAAAATCATCATCAGTACAAATTAATCAATCAATAAAATAGTCTTTCTCAAAAACCCTAAAAATAAAAACTAAGCAAAACTTGTTTAACAAGTTAACAAAATCTTAATGAAAAACCAAAGACTCAAAGCAGTTAAGCCCATCCATCTCCGGCGCCCAACGTGCGGTGTAACCACCCTTGCTCCAACGACTGGTTGTGCTGTCACCAGTCTCATTCTTCGCCTTCTTTTGATCATCTTGAATAGTACTACCAGCTGCAGGAGAAGGAGATTTCTTGGTCTTCAAGGTACTTAAAGACTTGCCTAAGAACTCAGCAGACAAAGCATCGAACGAACTGAACATCGAATTCATGTTTTCTTGTTGGATGATTATGAATATCGTAAGTTTTATTTTAAAATTGGATTGTTGGAAAAGGTTTATATATATAGTGAAAATTGAAAAATATGAGGAAAATAGTAGGTGTTGAGGATATTGTAAAGGAATTTGTGTTCGTTTAAAATAGGTAAACCTATATATTTGGTAACCTACTATAGACTTTTTTCTTTAACACCCTTTAACTTTTGTTTTTCATATATTATTTTTTTTTTTGTTACATTATTAAATAAAGTAAATAAAGTAGTTATATTATAATTTCAACACTTCACCACATCAAACCTCACCTTGTTACAACCACCGCCTAATTCGTTAAATTCAACATGCAACGTTTGTTTTGAAGCCTAATTTATTTTCGGTTCTAGCCTTATATATGATATCACAACTTTTCAACATGATTTGTGTAAATGCCTAATTTTTGTTTGTTTAAAGCCTTTAAACATGATTAAAACCTTATGTGTTTTTTGGTTCCTTAACAGTTTTATTTGGATTTTAATCCCGATAGATGGGACAACTTTATGGATTTCAATTTGATGTTTACTTCATAAATTAGATTAACGGTCTTTGGTTTTCTGGATTCAATTGGATACGGGAAATACAAAACAAAGTAGCAAGTGTGTGTGTGTGTGTGTGTGTATAAAATGGATTTTCTACCCAAAGATGGTAACCGCGTTGGGTAGAATGAAAGGATAAGGTATCCGGTGTCGATGGATTAAACAGAGAAGGAAACCGACGTCGGGTAAACTAATACCTAAAGGTGATAGAATAAAAATTTGCGTTAAACTGTAAGGGTAAGATAGTAATTTCAATATCTAACTAATTATAATAAGCCGTTTAATCTCATAGAAATGACGACCTTTGAACAAAATATCAACTACAAGGACAAAAACTGATATTTTATATTATAGGTGTAAAAGATGCAATTCAACTCAACCACATGGACAATTTTTTCAATTTACCATTAGTATAAAATCTTAATTTACTTTTTATGTTGAAAATAGAAATTGTAAGATTTGCGTTTCCTTAATAGAAAATGAAAGTTGCTCTGTTTACAAACCATGATAAATCATCATGTACATGTTTTAGATTTGGTATGACGGTTTATTTGTTATTTTACAAAGATATAACTGTTGCTATATTTTTTTATAAACTGCTAGTAATCCAAAATCTAAATATCTAATATAAGTGGGGATATCTCAGGGATGGGTTAGAGTGTACGGAATGAACGTCCATCAAATCAATGACATTTCATACCCATATAGCGGTGATTAAAGACCATAAACATAAATAACCGAAGCTTATATAAGTACGAATATATTTGTATTTATTTTAATTTGTATAACTGGTATAACCTAATTAAGTTCAACCCCCCCGCACAAAATAACCAGCAAACTAAACATCCTAAAATACCCAAACTTTAAAAAACTTGCATAGTAGACCCATAAATACCAACAGCAACGGCCCAAACAAAAACCTTTACCACTGAATACGAACAGGGGCTGCTTTCCATTCATTCCACGACACCGCATACTTTTTCGATCTTGCTGAAAGCCAATTAAACGACCTTGATTGAATATCAGCAAACAACTCTGGAACCACCGTAGAATTTGGACTCTTAAAAACCATCAAATTCCTACCACACCATATGCAGTATATCGCAGACCACACAACGGCTTGCCAAGCCTTCTTTTTCCCACTCGACCACGACGGAAACCCATCACAGTTAATCAAATCTTTTGTGTACCCAAAATTAAATTGCCCCAATCCCCACCAGTTGAACAACTTCTCCCAAACAACTCTAACTTTCTCACACCTTATGACACAATAGTCAATAGACTCGACCTCTTCATTACAACATGGACATACCGCACTATGTAAATCAATACATAATGACAAAGTTGCCAAAGAAGATAGTTCGACATTTTTTTATAGGACGTGGGTTTGACCTAGTTCATTAATCCGAAAATCATAATCTACCTCTCAAAACGATCAAATCATATATCTTTTGAATCTGTATCACTATTAGTTTGTGAATTTCCAACATATATAAAACACTTCATAAAATCCATCATGTTAACATCATATGGAAAAAAAAGCTCAAAGTTGATTACGATTAGTTGCATCATATAATCTAATCAAACAAATAAAATTTTATAGATATATAATAATAAAATCATCATGAGTACAAATTATCTCATTCTTGTTACAATTATATTAGTATTAACCAATTAATCAAATAATCTTCCTAAAAAACCCAAACACCAAAAACAATTAAAACTTGTTTAGCACGTAATTAGATAACAAAATCTTAATGCAACACCAAAGATTCAAAGCAGTTAAGCCCGTCCATCTCCGGCGCCCACCGTGCAGTGTAACCACCCTTGCTCCAACGACTGGTTGAACTACTATCAGCCGCATTCTTCGCCTTCTTTTGATCATCTTGAATGGTAGTAGCAGCATCAACAGAAGGAGATTTCTTGGTCTTGAAGGAAGACAAGGAATGACCCAAGAATTCAGCAGTGAAAGCGTCGAAGGAACTGAATATCGAATTCATATTTGTTTGATTCTTTTTGTTTGAAGAATAGAATGTTGGAAAGGTTTATATATAGAGAGTGGAAAAGGTGTTGAATCCTTGTGGGTTCCTTTTTTCATGTTCAACGCGTTGAACTAAAATTGTTAAGAAAGGTCGGCGTTGACCCTTTAAAATAAGTTGTGTCCATTTACAATTGGTAAACTCATAAATTGGAAACTTTTTTCAAAACAATAGTTTGGTTAAACATAAAAGTTAATTACATAAATAGTCTCTATAATCAGGGGTGAGTTTAGTGTGGTCTAAGGTAGGTCCTCGGACCTACCTAAATTTAAAAAATCATTTAGAAATGATGTCGTAATTTCTAGTAGGAAATGCCTAAAAAATCAGAAAGGACCTAGATAAAATGTTTGTTTTACAACTTCTAACCAAACATTAATCTTGGTGGAGTGGTTTCCAAGCCTAAGTTTAGAGTTTTAGTTCTAATCAACCAGAGTTTGAACCTTGTTAACCCCATTTTTAATTTTTGATAAAATTATACCCATTACCCATACCCATTACCCATGTTATATACTAATGTACGCAACAAAATGGGCGATCAATTTTTGAGTGATACTTTAGTGTCGTATATTAAAAAAGGCGTTTTAGAAGGTATTAGTAACGAAGAAATTGTGAAAATATATCAAGTTATTAGACCTCGTCGGGTGCAATTATAGGAACTTGTAATTTTTTTTTTTTTGTCGGGTACAATTGTAAGAACTATAATTTCTTATGCTTATATATGACCCATTGATCCGATCCGCTAATAGTTTTTTTTTTACTTATTCATAATTATCGGTTTCAATTAAATAGTGACCTACGTACATTTGAGTTCTAGATTCGCCACAGTCTATAATTTATCCAAAATTATGGATTTCGTCCCTAAGTTTAAGAAGTTGCATAATTGTTCAAGTATAGAAATTAATTTCGTTTTTCGTCCCTAATTTCTAATTTGTACTCGTAATTGGGGCAAACCTTAGGGACTGAATCCGTAATTAGGACAAACTTTAGGGACAAAATCGGTAATTGGAGCAAATCTTAGGGACAAAAAAGATAATTAGTTTCTAAAAGTGGATGATTTATATAACTTTTTAAACTTATGGACGAAATCCGTAATTTGAAATAAACCTTAAAGACGCTTTTTGTAATTAATTCAACATAAAACATATCTTTAATTAATATTAAATAAAAAGCTATAACTATTTCAAATTACAACTTTTGTCCCTTTTACAAAACCACGTTTGTTTCTATATATGGTAGATACTATATCGGAATTAGTTCGTTCATTACATTCAAAAGCTCAGTAGTTGAATGTGTTATGAATTTCTTAATCTCCAAGTCCTAAATTTGTTTGTGTAAAGAACTATTTTTTGTATATCTAAATCCCTAATTGATTTTCGATTGAAAGCCTTTTACACGATATCACGGTTACAAAATGATTTGGGTAAGCCAAAAATTTTCTTAATTTGTTTAAAGCCTTTGAACACGATTATAAATCGATGTTATACTACATCCGTCCCATATTTATTGTCCACTTATATAAACACAAAGTTTGATAAAAGTAGGGTCATTGAAGTTTTCAACCAATCAAATATTATCTTTATCCACTAAACTTCATTTTGATTGGTTGATAGTGGACAATTATTTGGGACATCACAAAAAGGAATCATGAACAATAATATTGGGACAAAGGGGTAATATCTTAAACGAATTTCATATCGGTCGTGGATTAAAGAGATGTTGGATATATAAGAAAGACATTGTTCTTTAATGACATTAATCGTTTTGGGGCCACATGCACTACATAGCGTAAAAATCTATGTAGTTAAGCGTGCTTTAACTATAACCATTTAAGGACCGGTGACCCTTGGAACCTCTATGAAAAACAAATTCGTACATCAATGAGAAAATGACTATATCATGGTTATAAAAAGACAGAATGTTACATACATGTTTGTGGTCGAGTTTCTTAACTCTTTTTTACGGGTTTCTAATCCTAATAGATGAAATGATTTAATGGATTTAGATTCGATATTTACTTTATAAACTAGATTCGACTTTTGAGGTCTTTGGTTTTGTAGATTTCGAATTTGATTCAATAAGCACATGACCCCAATTGAATGGATGAGGACACCTAGCCTTGCTTTGATTCCAATTTGGCAACGTTATCTTCTCATTGGATACCACTCTATTGCAAGTAAAAGATATACACAACAAGTCCGAAAAAGATGACCAAAACCCTACTTCTAACACACAAATTTCCACTTGATTAAAAGGTGTTTGAATTAAATTATTTGATATTAGCTTATTGAAAAATGAAAAAGTCAATAAACTCAATTTCATAAAACTAAACATATATTAACTTTTCAATATTTTCATAAGTTCGTAATTCGTAACATAAACATTCTAAATTTTCAAGATTCCGATATAAACATTATATGGTGATATGATCTTTAACATATTCTAAACATTAGGTGCACATAATTCCATCGCAAACATTTATCAAATAATCCGAGATCTAATCGATCAAATAATTTTTTATAAACATAATAAACCATTAGCGTACAAATTATCCAATTCTTTTACATGTATACTTAATCATTAAATCAAAACTTTGTTAAACCCTAAAAAGAAAAGAAATCTTAATGAAACACAAGAGACTCAAAGCAGTTAATCCCATCCATCTCCGGCGCCCATCTTGCAACGTAACCATTCTTGCTTCGGGTACGATCAGTGCTACCGCTAGCATCAGACTTCACCTTCTTTTGATCATCATGAATGGTGAAAGCAGCACAAGGAGAAGGAGATTTCTTGGTCGTCAAGGAATTTAAAGACTGGCCCAAGAATTCAGCAGATAAAGCGTCGAATGAACTGAATATCGAATTCATATTTGTTTTTGTTTGATGATTTTGAATTTTGTAAGTTTTTGTTTTGTTGTTGTTGATGGTGAAGAAGTTGTTTGAAGTTGAATTGGGAAGAATGGTTTATATATATACCACGAAAAGAGGTCTAGTCCAAGTTGTTTTATTCCTCTTTTTCGTGTGCAACGCGTTGAATCATTATTTAGGTACAACCTCGTTAAAAATAATAATTAGGCTAACTATCTAACAAACTCGTCTGTTGAATCATTATTTAGGTACAACCTCGTTAAAAATAATAATTGGGGCTAACTATCTAACAAACTCGACTATAAATAAAAGTACGTAATAAAAGTTTTAATAAATGAGTTTGTCTAATATGTGTTTACAAGACAAATGTTACAGACTTAAAGCATTAATACGGCTATTAATTATATTGAAAATTTCATTTAAAATCAATTTTACCTTTGATATATATTATATATAAAGAAAGTTTAAGTTTATTGATTGCATTTTTAAACAAATAAAAAATACTTTAGAATTTAGATCATATATTATCCTATACAATATGAATGGTGGACACATTGTAGAACAACCCTTAATAAATATAAGTTGCGAGATTATGTTTACAATTCACATAAAAAAGGTTATATATTGTTATCAACGGTCGCTATAATTTAAATAACTCTAGTGTGTGTCCTAGCAAACTTCTATAATACCATTTATTAAACTCAAACATTCCGTTTAAATATCGTATTTTCTTAATATATGGTATAAAAAAGAAAATTTTAAGTTTATTAAATATATTTTTAGTGAGTATTAAATACAAATGTGGCTATAAAATGAATGTTTAAGTTTAGTAAATGATATAAAATTTGTCATACGGTTATATATTAGAAAAACCCTTTAAATAAATGTCTTATATATTTATGAAATACAACTTTTTTATATATCTCTAAATTACCTAAATATTATCTAAAGACTATGTTTAACAAAAGTCATAATTATATAATAAATGCCTTTTTCATAATACGGTCGGATAAACAAAAGTTAACGTCGCGCTACCAATAATATATTTTATTATTTTCTAATCTCCTTATATTTATCCATCATTTAACAGTGAATCGTTTTTTTCATGTTATCAAATCAAATTGGTAGATATAATTTAGATAGAAATGTCATTATTTTCCATTTGATAAATATAAATCAACTACGTGTATCAATAACATTTAAATTGGAAATAGAAACAAAATAAAGAATGTTAGGTCAAAACTCGAGAAAAGTAGTAGTAATCTTTTAAGTTGTCGTCATCCATTAATAATAATAGAATTGAATAGTTTTTTCATATAAGTTTTAGTTAATTAACGCCACGGGACTAGCGCCGTCAACATGGACGGCTTTCTCACGTTTCTTCTTTCATTCCTCACCTTTTATCAATACTTTTAACATGTCAAAAAACAAATAATTGGATGTTAAACAAGTAGTAGACTATTCTAGAAGATGATAGACTTAGAAACCTACGTGGACATTTGGTAACCACTACCTTTTTATTATGTTTTAATTAGCACAATAGTTTATAGTTTTTCGTTTCATATCTTTCAGTGTCAAACTCATATAGTGGCTAACGACTTCTTGGACCAGCGTAGAGTCCAACTGGACCGACTCTTACAGTTTTTTCAATTACCAATATAGCTTTTAACATCTTTCTAAAGGCTTTTCTATGTTTTAAGAAAACCTTCATGTTCTGGTATGTAATAAAGCTGATAAGAATAAGAAAAAATTAGTACTTATAAGCCGAAGAAAATAATGTCATTTTCCCATAAACAACCCTCTTAACCCGTCTATCATTTGGTTGAAGGGACGAAATATCATTGTATTATTAATGTGATATAAATAGGTTACACAAGACATACTAAAACCCTAAACCTAATTTACCCCAAATCTATATGTCGGACTTCAACCACATCTAATAGGAAGAGCTTTAGCCTTTAGCAACACTTTCATTTTTCCTAAAAAATACGTAAAACATTTTATGATAATATCCATACATTGACTGAAAAATAATATTTGTGTAAGACAGTAAGAGCAAAGAAATGGGCTCATGGGCTCATTCTGAATTTTGAACTTATCTTGACCCAATGTGGTTTCGGCCTGAAGCGTCCAAGCTTGGCCCAACATTTCGTTACCAAAAGTACTTATTTTTCACACTTCATCTATATCTCTATTTTTTTTTTCTTTTTACTTGTTATAGCAACTATTCCCAATTTGTACTTCACATGTATTGCTATGCTAATAGATTTATACCATATTTTAACATGTGATGTACAATATTTACTTTTAACTTTTACCCCTTATAACACATCTCAATCACTAAAAACTCCTTATCATTTATAAACGAGATTTTAAAATCCGCGAGTTAGGACAAGATAAAAATCTTTGAAGTATAGAGAAATTGTAATTTTTATACATATAAAATTAAGGTTTATTTGGTTCAAAAGTTAAAGCTTATTGATGTCGGGTTATGTATGAAAAACTTAACAATATGATAAATATTTCAAGTTTATTGATAGTTATATATTATTAGTTTGAGTGATACATTATAAATTGTATGATAAAGTTAAATTAGTTTAAAAATATTATTAATGGTTTTTTTCTAGTTGAAAAACTTATATAAATTAACTTTTATTTTTAAGACAACAAAGTGTATATTACCAAATATACATGCTCTTAGGTTAGAATGTAAAGCCAAAACATCTCTAAATTTTTCTAATTTTTCATGTCTTTAAATTTATTTATTTTCGTATTAGAATAAGTAAAATTAAAAAAATAGTTTGTACATAAAAATATAATTCTCCTATTAATAAGAAATCAAATAGTTTATTTAATTTATTCAAGATGAAATGTTATATACTTCTAATTATTTAATTTAGTTTGCAATTTTTATTCTTTGAAATCCTTTTTTATTTTTAATACATAACTAATTATTATTAGACTAATTGTTTATATTTCGAGCGATGAAAATAAAATATAAAACATTTCACTTTAACTATTCACCAAACAGTTATAATTATCTCGGTAAATATTAATCTTTTAAATATATAACTACTTTATTCCAATTCAATGGTTATACTTGTGGTCACAAAATAATTATGAGGAAGAAAAAGTAGGTTGAATGATGAAAAAATGCCAAATATAACATGACCTAATGTCATGCCAAATCTCATATATACCCTTTTAACAAAATTAAAATGTTAGGCATGTGAAGCTTTTTCTGATGATTAGATTATTAGTGTGAATACAGATTGGATATTTCATCATCTTCTTCTTGTATCATCCCATCCAACCCCACTCAACCCACCTTTTTTTTCAAAATGTATCCGTTACTAATTTTAAAGTAATAAAAAGACGTTTAGCTAGGAATTGTACACTTATCGTTTTCCGTCGTTTCTTTTAACCATCAACACGAAACAAGAACAATATCGTGTACTAAAAGAGTAAAAGTGTAACCACTTTTCTCTTTACTGACTTAAGTTCAATTCTCATTAGCTTCAACTTCGTTTTTACAAAATTATCTTTTTCCGTCATTTCCTATCACTTTTTTTCTATCTGCCCCAAACGAAAAAAAATTGTACTAAAACGATAATCTTACATCACATATATTTTAGTCTTGAGTTCGATTCTCACCGGCTTTTAACTCCGCTTTATAAAATAAGCCTCATTTTCACCTTATGTCAAAGTTTGGTTTGTAGTGAGAGATAAGCCCATACTACAGTCTGGACTAGAGTTTAAGAGACAGTGGTGCACCTACTGTTAAAAGAAAAAAAAATAAAAAACACTTGTGCTTCATCTCCATCAATGGCAGACTCACATTTCTCAGCATATCTAGCTCTTATCCTTACCGGTAATTATTCAACTATTTGGTGTTAGTATTTTCTAATTTTGAACTAAAATATGTGCTAATTTTGTGTTAATATTGGTAGGGTTTCTGTTTCCGGGTTTAGCAGTTTCAGTCGGAATAAACTACGGACAAATCGCAAACAACTTACCATCACCGGAACACGTAGTTCCGTTGGTAAAAGCGATCGGCGCCAGTAGAGTTAAGCTCTACGACGCCGATCCAAAAGTATTAAAAGCTTTTGCCAACACCGGAGTCGAATTTATAGTTGGTCTAGGTAACGAGTACTTATCAAAAATGACGGATCTAGCTAACGCACAAGCATGGGTGAAACAGAATGTCCAATGTTACTTACCGTCAACTAAAATCGTCTCAATTGCCGTCGGAAACGAAGTGTTGACATTTAACGACACTTCGCTTTCCGGGTGCTTACTTCCAGCTATGCAGAGTGTGCATACAGCTTTAGTGAATCTAAAACTAGACAGTCAGGTTACGGTCACTACAGCACACTCGGTAGCTATACTTCAGTCATCTTATCCACCATCATCTGGTAGTTTTAGACCAGATCTGAAACCGTGTATCGCTCCGATACTCGATTTCTTATCGAAAACGTGTTCGCCGTTTTTAATAAACGCGTACCCGTTTTTCGCTTATAAAGCGAATCCGAAACAAGTATCGCTTGAATTTGTTCTGTTTCAAACAAATTCAGGTATAATAGATCCGGTAACAAATCTCCATTATGATAACATGTTATTCGCGCAAATCGACGCGGTTTACGCTGCGTTATCGGGTTTAGGATATAAGAAGTTACCGGTTCAGATCTCCGAGACCGGATGGCCGTCTAAAGGAGATGATGACGAAATCGGGGCTTCGCCCGAAAACGCGAAAAAATATAACGGGAATTTGTTGAAGATTATTAGTCAGAAGAAAGGGACTCCAGCTAGGCCTAATAACGAGTTAAATGTTTTTGTGTTTGCTATGTTTAATGAGAATTTGAAACCCGGACCGACTTCGGAGCGGAATTACGGTTTGTTTAAGCCGGATGGGACTCCGGCTTATGGTTTGGGGTTTTCGGGTATCTCGGTTTCTAGTGGTAATTCTACTAGCTCAAGTGGTGGTGGTGGTGGTAGTGGTGGATCGGGGACTAATGGTCCTTCGATTTACTTGGCGCCGCCGGCGAACTCGTCGAGTGGTTACCTGGCGATTTCGTCGTCGACGGTAAGTTTTTTGTTTACATTTTTCTTTTAATATGATTTTCGCTAACTTGCGCATATGGTAGGGAGTGTGAGTCAATAGTTTTATTGACTCGTGTTGAATATCTAAACTACGTTTCACTAATGTGACATGTTAGGCGCTTACTAATTTAAGATAATTATTATACTTAGGAGCGTAACAGTTCGATATCAAACCACATTTTAAAACTCATAATTAACATTTTTAAACTTTTTAATTTAAATATTCACTTTTGTATTTTAAGTTGTCACGATATAAATGTTTATATTACACTTTTATGGTTTATAGTGGATACTTATTTTAAGATAGGAGAGATTATATGTTATTGTCTAATGCTATACTTTTTAGGGAAATATAAGTACATATGATTTTGTATATGTAAGAGATTAACTGATTAAGGTATAAGGGTAGTGTCGTGCGTTTTGCACGTCTTATGTTAAGGTTACACAATTAGAAGGTCACAGTAAGTCCGTAGTGTTCAACTTCAATTTGCACCGGCTTAATAGTTATCTCTAAGACCAAACCTCATAGTTGAACAAAAAGTGTCTTGGACGAGTCATGTAGATTCATCGTACATTGAACCGAACAGGTTTAACCAAACCTGCTGAATTGCAAATGTTTAGAATTTTCATATACTTTTAGCATAAAAAATTAGCGTTATTTAGTAAATGACCCCACTAAACTCGTTATGCATCAGTTTCATACGGTATAAGCTGATTAAACAAAATAATCTCGACCGGACGATTAATTATAACATCGGTACCTATTTTAATTTCAGGAAAGAGTTGCTTGGAGCAGGTGGACAAGATTAGTGATGGGGTTAATCTCAATGGCATCATTAGGCTTCCATATCTAAGTATGAATGAGATTAGAAAATTTGGAAGAAAAACAACATTAACATAATCTTTTTTTTAAGGAAAGTGTGGTGATGTTTTTCTTCCTTTCTTCATGTAGTTTTTGGTAATTCTTTATTTTAATCCATGTTTCATATGTACATTAGTATTATTTTTAATATGTTTGTTTTTCATAATATTTGATTATGATTCCTAGGTACCAGAAATCTGATATTCTTTTTATTTTTTTATTTTTTTTATTTTTTCTTATATATTTTTATTTTAAATTTTAATATAAAATATTCAACTTTCACCGAAAGATAAAAAATAAAAGATAAACTGATACCTTGCACATGACTTCAAGAATATACTATTACTTTAAACAGGTTTTAGTATATTTAATTTAATTTAACAAACATTTATTTCTTTTCTTTTCTCAAAGCAAAACAAATTGGTCGGGTAACATAATATTAAACTTACATTAATTGCTAGATAAAATACTAATTTTTTGGACTACACAATCTAGGATTTTATTTTATTTTTTATGTTACAAAATTACATTCAAGCATGAGCTGGGAAACAATACATGTGCAATAATGTAAAATAATCTTAAGATCACAATCACATGAATGAATGAAGTTGGTGAAAACTGACTAATTATTAAAAATAAGTTTAAACAGAGATATCAAGGTTCTTCTACTTTCCTGAAAATTGGATGTTGTGTAATTAACGAGTAGATTTATCTCACGCATTGTTAAGGACATAGTTTTTTTTCAAAAAATAAAATGAAAATCTAATAAAAATTTAAACAAAGAAAGATATCATCAATATAAAATATACACTAACTCCAAACCTTCTATAAAAACATAAACGAAAAAATAAGGATGTTACAAAAAATTTTATTAAAAAAAAACAATATTTTTTATGATAGTTACCAACCAAAAGTAAACAAAAAACCCCAAAATCAATAAAAAGTAAGGCTAATTTTTTTTTTTTACTTTAAAAAAACAAACAAAAAATAGTTATAAAAAGTTAGCAAAAAAAAACTCTAAACCGAATTGTGTTTTATTAAAAAAAAAAAAGATAAATTATTTTTTTATTCGAAACCAACCCCACCCGAGTCGGTTCATTTGATTGGATCAGATGACTTAGGAACAGTACAAACTCTAAACCAAAGTGTCAATTAAATATATATATATATATGAACAGTGACCACTTAGTTCCTAAATGTTATATATATATATATATATATATATATATATATATATATATATATATATATATATATATATATATATATATATATATATATATATATGGATCCGATTAGAAATGTATTTTTATTTGGTTAAGAGCTTCTATTTTTTATTGAATTAATCACTAAAATAATAATCTGTCACTTACACTTTACAAAAATAATCACCTGATTCGCGACGAATTTCTCGCGACACTTTATCGTCGCGAGAAGTACATAAAACAAAATCAGACCAATAAAAATCAGACACGTCGTCGCGAAAATGAATATTGACGCGAGAAATGAATAGTGTCGCGAAAACGTGTCGAATTTTTATTGGTCTGATTGAAATATGTGTACTTTCGCGACGAAAAAAATGTCGCTAGAAATCCGTCACGAATTAGGTGATTATTTTTGTAAAGTGTAAGTGATAGGTGATTATTTTGGTAATTTGCTCTTTTTTATTTCGATTAAGAACTTTAAAAACTACTTCATGAATCTTTAAAACTAGCTTAAACTTTTTAAGTAACTAAATTATATATATATATATATATATATATATATATATATATATATATATATATATATATATATATATATATATATATATATATATATATATATATATATATATAGGAGTAGGATATTATAAAAAGGGTTTGAAAATAGGAATAATAGGAAGGAATGTGAGACTGACGTGTGGCATTTATTTATTTTTTTAATAAAAAAAAATATATTTTTTTAATAAAAAAAAATATATAATTTTTTAATTAAAAAAAAATTCGTTGGGAAAAAAATATTTTGAAATTTTTTCCGATAACGTAATCATTTTCGTGCACAAGTTTTGAACTTATGTACACGAAAAATTGATGCAATAACTAAAAAAGTGATTTTTTGTGCATCATTTTATAAAAAAAAATGCCAATTTTAGTGTATAATTTTACAAATAAAGTGATTTTGGTGCATAAATTCGTTTAAAAAATATTTTTCGTACATCAGTTTTTGAAAAAATGAATTCTTGTGCATCAGTTTTACCAATTTTTTTGATCCAATTTTTTTTTTTTCCCCCGAATTTTTTTTTTTTTATTAAAAAAATATTTTTTTTATTAAAAATATTATTTTTTTATTAAAAATATTATTTTTTATTAAAAAAAAAGAAATTACAAAATTGCCACATGACATTCTCACAATCCTTTCTATCCTTTTTATTTTAAAAACTTTTTTCATTAACCCTCCCCTATATATATATATATATATATATATATATATATATATATATATATATATATATATATATATATATATATTACTTTATAATATTGTTTATAAAATATTCTATTTAATCTGGTTGACCCCTTTTATGTAATTTTATATATTTATAACATATACACTAATTTAATAAAACACGTTTTCACAAATATAAACCTTCGACTTCCAATTCTAAATAAAAACTTTTTTATTTCTGCTATCAACTATAACTCGTAACTACAACTAAAACTAGTTTTTTTAATCATACTCTATAAACATTCGATTTTTATATATATAATTAAAAAACAAATCTAAATCTTCTATTATTGAGTTTTTGTTCTTATTTTTTCATACCAAGGACAATTCACTAGTGGACATGTTTTCTAAGAGTTTGAGATGTCGACAATGTGTTAAGTCCGAAGCCTATTTGACATTTACTCCTATTAAATCATGAAATTAAATTTCCTTCTCAGTGTGGGGGGACAACCACTTGCTCAATTTGCATTTTCGAAATAGGTTTTCAGATACAACATTTTATAAACACAAATATGCCAATATATAAATTTAAATCATAGATCTATATCTTACTAATGAATTAGAAACATGCTACTCAGTTTTGTATAAGCATAGAAAGAAAGCCAATGGAAATATCGGATAAACATATATGATATCCTTGTAACGGACTCTTGTTTTTAAGATTAATCACGATATACAAAACGAATGTGTCAACTTCTTTGTGGAATGTGGTAGTATAACCGTTTAATGTCTAGTATGTAATGACGTACTACCGGTTAGACCGAAAGACATCCTCCGGTTCAAACGAAAGCAATTTGATGTTCGACCTTGAGTTTGTCAGTCATAGCCTGAATGAACATATCATTTGCCTGTGACGAAAGAACCTTCTCGGCCTCCAACTTCTTCGGTAGCTTGTGAGATTTTTTCTTATAACGACTTCTTCGGATAGTTGTACGTGCAAATCCAAGGCACGAAACCTTTGCTCTTATGTTGCCCTCGCCGAAGCTTTCATTCGACGACTGATATCAGGTCCTATTGCGCAAAGAGAAGCAAGGGAAAAATCGAACTCCCGGCATGCTGGCACATCACCCAACTTCTGCATCTGGAGGATCTTAGTCGGGGTAGCAAGGTGATCGACAAAGTCACGACTGATCTCGTATTCCCTAGCCTCGTATAAATCACCTTGCTTTATTTTACTGACCCCCGACACGAAGGTAGATACAACAACTTTCGGGTCAAGACCATCGTCATCTGAATCACTAGTGGTCCAGTTGCTATTTGATACAGGGTCCATCGATTGTTTCCCAGCAGTAAGAAGGGTACTTCCCTTTGATCTTTTCTGATCTCCCTAACCTGAAACAAATACGGAATCATAAAGAAGGACTAACGAGACACATATCACACAACAATAACTATGACAAACAACTTTTACGTGATACCCACGATTGGACAGGATCAAAAGAAGAGGTACGAGCACAATTCCCCACCGAATGAGCATTAACAGGATCCACCACAACTGTTGTTTTGGGAGTTTCTTCAACCACAACAGGATCCACCGGAGGTGTTCTCTTGGTTGTCTGCTCAAATTCAGTAGGTTTCTTAGTTCCAAGTGTACCCTCACCTTCGTTTGGTTTCATCGTGGATGCTCCCTCTAAGGTCTCCTCACCTCCATCGGTACTTGGTATAATCACGGGTTGCATCACTTGGTGATCTGTAGAAATATCATCAAGAAACAACAAACCAAGAGCAATAGACATCTCAGAAGAATTATCACATGAAGAAGGATCAAGGTAGGATTTCGTACCATGCAAGCCAAGGGACTCGCCTTCAGTCTCTGAACCATAGCCTACCTCTACCGGGAAACAGGATTCACTATCTTCTCCTTATTTGTCTCGCCCGGACGAGAAGTGTCTCATGCAATGGGTTTTGAACCCATAGACATACCAATCGTTCCCGAAGCTGGGACATCTTTAATCACTACTACTTTCACAGGAGTAGACACATTCTTCTCCTTTTTCTTCTTTTCTTCCTCCTTTTTTGACTTTCTCTTCTCTCTATCTTCTCCAGTTCTTCCTCTTCCGTTTCTTCTTCTGCTTCTTCTTCCACAATCACCTCAACCTTTTTGCCCCTTTTCCTTTTCAGCGTACTAGTCGAACCTCCATTCGAAGTTTTATTTTTTGTAAATAGGGCATTGAAAAGAAGAGTAATGGAAGAGTTGCCCTCTTTCGCCAGACGAGAAGCACCAGAGAGTATAGTTCCGGGAGACGGAACTTCATAATCTGGGTCATCTTTCTTTCTCAGTTTGAATCCTTGGGGAAAAACAGCATCACTATCGGTATAAGGAGCAGGAAGGGGACCGACAACCATGCAAATCACCCTTGATGACATCCGAACTAACCAAGCTTCCTCACCACCAACAAGAGGAGCCAAAAGACAGTGCACACCTTCCTAGCGGGGCATTTTCAAGAACTCAATCCAAGGCAATTCTACAAACAAGCAAACAAACATAAATATACAAATAAAAACTCAAATAAATAGAAGAGAGAATAAAGATAGAATAAGATAGACCTTCTCCATTCAGCCGAAGGATAGGTCGGGACACATTAGAAGTCCAGACACGACTCAAGCAAGCTTAGACCAAAGCGTGTTCCGGAAGCGTTCAACATGGTATCCGATTCGCCTCAAAGACTTTCACTAAGCTATCTGGAACAACACCTTCGGCAATAGGATCATCGGATACGGACTCATCTTTATATTTCCATCCCATCCGGATGGGAGCCACTCCAGCATTCACAAAGAAAAAATTATTCTTCCAATTCTTTCGTCCAGGGGGATCACCAGTTATATAGTAAGCGTTGGGTGTCTTTCTTTTGTCCACGGTAAACCAATCACCCAATTTCCAAGTTTATAAAAGTACCGAAAGAGTCCAAGTGTTGGCTCAAAACCAAGAGCCCAACACTGAGTCTCGAAACAAGATAGCTTTAAAGCCCCCAGAGGATTTAACTGAGATACAGTGATCTTGAAATACTCACATACAGTGAGAAAATGTTTTGTAAAAGGAATCCGAAGGTTGGAGAATTCGAACCACTCAGCGTATAACCCAATCTTTCCCGGAGAAGCATTACAGATGGTAGCACGAGGACCAGGAAGAATAAGCCCATAACCAATGCCGATTGCGTATTTAGTACAGATCTCGTCCAGATCCGACTGGTTAAGTACATTAAAACATAACCGGAGGTTTTCTTTCGCCCCCTTCGACATAATTTGAAAAGAAAAAAAAAGGAATAAGATTAAGAAAAGAAAGATAACTCGATCTGGAAAAAAAAAATTCGAAGTAAAAAGAAGACGGTAAAAAAGGAAGATAGTGAAATAGGAGAAGTATTTATATGGAGAGTGAAGGGCAGATGATTGTACGCGCGTCCCATCTACACCGCTACCCACACCAAGTACAATCACAACACGTGGTAGACTTATACACACATGTTTATTTTCCCGCCATTACCGGAAGAATCCCAAAACATAAATTCATTTTAAAAATAACAAGGGTCAAATTTCTTAACCTTTTTTACACCCCGAATTCGGACAATATTTTTTCAAAGTCTAGCATTGAATAGTCATACCTATTCAATACTAGACTAGGGGGCTGATGACGTATCATCGGTTAGACCGAAAGACATCTTCCGTTTCATACCAATGGTACACCTTAACAACCATGGGATTAAAACTGATACCGAAAAAGGAATCAAAAGGAAATTTATTATCCAAAAACATTCTTTTATCCATCGGACCGAAAAATAACTTTTGGTCAGATAGTACAGAACAACAGATAGACCAATGGATAGAAGTAGTCTCGTCCAAAAGACATGCTATTATCCGAATCTCAACCGCTATAAATACGAAACTTATAACTCATTTACAAATGAACTTTCTCTCTCTACACCCTTACCATATTAATTTAACCTTTTATTCTTAATTTATTTACTCACACACCCGAGGTAAATCAGGGCAACTTTCCACACCAGATTTACTCGGTTAGTTTTCATATTACGTGATCGGAGTAAGCATGAGATAGATTATAGGACGAAGGTCTTCTTCGAATAGGAAGTGACGGATCCGAACCTTCAATCCCTTTGTGTTAGTTACATTCCGATGTGGCAATAGGAGCTATTGGTTGTCAATTGATAAGAGTATTTGAACGAAGAATGTTGTGCATCTGGTTGAAAAGTATTAATTATTGCAGTTAAGTCCCAAATGCTCTCAACTTGGTTGGGGTGAGCAAAAAACATTACGAAAATCGAAAGGTAACCTACATAACGAAACAAAAAGAAAAACGACTTCAATCCTTTTATGAAAATTTATCGGTTTATAATCCGGATAAACTAAAACCGGAGATCTTTTATTCAATTTGGGCAATATATTAAATTTCCGGGTAGAAAATTAGAGGACGTTTGGTTGGTGGAATAGGTATAAGTTTATTAGTAATTGAGGGTAAATAAGATATACAAATAAGTATAAATCAAATATTTAAAAAAAGTTAATTATCTATTTTTCCGTATAAAATTTTCTAACTTAAGATAGATAAATTTAATATTATTTAATTTAATATCCAGTTTACCCAAAATGATTCAGAAAATGGGCTGATCTGATTGTCGATCCGAGTTGGCCCAAACCCAAAAGCGGGTTACAAATAGGACCGATACGAAACTGCAACCACAGTTCTTAATCCTAAAAACGAAATTTATCTATCCAATTTTGGTTTTATGAAATGAGCTCGACCAGGCAAGTTCGAAATCTCAATCCATGTTAAATTGGAGAAAAAGATATGTGTTCGATGAGTAGGAGTGTTTACCTCTTTTTCTAAATATAGTAAAATCGACTCATTCTATTTTTACGAGTGTCAAGTTTCATCGCATGTTACCTCTTTTCTAACCTCCATTTGTCTACATCTTCCGAAACCTCTTCAAAGTCATGTTTAATCAAACCTTGATAATCGTTAATTTATTTACATATAATACTTGGAGGATAACCTCGAAATACAACTTTCAATTAATCGTGTTAAATAATCACTTAAAGGTTTAGAGCTAATTGTTTTTGAAATGGACAAGACATACAATGCGTTGTTATGTTTTAGTCAATCTCACATTATTATAATTTAGAAAAATCTCTTTAACTACAGTAATAATTTCAATAATTTGGAGGAGAAAAACATCTTATATCCTAAGAATACGCATGTTGTTCCCAACCGAACGACCGTTTTATAAACGGAAAAAACAACAAAAATAGTGATTAATAATTTACAGAGTAAATTACACCGTTGGTCCCTATATTTATACCAAAATCACAAGTTCGAGATCTTTTTTTGAAATAATTACGCCATTAGTCCCAATTGTTGTAATTCATCGAATAAAAATAGATTTATTGAAATTTTCACACTATGAATAATTTGATTTTCACCTTTGCTCAAAGTCTCGATGCATTAGAAATAGATGGTTCAACAAATACAAACGAGTTTCTTGATTATCGATATCAGTTGTGTTTCATGACATATAGCTCAAGGGTTCAATCTTAATCATAATTATATTATTAGTTTGTTAGTTTACTTAGCTCCGATTTAACAAGTGAAACTCTTATTTGCTATTGCGGATTAGAAATAATACATTTATTCTCATTATTTTCTCGTTGAGAATTTTTATAACACCTTCTATTATTAAAAGGATTTATTAATATGACAAGCAAACAAAATGACAAAATATAAAGCAAATATTTGAATAAAAATGTGTGTAAACTGGTTCTAAATAATCATTTCTCAAAGACTATATCTCTAATCACAATCGAGGAAAACGTTTGGACTTTACAATAATTCACAATTGAAGAAAAATAATGGAAGCCTAAAGAAGACGCAATCGCAAGATAAAAAAACGTTAATAAATATGTTTATCGTAAGGACCAACCCGATTATAGACCAACATAAAACTAATATCGAACTGATTCTAAACCGGTTATATACGATTCAGTTCTAGCATTCTAGGTCAAATATTTTCTTAATTACATGCATCATTCATGTTTAATATGTCATAACTTTTAGGTTACTATTAGTAAGTCGTAACTTTTTGAAACACCTTAATTACATTCAATTAATTAGTAAATTCATATGTCATTTTCAGACTGCCTAAAGCTTAACAAACTAATAACACAAATTTCTATAGACAAGGACAAAGCATCTGCTTTATGAGGGAGCTTGACTTGACTTGCTTCCAACTAATAAACTTTCTATGCCTTTTTTTTTTTTGAACGACAAATTTCATTAAAACAACCCCGAGCAAAAGCTCAAAGAGCCAAACAAACAAGAATAAAAAATAATTACAATATGAATTTACACCACTTTTCCCAATCTAGTTCTACCAATTTGAGTCTATTTTTAACCCATAAGAAACTAAAAGCTTTTATTTCCTTCAGAATGTAAGCAATTGATGGCTTCTTTTTTCCAAACACGCACTCGTTTCGCATTCTCCAAATCATCCAACATGAAGTAAGAATAATCGCATACACCACTTTCGCCTTTAACTTGTCTTCTATGTACTTGTGTATCTCAAACAAATCACCATAATCGAATGCATATATAGGGGGTATTTTGCACCAATTCGAAATACAATTCCAAACCACCACAGCAACGTAACATGAGGTGAAAATATGACTCACGCTTTCCAGTCTGTAATCACAAAGCTTGCAAATACCATTGCCATTGTAAAGATGTCTTTTCGCAAGTTCATCCATTGTTGCAAGTCTCCCTCTCTTGAGCTTCCAACCAAATACGTTTATTCTTTTTGGAATTGCCCTACACCACTCGAAACCACTTGCATCCGTCCAGACTCTGTTTTCAATCAATAATTTTCTCATAGAGTTAGTTTTAAACAAACCTTGTGAATCCGCCTCCCAACGCCATATTCTTCCGTCGTGTTTTATGTAATGCCGCAAGTCAATCCCGTCCTTCATGAGGCTTCCAAACAGCTTGGTGACTTCACGCCAAACACCACTAGAGTTCTTATCAAACGGCAGGAACGATAAGTGTCTATTACTCTCGTGTATGGCATACACCACTCGTCTCCAATAGCTAAATGGTTCCGTCTTATATCGCCACAACCATTTGGTAAGTAAACTTCTATTCACATCACAAAGAGAGTTAATTCCCAGCCCTCCCTTTTTTAAAGGTTTGCAAACATCCTTTTGATTCACCCAATGTACTTTCGCCTTTTCTTTTGAACCTCCCCATAAAAACCTCATCCTCAAGCCTTCAAGCCTATCAAGAACACCTTGCGGAGCTTTGAAAAGTGAGAAAAAGTAAATAGGTAGAGAATCTAGTACCGATTTCAGGAGGACAAGTCTTCCGCCCATAGAAAGTGATGTAGCCTTCCAAAGCGAAAGCCTTCTTTCAAAGACTTCAACTACGGGATCCCAATGCTTAATTCGGTTCATATTTGCTCCAACAAGAATGCCAAGATGTATGAACGGAAGTGAACCGGATTTGCAATGTATGTAGTTCAGACAACTAGTCACTTCATTCTCCGCCACATTCAACCCATAGATGCAACATTTATCAATATTTACCTTTAGCCCCGAAACTATGTGGAATACACGAAGAATTCTAACCATATTTCTGATATTCTCTTCACCCCATTCACCAATAATAATCGCATCATCAGCGAATAATAAGTGGGATACAACAGGTCCCCTAAATTGTCATTAATTAACTTATAAACCAAATTAAAAAAATATTATCTATCGTTTTCTAATCGAACTAAATGTAAGAAAAATCATCGATCAAATGAGTTTTACTATCACATTCATAGCAAAATGATTTGTCGGAGTTTTGATTAGGAAACTAAACCTGTTTATTAGTTGAATTGAATCTTAAACATTGTTGGTGATTTTAGTGTTATCAACGGTCATTTAGGTGATGTGATTTACCAGAGACTGATGTAACTTTGTATTCAGCTCGAATACGAGTTAGAAAATTGTGGAGTACACACTCGTTGAGCTAAATGGCCGTTGATAATACTAAAATCACCAACAAACATAACACGCCTCAAATCGTTAAAAGATATATTTCATAAATGTTCTCATTTAGTAACTCACCATATACAACTGTTGGAACATGGAAGTTGACTTAACAAAAGAGGAAGGGAATATCATATAGTGGTGGGAGAAAAAAAAAATATTACATGTAACACGAGTTAATTAACATGTCAAAATAATAACGTTGTTAATATCTTGATTTTGATCTTAATATTATATGATTTAACGATTTCGCTCATTCAATTAATACGATATGATTTTGCATAAAATCTTTGAAAACGTAACATCCTTTTTACGATCTCGATACGACTCTATTTTGCTTTGCTTGAGTTAGAAAACAAAAGTATAATAAATTAATTAGTAAAGTTTTCTTAATTTAAACTTAAAAAACAAATCGACTAAGTACATAGTTAAGATACTTATAAAAGTAAATTTACTAGAATATTTTCCTTCAAATACGGAACAATACTAAAGTCAAAAGTCATACTAACTCAATTTATGAGTAATCTAAGTAAACACTCCTAATCAAGCTCAAAGATTAAACCATGAATGGTTTGTCATACTCTTAATTATATGAACTCGATTTTAATCTGAAAAGTATTTTACGATCTCTATTTAAACTTAGGTTTTTAATCTTGTTGAGATGGAAATGATCAAAAATAAGATATCATCTAGGTGTTGAAATAAAACATAGTTATTTTATGTGTAGATCATAGCAAGTATATAGTATGGCGCTTTGGATTTATGCATTTATTCCAAATATTACCTTAAGAACAATCCAAGCTCAGTATTTTACATATAGATGTATGTCTTTCCAATTTTTTACTAAATATGTTTAATCCATAAGATGAGAGGAATAAAGTTAACAAACAACATAGATCACTAATAGCCTACTTGTGATATATTTTTTTGTAAGTATATAATATCGACAAAAGTTTGATAAGATCATTGTGCTTAAGTCTTAAATATTGACATAAATGTATTGACAAAAATGAATATTATGCCCGAAAACTTACATAAAATGTCAAAAAACGGGTAGATATGACATCGTCAATTGAATTATTTGTACGTAAAATCAAAAACAACGAAAGCGGTCATAAGAGCCTCTTGCACGATTGAGGGCACAACTAGGATTAGCAAATGTATTAATAACAAAATGTTGGGTAACTTATTTATCCTTTAAGTATGATGTTGACTATGCTACTTTTCTATGACCAAAACTTGTATTACCGGTTACATATAGTGACACGACATGCCGGGCTAAGTAAATTTGATGTAAATATGAACTCTGTTAAACTTGTGACACTGCACCGTCATCAAGGCTAAATTATCGTGTGTGTCATATCATGAACTTTACACATTGACACACCACTTTAGCTCTTACATAACTGTTTATACATGGTGCAACTCATTGTCCCATTTCTCGCGTCAATATTCATTTTCGCGATGACGTATATGATTTTTATTGGTCTGATTTTGTTTTATCTACTTCTCGCGACGATAAATTCGCAAGAAATTCGTCGCAATCAGGTGATTATTTTTGTAAAGTGTAAGATTAATTCTTTTATTTTTTATTTCTAGAAAAGTAATATGAAACCTAAAACCAAAATCGACCTTGTTCACAAATTCATATATATGTCGGTTAGTTTCTATAGCCCCAATTTTCGCCCTTATAATTAAAAGTTATTTGTTACTTTTTTATTTTCGATGTTAATTATGGATACTCATTTTCGATCTTTACATCCACTGCTCTACATATAATCTACCTCGAAATACTTGAATTTTCGTTTTGCCAAACAATATTTATGAGACGGCTTCATTTGCTAGAGAAAGAGTTTTTAGATAATAAGTTCACTCATGGTAAAATTAGTTTTTTTGTTGCTATATTAATTAATTAGTTGATATTAGGGAATAAGTTAGGGCGAGTCCGATTGTGGATTAGGGTCCATTAGAGTTTTATATTAGTTTATAAATAATGACTTTGTAATAGGTTTACAATCATCAATAATACAACGGTTTCCATTATTAAATAGTTGATTTATGTTATGATTTTAGTTTTAACAATCTACTTTAATAATTCGGTTAATATTATCTTTTGTAGTTCATCTTGGAAATGTGCAGTTAGCATTCTTTTTTTGTTTCTAGTAGCTAATGTTGTAGTTTATCGTCTTCGTTAATTGCCATATGCATCGTAGTATATTGTTGATCGATTGAATGCACGTCAAGACAATGAAAAGACAAGTGGTAAATAGTTTAAACCGAGTTAAATATGATGTCAGGTAGACCATCTTTCTATTTACATATATTGTTCATGTGATGCTATTCAAATAGAATTTTCCCTATTTAGCTAGTGAACCAACATGATCATATTTACTGCTAAGAGTTGTTTTAGTTCCTGCTCCTTATTTCAAAATCTAATTATCATGACGAAAAGCCAAAAGGATGGTGCGGAAACTTTTCGTGAATTATTTAATTAGCTCTGAAATATGGTTATGTCGGGGTATTCTGGTGAGTTTCTCCGTAAACATTTATGCATGAGGATTAGTTTACTTAGATAAGCTCCAAACTTGAGTGTGTCTTTGAATTATCCATCTATAGTTTTTGAGTAAGTCATGGAAGTTACGGATCAAGATACTATAATCTGGAAGTATTTAAATACGATTGCTTATTAGATAATCACCGTTACCCAAACATTCAAATAAAACACGGACTCCACACTTAACGAAAGGTGTACATGTGTAAGATCAAAACATGAAAAGGGTTGTTTGGTATATTAGACCCGTTCTTTGCATCCACTCATCGTGTATACGACTACGTACGAACGGGTTAATATCTCTTAGTATTACACTAGTAAAATGTGATATTCTTTGAAGATAATATATGGTGGTTTTGGATGTGATTTGGCATGATATTATTAAGGTCCAAGGTCATATTTAAGATGGTAGCTCACACTCAAGCATGGACCTTTTTACCCCCACACCTCCTAGCAAGCTACTTTCTAACATGGACCCATTTTAATGTCCTTGAGTTCGATTAGCTAGTTGGTGGTTAGTTGCTATCTTAACCCCATGACCCTACATTCCAAAGTCTGGTGCCTCATTATGAACCTTCTATTCCATTTTCATGTTTTTATTTTGCTAACTATACATTCTTGTAGTTATAAAGTGTATATATTTTGTATATACATTGATTCATCTATACGTTAATATGCATTCTTCATATATTTATATAAATTATCAACTTGTCCTTCTTTCTTTTCCGTTATCATTCTCTCTTTCTTGCTTTTGGTATGTCGAAAGAAGATATGAGTTTATCGGTGAACGTAAATGGTCAGTCTAAGGTGCCACCAGGGTTTCGGTTCCATCCAACTGAAGAAGAGCTTCTTCATTACTACTTAAGGAAAAAAGTTGCTTATGAAAAGATTGATCTTGATGTTATTCGTGACATTGATCTTAACAAGCTTGAACCGTGGGATATCCAAGGTGATTGATTGATTATTCGTTCGTTACACATGAAAAGTTAATATTTCTTTCCGTATGTTTTAAATATGGCTTGTGGTTTTATATATACAGAAAAGTGCAGAATTGGATCAACACCACAAAATGATTGGTACTTCTTTAGTCATAAAGATAAGAAATACCCAACTGGGACACGTACAAATCGTGCAACTGCTGCTGGTTTTTGGAAAGCCACGGGTCGAGATAAAGTTATATATAGTAGCTTGAGAAGAATTGGTATGAGGAAGACACTTGTGTTCTATAAAGGAAGAGCACCACATGGACAAAAATCGGATTGGATTATGCATGAATATAGACTTGATGATAACACGATTATCTCCCAAGATTATGGCTCGGTAAGTTTTTTTCACCATAGGATAAATTTTAATCATGTTGTCATTTTTAAAGCCACTTTTTGTAAAGAAAAGTTTCTTGCTTTTAGGGTTCTAATAACTTGTGTGATTCGACTCAAGAAGAGGGGTGGGTTGTATGTCGTGTGTTTAAAAAGAAAAACTATCATAAAGCGGTAGAGAGTCCCCAAAGGTCATCATCGGCACCATCCATGGATTCAACGGCTCAAATGAAATCTTTAAACAAAGAAGGAAGTGTTGATGATCAATTTCTCGTGTACTACAATGGTAGATCTTGCAAACAAGAAACCGATTCACTCGTCAATATCACCACCACCACAACCACCCATGCGTATAATCCTATGCAACAATTCATGAACCCGGTCAACGATAGATTCCTCCACCTCCCAAGGCTAGATACAACTTCTGGTCACTTGATCACCTTTGATCAAGACTCAACTTTCCCCACACATAATTCCATGACCAACTTGTTAACAGAAACCGAACACTCTAGAGATCAGGAACATCTAGACAATTGGGCTGATCTAGACCGTCTTGTGGCATCTCAACTCAATGGCCAACCAAGAACCGATGAACCTAATGAACACATTTTCACACTTAATCAGCATGATGATCAAGAACCACCACAGGTACGTGGCTCATCATCCATGGCTAAACCAAACCAAGTACCTTATACAAGCGAAATAGATCTATGGAGCTTTGCACAATCTTCATCTCAATCATCTTCACCAGATCCGTTTTACCATTTGTCGGTATAGTTTACATTTTATTATTACAGTTTTCTTGATATATTTTTGACTTTATAAAAAGTATACAAATGAAATAAACACTTATATAAATATATCTATATATACATAATATATATTTGGAAGTATGAAAATAATTTGAAATTGGTGTGAATATAATGTGTTTAGTTATAGTATAATGTAGGTTTGTTGACTTTGATGTCTAGTCAAAGGGTATCATTGTATTTTGATTGATGGAAACAGAATGGATACATATATAGAAAAAACATTCCCCATGTCTTTTTCGTACTAGTACATGAAAATGTCACAATATAAATCTTTGCTTCATTAAATATATTGTTCCTAGCTAGAAACTTATATTTTAAACTATTAAGTACATATAATTTTTTTTCATCTATATTATTAATTTGTTTCTTGTCTAGGGTCGTCACCATCACTAATTCCTTTGTTTTGTTTGAACGTCCGATGATGTTTTTTGGTGTTATCTATCGATTGTTTAAGAACCACAATCTTGTTAATTTGTTTTCGATCATGCTTACCTTGTCTCTTCTTTACCCTTCTATATGTATGTATGTATATATATGTGCATTATTAGAAAGTTGTCATCATTTTAATCATTTTGTTATTGAATATGAATAAAGTTATAAAAAAAAGTTTAGTTAAAGGTATGTAATAGTGACAAAGCTAGTTAATTCATTTTAGTTGATTTTTGTTAATTGTTTTTTTTATTTTCTAATTGTTAATTATATTGTATCATGATGTTATAACTAATTAGGCTAGTTGTAATATCTTCATTTATGATAAAATAGAAAAGTATTAATGTCTACTTAGGTTAATTATATAAAACAAAAGTTAATTACTTTACATTCATTTTATTTTCAAGAATACATATAGACATACTTTCCACTTATGATTAATCACATAGTGCTAAAAGGCAATTTATAATGTGCATGTGCATGTGTATACAATATATAATATAACTTCATATATATAATAGCAGAGGCGGAGCTACATTGAATCGAGCAGGTTTAACCGAACCTGTTGAATTAAAAATGTTTTAGAATTTTAATGTACTTAATATAAGTTCGGTTTTTTTTTGTATATGAACCCTGTCATTTTACATATAAACATAATCAAATTCTAATCTTGAACCCACTCAAAAAGTTTTCTAGCTCCGTCCATGTATAATAGTATATATTTATGATTATGATATAGTAGTTGAGGTGATAGATATTAAGATACATATGATTGACAATATAAGCATATGCATGATACAAATTGAATTGATATTAATCGATTTTAATTGGTTGGTTGGTTTGGTTTGGTCCCATTTTATAAAAGTGATAGATAGTGATTATGATGGTCCAACAAACTAACCAACTAGATAATGCATGAAGGTGGACTATCGATAAAAGTTGATACGTTGAGAGACGGAAAGTTACAACACCTTTTAATATTACAAAAAACGTATCTTATAAAATCATAACTTTACACTTAAGCATTGTTTGACAAAACCAACACTAACATACACTTCTTTCATATAGCAAGATCTAGCTCCTTGAGTGAGACATATTGCGTATACTTTACACGGTTTTCACGATAATAACTTAGTGGTTAGGGACGTATAGCACAAATAAGACGCCAACATTAGTTTGACTGTCTTGTAACGTGATTTAGTTTTTGCCGTTAGACGGATTGTTTTTTTTTATAATCTACTTAGGTTGATATTTAGAATTTGGATTGAAAGAAAGGAATTTGATGTTATTGATGTTTATCACATGCAATTTTGTGGTGGTGTTGGTCCTACGTGCTTGTAATAATGAAACTTTAAGAAGCATTAATGTTTATTTATATATGATTACGAAAAGTTGCAAAGTGTGTTTAGTTATTGTCATTTGAGTATGATTACATACCTATTACCCACCACAACTACCATCTCATCTCTGTTAGAAAATGAGTTTTTATGTTTCGGATAATTTTCTGAATCGTAGTTTCTAAATATAGTATTTTCACAAAACTATTTTAAAATGTTTTTGGGTTAACACGAAATCTATAGATAAGAGTAAGACAATTCAAGTATTGACAACTAATATCACAAGATTGGAATTGATAATTTTTGTATGCTTCAAATGAAAAGAAAAATATGGATATAACAATGCTTGGGTTATAAACAATTTCAAACAAAAATGTTTCATTTTAACGGTCACAACCATACGTTTTGGTGATAAATATAGTTAGGGTATCAAAAGAGTATTTTGACGGGGGAAATGTGTATACAGGCTAATGTTCTAAATATAGCGTTTGGGTTGGGGCAGCACATTCGACCCTAGCCCGCTCATTTGGGAACGGGGCCTCAACTAGGTACTTCGCCACCTTGACCTCGCTAATGTGCCAAACGAGATAGGTAGAACGAGAGTGCTTCCAACACTCTCCTACTCGTAATCGGCTTAACTCGTTTTCTATTCTATCTAAAATAGGAAAGTACCATTTACCATCACAAACTTCAGTATAGATATTACTTTTTGTAATTAGTTTCAAAATAGTAAGCTTATAACTTACAAGTGTCACTTAATAGCTAACTAGATTCAACTCCAAAATCACATAAAAGGCTAGAGTTGTTGGTAATTGCACCAAAAAAGGCAACCATATGATCAAACAAATATACAATTATAATGACAACTCAAAAGTTACATGTGCAAGGGGAACAAAACAACACACATGACTTCCATGTTTTGGCCGATCAATGTGATTGACCTACTCTACGACTACTATAAACGCGTAAAAGGGATAACGAAGGAGGACCCATATTCAGGTTACGTACAAAGAGCGAGCCAATATGACCTGACCAGTTATCAAAGTTTGTTTTTTTTTTTTCTTTCTTTTTTTCTTTTTCAGAGCTAAGTATTACATCACAAAACATATTTATTATTCGTGATTTATGTCACCAATATAATTTAAGTGTAATAAGATTAATTTGTTTAACCAATGCAATTTTGATAAATATCGAACAAGTTCAGAAAATTGTGGAGTACACATTTGTTCGAACTTATCTTGATTGTTTAGGGGCTCTCCTAAACGACGGGAGTTCGGGGGCAACGCCCCCTATAGCGGGATCAAGGGGGTGGCAACCTCTGGCAAGGTCTAAGGGGCAGAGCCCCTAGCTGGGGTCGAGTTCGACCCGGTTTTGACCATAATTATTGGATACGGTTTTGACCCGTTTTATGATTAATAAAACTGCATATAGCAGTTTTAGAATCCGTTTATAACTCCCAATTATTGGTTAATAATACTGGTACGTGATAGAATTCATATATACAACAAAACCACCACATTCATCGTTCAATAATTTCTGAGTTTTATCCGATTAAGGATTTCGATAGTACCATTAAAATACTTTGATCTGAAACTGAAATCACGACTCTCTGAATCCGTTATCGGAATCCCCAAATACAACATTTATTCATCTTTTTTGTTTCTAACGGAACTTGAATCCACAAGCTTTAGGTTATAGGCTAATTCACATACCGTCAGGTTACAAGACCTTAAATATTTTCTCAACTCTTCCCTAATCAATCCCAACATATTCATGTAGAAAGGTTTGGACACAGGTCTGTTAGGAAACTAACATGACGTTTTAGCAATGTGTCATCTTGGAAACGATTTACTCTTCCCATTGAGTCCCACCATCCCAAAATGTTTCTTTACCACTACAATAAAGAGTCTTATTATTGATGTTGATGCTGATGTAATGTTAGCAATTGCATTTGAAATACATATACAAACGCCGAATCTGGTTTCAATTTCATACAGGCCGACAATAATCAGTTTCGACAACATTACAGACACAATTAACCATCAATGGAGTACATCAATATAAGCTCCAATAGTCACTACGCAAAATTATCCCGAGGATGCCTTCTCAGCAAGAAAAAACATCCAACGCTTTTGCAAATACGTCAAAACAAAAGTTTTTATAAAAACATATGCTAGATAAAGCTCTAAACTATTAGGATATGCTGCAAATTAAAAGACAGCACAACTAGAATCATACCAACTAATTAGTTTACTCACTAATTCTTCTTTAACATATGTTTATTTATAGATTCTAATCCTAAAAACAAAGTAATATCATGAAAATACAAACCAGAAACCGAAGATCATTCAACTACAAATAGGACAACGAACGAGTCCATTCTCATTACAATCGCTACATTTCACCGTCACAGTTTTCCCCAATTGATCTCCATCGATTTCTTTCTTCATAACCATCACAACTTTACAACTTCCATTACAACTTCCACACGGCAAAAACCTCGCACCACCACAAACTTCACAAATATACCCTGCTTTCGACTTAGGTATCCCTTCAAGTAAATGACCTAAATACCCTTCTTCAACAATCCTCAAAACGTCATCAACACCACCTACGTACCTCCCTTTCACAAAAACTCTAGGTAACACCAAATCCTCCTTCTCTTTCCCCTTCATTAACTCCCAAAGCTCGTCTCGAAAACCTCGGTCCATCGATACATCTCTTTCGCTATAAAACACACCAAACCCTTCAAGCACTCCTCTCACTGCATTACACGACTCAAAAGTTTTCCGTACACCTCTCAAAGTAGTAGTATAAATCACAACTTTATTCTCCCCTTTAGGTGGACATAATTCCTCAAACCCATTTACCAAACCGGGTTTCCTCGACCCGGGTGTCAAAAAGTTCGGATCTTTATAACCCAACTCACTGTTCTCTCCAAACCCATTTCCCAAAACGGGTTTTTTTGACCCGGGTATGAAAAAGTTCGGATCTTTATGATTCGGGTCATTATTTTCTCCACACCCATTTACCAAACCCGTTTTTCTCGATCCGGGTTTAATAAAATTCGGATCTTTTTCCAAAAGGGTGTATTTAAACGGCGACGGTTTACTCGATTGCGGAGAAAATCGAAAGCTTTCAGAAGTGGAAATGGAATCAAGACCCGCCATTAATTCCCATGAATTGATTACTTCTGGAGACGGGTCGGGTAAGATTTGAGTTGGTGGTACTGTTGTCGGAGATGATAACGGGTCTAGGGTTAATAAGCCGTAAGTTGTGGAGGTTAATGAGACTATGTGTTGACTGATTTGGGTGAAATCGTCGTCTTGGTTTAGTAGATGCGATGAAACACAACCCATTTTGAGGATTTGGTTTGGTTTGGTTTGGTTTGAATCTGGGTTTGATTTGGTTTGCTTGGTTTTAGCGCCTGAAGTGAATTTTTAAGTTTTTTGAATTTATTTGAGATGTGGAAATGGTAAAAGTGAAATTGAAGGGTTAGTGGTGTGAGTTTTGGACTTTTGGGATGCTTTGAGTATTAAATTTTGGAATGTGCCATGTTATGAGTATTAAATTTTAAGATTCATCGTTTAACTCTTTTGTATTTTAATAGTTCAAGTTATTAGAGCGTATACTCATAAGACCACCCTCATTCATAACATCAAAAAGCAGTGTTATGGGTGCCACGACAGCATAACACCACTAAACTCCTCCTTCATAACACCAAAAACTAGGATCCACCAGCTTTATTATTTTCCATTTCCTTTTCTTTTCTCATATTATTTTTAATACATTCAAAATAAAAAAACTAATTGCATTCAAACAAAAATATATTAATAAAGTTAACACGATTACATTAAAATTTTAAAAACCGAAATTAAAACATACATAATAATATAGATAAATAGAAATCATTCTCTGAAACGATAGTCATCAGGAAGCGTAGCAACGTGTTCAACGAGATCGTTTCGAAGACAAAGGTGTATATCACGATCTCGTATCTCTTTCATTACTCGGATTTGTAGTTGGCACCTTTCGTGGGAAGTTCGTTGTTCTCGTGGTATTGGAGTATAGTATTCGTCGCAGTCACTGATATTAAATTCATTGTCTTCGGTGATCATATTATGCAATATGAGGCAAGTATACATGACTCGCTTTAACTTGTTTACCTCGTAGTATCTTGCGGCATTTTTTAACACCCAAAATCGCCCTTGTAGCACTCCAAATGCTCTTTCAACATCCTTTCTTGCAGCTTCCTGAAATTTTTTGAACTTCTTTCGCTTTTCGTCTAGTGGATGAGAAAATGATTTCACAAATGTTGCCCACTCTGGATAGATTCCATCCGCGAGGTAATAGCCTTTTTCATAGGCATTGTTGTTTACCACGAAATTAGAAGGTGGCGCTTTGTCATCGAGGAGTTCCCTAAATAACGGCGAGGCATTCAAAACATTGATGTCGTTGTTAGAGCCCGCGACACCAAAATAAGCATGCCAAATCCACAAATCATACGAGGCAACCGCTTCTAGCATTACGGTTGGGTAGCCATGATCACCTCGTGTGTATTGGCCCTTCCATGCGGTTGGACATTTCTCCCATGCCCAATGCATACAATCAATACTCCCAAGCATCCCAGGTAACGAATGTTCTTCTTCATGCTTTGCATAAATACGTTGAATATCCTCTTGTGTTGGCTTTCTTAAGTAAACGTTTGTATATAAATCCACAACACATTTACAAAAATTATATAAAGCCTCCATTGATGTACTTTCCGCCATGTGTAGATATTCATCAAATGCATCGGAAGTGATTTCGTATGCTAAAATATGCATGGCGGAAGAACATTTTTGTATAGCGGTAAAACTAGGTCTGCCCGCAGCATCAAGTCGGGATTTAAAATAGTTAAAGTGACTAGGAAGAAGAACTTGAGAATAGTTAAGAATACCGTCGACTATTCGAAGAAATAGCGGCTTCCTCATCCGGAATCTTCGTCCGGATTGCTCCGGTGTGAAAATGCAACCTTCGTTGAAATAGTCTTCCAACATGCGTTTGTTTGCCCCAAGTCGATCTCTTCTTATAAATCTTCTTTTAACCCGAGCGTTTGAGGATTCGATGGCTTCGATAGCTTCCTCTTGATCGTAAAAAGCCTTTTCGGCCATCTTCGCCATCATGAAAATTGTTTCATCGTCGAAAGAGTCGAAATCGGTCAAATTCATTTTGAAAGCCATTTTAAGAATGAAAAGGATAATAGATTGTGGTTTTTGAGAGAAAGAATATGATTTGGTGTATATAATTTTGTGTTTTGGTTGGGTATTTATAGGGAAAAAAAAATAAACAAAAATAATTAAATTTTGTTACCGTTTGAAAATAACGGCTAGTTTGGTTTTTTTTTTCTTTAATTCAACAAATCGGCCGAAAAAAAAATAACAACGACGCGGCGTTGCCTCAGCAACACCGCCACCAAAATGCCGCAAGAACGCCGCCCCCCCAGCCATAACGACGTTATGGGGGGGGGGGGGGGGGGATCGGCTAAAACGCCAGTTAACGCCTCGGCTGGGAGCAGTCTAAGAGCGTTCATAGTTGTGAGTTATGGGGCTTCATAGCTTCAGCCATGGATGAGTAGCCGTGTTATGACGGTGTTATGAAGTTGTGCATTATACATGTAACGAGTGTTATTTGTTTTTTTTTCTTTCCTTAAACTAATATTTAGAGAGTTTAATATAAATAGATAGGTCCAGAGTGACAGAGTTTGATGTTATGGTTGTAGGTATTTTTTGTATTATGTTATGAGTTGAGTTATACTGACGAGACCATAACACCGAGTTTTTCGATGTTATGACCACAAACGCTCTAAGAGCACCCGGAGTGGCTCGTTGTGGGGATCGTTGTCCACCCACAACGAGCAGTGACCCTCGTTCTCCACTCCGTCCCCCTTCGTTCTCACCCTTCGTTGTCGCCGTCGTTACCACCACAACGATTCGTTGTGTATTTTTTTTTTTTCCTTTCTTTTTCTGTTTCTTTTTCCTTTCTTTTCTTCTAAATCTTTTTTCTTTCTTTTCTTTTTTCGTTTTCCTTTCTTTTTTCAATTTGATTTCAATTTGCAGGTTGGATGAGGGTTTTGGGGATGTTTGTGGATGAGGAAGATAACATCTTTTGTCCTTTTGTTAATTTTTTTTTTGTCTTTTTTTTAATTTTTATATTTTTGGCTTATTAGTTTAGCTATATGTATTTTTATCCGAAAGTTTTTTTTACTTACATTTTTATTCTAAAATTGTTTTTTACTAATATTGTATTGTATTGTGTGTTTTTTTTAATTATTGTATTGTTTTTTTTACTTACATTTTTTTTTTAATTAATGTATTGTGTGTTTTTTTTAATTATTGTATTGTATTTTTATTTTAATAAATGTATTATTTATTTTATTTAAATCTTTTAAGAAAAATAAAAAAATAATAAAATAATCCCACAACCCACCACAACCCTCCCTATCATAACAACTCACAACCATCATTCTCACTGCCACGTCATCACCTTTTTCCCCACAACCCACCACAACCTCATTGTCACTCATTATCACTCCGAGTGCTCTAACTGAAACATACATTATTATTATCATGGATTCATGTCAATATAACTCGATCTATAACATATAATATTTTTCAACTTAAATAAAAAAATAATTTAAAATAAATAAATTAGAAAGTAACTTAAATAAATAAATAAAATATTGTATGCTTATCTTGGTTTTAAAAAGCCTCCGGCGATCCGAGACGGTGAGGTCCCAAAATCCAAGGCGCGAGGCGAAAGAATCACACACTCTAGACGTTAGTAAATAAAATGCTTAGAGCACCCGGAGTGGGGGGGGGGGGGGGGTTGTGGGCTCGTTGTGGAGCTCACAACGACCGTTATCCCCGTTATCACTCCGGGCGCTTCGTTGTGGAGCTCGTTGTGAGACGTCTGTTGTCCCAACAACGGTCGTTTTACAGATTTTGTTTATTATTTTTTTATTTTTTTAATCAAACGGTAATATTACTGTTTATGAATATGGCATGCTTACTTCGGTGTCGCGGGGTCGAACAACGACATCAACGTGCTTAAACAATCGCCGTTGTTTCATGATATGCTCAACGACTCATCCCCGGACTACAGATTCACCGTCAACGGCCACGAGTACACTAAAGGATATTAAATTGCAGACGGTATATATCCGGAGTGGTCGACATTTGTTAAAGCTTTCTCGTACCCATTTGAAGAACCTCGCCAAAAATTCAAACGTTTTCAAGAGAGTGCGAGAAAGGATATCGAACGGGCATTCGGTGTTCTTCAAGGTCGTTGAGGTATTATAAAACATGCCGCTAGATTTTACAAGATGAACAAACTAAGAAAAGTTATGTATGAGGCTATTATATTACACAACATGATCGTTGAAGACAACGGACAGTCGATATGCGATGCCGATGAACGGTATGTTCCTCCGGTACCCATTCCGAGAACTTTTAACGAGAGAATCAACGAACGTATCCGGATTAACCGAGAGGTTAGAGACAGGCCCACACACCACGCACTCCGGGAGGATCTCGTGGCCTACATTTCGACACTTCCGGATAACTATCGACAACGTTAGTTTTTTTTAATTATTGTATTGTAATTTTTTTTTAATTATTGTATTGTGTTTTTTTTTAATTATTGTATTGTATTTTTTTTTATTGTATGTTTTTGTATTTTTATTTTAATTATTGTAGTTTTGTTTTTTATTTTAATAAAATGTATTATTTATTTTATTTAAATCTTTTAAGAAAAAAAAAAAAAGGGTCCCACAACCTCCACAAACCTCATTATCATACCACCCAACAATCTCACAATCCTCATTCTCACTGCCACGTCAGCAACTTTTTCCCCACAACCCACATTGTGGATGATTATCACTCCAGGTGCTCTTATAAATTAGTTTTACATCAAATTATTACTTTAAAATACCAAACTTTGCAGTGTTTTTCACTTATTTAGTGGTTTTATGGAGGTGGATTTACTAAAACACCAGTTAAATGAACCAGGAAAATTAATTGAAATAATGGGGTCTTAAAAATCTGCCCAATATTCACTACATTTAAACTAATTTAACCTAAATAATACATTATTCTACACAAAAAGGCACCGCAACCATGAGGCGTTCAGAACGCTTGAAACACGCCTCAGTCAAAAAAACACACATCATGCATCACGCACTACCTAGCGCCTTGACTTGCCCGATGCGCTCTCATGGGCGCCTCACTGCGACTCACGCCTCAGACGCGTTTTTCTAAACCAAGATGTCTATATATGCATATATAATATGTGGAAAGAATGGAAAATAAATAAAATTAACACGCGTAACCACAACAACCCGGGCGTCATGGTGGCGCCATGCACGGTCATAACGAGACCCATAACGCCATGGCTCTTAGATATTATTTTTTTCATCCTAAAATTATTATATTTGTATATTACTCATACAATACAATTAGTTAAAAAGATATTAAAATAAAAAGTTAAAAGACTATTTCAAGTTTGTTAATCACAACCAAGAGAATTATCGATAAAAATAAGATATAAATTTCGTTGATAAATTATATATACTTTGACCATAAAAATTCACTGTTAAAAAATGTTCAATCAAATGCATCATAATCAAGCATTTTTCCTAGTAATTTTGGGATGAAATAGTAGTATTTAATAGTTTTGGTGTTAAGATGTTATAATAAAAAATCTAACATCTATCTAACTATTATTTTAAGATGTTCTGGATAACGGTCATAATATACTTCAATGTATAAGTAAAAAAAAACTTGTCTTCTTGAAAAACCCCGGATAAATAAAACCTCTTCTACATAAGAAAAAAATCAGGTTAATAAATCTCGAAATATATAAATATAGAGATAGATCATACATTATGTATGAAGATGTGTGAGAAAATCAAACTTAGATGCACTTATTATTTTTTTCAACATCAAACTTATGAAAATTGAATCTTCAACCACTTCGTTTATTTATTTAGTGACATTTGATAATTGGTCTCTCCTTTTTTATTTATCATTAATATAAATTGGACACCTCACTTGTAACTAATTAATTTTTTGTCCATTGTGCCTAGACTTTTTAGCCCTGATATTCATGTAATTTTATCGTCATTCGTATTTTTTTTGTTCTTCTTAGTGATAAGGTCACGTGCAATTTATTGAGCTCATTGTGTACACTCGGAATTTATTATTAGTTGCTCAACTTTATACTAGTTGTTTATTAAGCTTTGAGTACAAGTTTACATAAGCCATAAAGTATATGGCCATATGTGGAGGTTTTATAAGTTCTTGAGTACTCCCAGCGGACGCGTGAAGGAGGTCGTTAAGAGCTCCATGGCTGGGGAGCCTGTTATGGGACGCGTTATGTCTTTGCGTTATTGGATTAACACGTTTTAAACTTCTTCTTCTTTTTTTTCTAATGGTTAAAAACAATAGGAAAATACAAAATATATGGGTCCCTAATGTTAAGTTATGGTTACGAATATTTTTTGTGTAGCTTTATTTGTTTAAAAAGTCCATATCTAAGTTATTTAAAATAAATAATTTCACACTAATTAAAATATTTGTTCTTTTTTTATATTTATGAACTCAAATTATAACTATCATACCTTAAAAATAAGCTTAAATTTTCGCTTCATAGCAAGTCAGATATACCCTTTAAATCTTTACTATTACATGAATTATTTAAACGCGTTTAATCATACTACTTTGCTACCTTTTTTACCATTAACGTACTTACATTCATATAAGAATTTAACAATTAAATGTACTTATACTATGTTCTTTAATCCATGTAACGCAGTTTTTTTTATTTTAATTAAGGGTGTACTGTTTGATTTATATGTATGAAAATTTATTAAATGAGTTTGTGTTTGATTTATATGTATGAAAACGAAGATATGGATTTCATTCTCATTGCAATAGTTTTGGTTAATCACTTTCAGACTATTTAAGCATATTTCAAACCCATCTAGAACTATTCATTTTGTTCTCGAGTTTAGTTAAAGGAGAAAAGATGTAAAAAAAAATAATTTAACAGAATAAACAGAGAAGAAAAGAGATTATTTTTTTCAAAAACGTGTTAATGAGTTGAAAGTATTTGTAAAGAAAAGAAATAAAGTAAATCCAAATTTTCATCTATATTTAAAGATTCAATATGATAAACTTTTAAACACAAATTCAATATAAATAAATTAAAAAAACTCAACAAGATCAAACGATCATTAAATGATACACGAATTAATTAAGAAAAAACAAGTATATGATAAATTGTTTAGAAAAAATTCACTTACGTAAAAATGAACAAAAGAACAAAATATAAGGAATTTTGCAATTCGATCAATTTGGTTGTAACTTCGAGTAAAAATGAAAAAAAACTAAATAAACATATATATATATAAGAGATATATATTTGGATAAATATAATTTGCGGATTATTTCTTAAAAAAATATACAAAAAATATTTTTATTTCCAAATATTCTCAATTTTGGAAGAAAAGTTATAAGAGAAAAGTGAAACGAATTTTCTTTCCACTTATTTTCTTTCTTTTCACTTAAAATCTCAAGAACACGTTTTCTTTTTTTATTTTCATCCTGCTTTTTCTTTTTCTTTTCCTTTTCTTCCATTTTTTCAGAAAAAGATTATGGGAACGCAGATAATAAATTTTATTCTCATTGCAATCCTGCTTTTTTTCTTTCCTTCCATGTTTTCAGAAAAAAAAATGTGCCAACACAGATAATAATTTTATTCTCATTGCAATAGTTTCAAATTATTCTCATCCCTTATTAAAACCCAAACCCTTAGCTGTGTTCTTAAGTTTTAAGATAATGGAAAAGGAAAAGAATTAAAAAGAGAATGGAAATAGAAAAGAAAAGAAGAGATAGTTTATATGTTCTTGAGTTGGATAAAGAGAAAAAAAAATTAACATAATTTTATGTTCTTAACCCTAGACAAAATTACTATTTTGCCCTTTAAATTACATAGAAGTTAGTAGGAAGAAGGGGCATTTTTATCTTTTAAACAAAATAGTGTACTCTTTCTTTCTTTCCCCCCCAAATATGGGAGGAAGATTTTATCACAAAATAAAAAAACCATTTCCTATCTAATTTCATTTCATTTTTAAGTATCTTTCAAAAAAAACTAAAGAAAATAAAATTTGGTATGGATCCTTTCTTTTCTCTCCAAATTATGACTCAAGAACACAGCGTTAGTGATTCTAAATTTTAACATAAACACCTGACCACCAACCAAATATCACATAAAATTTATTTTGCTCATTTTATATTTAAATGTACTTAGTACATGTTTGTAATGGGGTTAGACTATGCGGTGTGAGGCGTGAATTGCACCAATAACGCCGCCACCTAGGCATAATAACGCCCCATCACGCCTCCCCCCACTCCGGTGGGGGCGTTATCGCCAAAAAACTCACCACGGCGTGAGCAGAATAACGCCGTGGTGAGGGAAAAAGTGTGAAGCAACGGTCGAAAGTTCTAGCAACGGTCAAGAGGAAAAAAACACCAACGGCTAAATTTAACCTAAACCTAAAAATCCTCTATAAAAACCAACTCATTTTTATAAAAATAACCACAAACAATCTCTCTTTCTCTCTCAATTTTTATAACATTATCTCCATTTTTATACATTCTCTCAATTCTCTCAAATGGATCCCAACAACAACAACAATCAAAACAACCCCAACCAATGGAACCAATGGTTCAACCCTAACCTCAACCAATATCAAAACCCAAACCAATATCAAAACCCAAACCAATATCCACAATTTCAAAACCCCAACCAATATCAACACCCAAACCAATTTCAAAACTTTAACCAACTTCCAAACCCTAACCAATATCCCCAATTTTACCAACAAACTCCACCACCACAACGACCATCCCAAGACCCGCTATACCAAGGCGGGTCGTTCCAACAGTTGCTTAACCTCCGCGATTTTCCGCATGTGCCTCCATTTGACGTTGACCGTAACCAAGGCGATTCTGAAGACGATGACGTTGTTCCGGAAACTCAACCGGAAAGTATGCCGGCCCGTGGGAAGAGGAAACATAAGAAGAAAGAAACCGAATCCCAAAGAGGCAAAACCGAAAAGAAGAGGTGGACCGAACGGGAGGAGGTCGCACTTGCTTCAGCATGGTCGTCGACATCCGAGGACCCCATTTTGGGAAATGATCAACATTCACCACTTTACTGGGATAGTGTTCGTGAAAAATTCTTCGCCAAGATGCTTAAAGATGATCTCTCTTACTTTCGTACCAACGACATGATTTCGAGCAAGTGGACCGACTTACGAAGAAAGGTCAAAAAATTCAACGGGATTTTTCGACAAGCCCAACAAACTAGAACAAGCGGTCAAAGTGATAAACAAGTGCTCGAACATGCTCTGGAGGTATACCGCACCAGAATGCAAGTGGGTTTCCAACATTACGCGTCTTGGGAAGTATTGAGAAGAAGCCCGATTTGTCAAAATGTCCCAACATTTGGAGGGTCCTCAAAAGCGCGGAGAACATCGGAGTCTAGTAATCCCTCCACTCCCGCCACTCCGGTATCGCCTTTTGCTGGAATCGATCTCAACGATGATGATGATGATCTTCACTTGGAGGAAGAGCTTCCAAGACCGATTGGAAGAGATCAAGCAAAGGCAAAAGCGCGCAAAGGAAAGGGCAAAGCCGCTGCTTCTTCTTCGGGGGCCGAAGAATCACTCCAGTATATTGGGAAAAAGTTCGGGGAATTTACTGAAACTGCTCAAGAAAAAATGCGATCAAAAGCGTTAAAGACGATCATGCAGGACATCAGTCATCTCGGGGAGCCTTACAAAACAATAGCGGAAGAAGAAAAGAAAAGGCTTATCGAGAAATTTTTTCCTCAATATATGTAGTATTTTTTTTATTGTAGTATGTTTTTTTTTTTAATAAATTGTAGTATGTTTTTTTTTTAAATAAATTGTAGTGTGTTTTTTTTTTTATTTTTAATAAAAATACCACTTTTTAAATAAAATTATATAATAAAAATAAAAAATAAACTCTATCACTCCACATCATCATCACTTACACACAACCACTCAACCCATTTTTATCACTCCACACCATCACACTCTCTTTCCTACAAATCACACTCTCTTTCCTACAAATCACCTCTATCACTCCACATCATCACTCCAAATCACTTCCCACACCGCATAGTCTATTGGGATGGGTTTTGGGAAATGGAATTATAATATATGTTTGTTTTGTGATGTTAAGTTTAAATATATGGATTCATATATTAAAGTAAGGACTCTTTGTAAGTATCAAACTTGGACCCGGATTACGAAATATAGACTCTGACTCGGTCCGTGGTTCGAGCGTTTGATAAATTTATGAAAAGCTTGGACCACGGACCGAGTCAGTGATTTTGCCTTGTTCTCAGTCTGCGATTTTTCTAAACGGAACGAGTCCGAGGCAAAATAATCACGGACTCGGTCCGTGGTTCGAGCTTTTCATAAACTTATTAAACGCTCGGACCTCAGACCGAATCCGAGTCCATAGTCCATAATCCAAATCCAAATCTAAATATGATGTTTGCAAACATGCTCTAAAGATTTTTACAAAACCCATATAGTGTGATGGGTTTAGAAAAGGTATTCTGACATTTCTCTCCCTAATTCTAATTTGTCTTTCTGATTCTTTTCTTACTTTATTTTTCCTTATTTTATTTTATTTTATCAATTTTTTATTTTATAAAAATTAATACAACCCAAACATGAAATCTTAAAACAAACAACATTATGAAGGGATCATAGATTTTCCCATTTTATATTTCATCTACACCCATACCAATTCCAGTTGCTATATTTAAAACAAACACTACCTTAGATTTTATGTTGCCGCAGGGTGCTAGATTCCAATGAGACTATTTTATATGTAAAAAATTTAGTCAAATCCCCAAAAAATTTAAATAATTATTGGAGCATAACCATCATTGTGTACACCGGATTCAGAGATGTTCTATTGAGTACCATATATTGACTAATTTATTCTTTCGAGTACACGTTTAACCTTTGAAACCGGTTGCCAGTCACTTTGACACGCTGGACGTGACACATCATTTACCCATATATTACATGTATGACACATCGACGCCATGTCAGCTAACCATTATTTAAAACCTTTTTTAAACAGATTCCATTCAAATTATTGAATAAAATAAAATGATTCAGGTCGCCATCTCACTTGACTCTATCTCTCTCTCCGTTAAAATCAAAACTGAAACCCTAATTTCCCTCTCAAACAACAAATCCCCAAATCAATTTAATCCTTACATAACACCGTTAAGCAATTCCTCTTCCAGATCTGTTACACAGCCATGGTAGTTAACACATGACGGTTTAGGGCGACGGTTAGTACATAGCCGTGGCGCCGTTTAGGGCGATGGTTAAGCAATTTTATGGCCAACGTGCCGTTTAGGGCGACGGTTAGTACACAGCCGTTTAATTCCTCTTCCGGTTAGTACACAACCGTTTAATTCCTCTTCCAGATCTGTTACCAGATCTGTTACACAGCCGTTTAATTCCAGATCTTTTGCCGCCTCCTAGTAGCTTGTTCCCGCATCTGATGACCGCAGTTTGTTGTGATGTGGTCGGAGCCGATTAGACGGCGGATAGCAGAGGAGTGATTGGATTCCGGTGACTTTTTATTTTGACTTTTTGTAACCTGGTTATACTCTCAATACTTAAAAACATTTTTTTTTCTTTTTCATCGTATGTATTGTTGTGTTTTATTTTATTAACTACATTATGCACACAAAGTGTTTGTGAAAAAGCCGAACTTATCTTCATGGAATGTTTTTGGCAACAAATGTGATGGGACATTTGAGGGTGTTTCTTGTAATGAAAATGGTTATGTTGCTAATGTTTCTTTACAAGGTAAAGGTCTTTCCGGCAGGAAATCGCCGGAGTTTTCGGAGCTCCAGCAGACTGACTTGTATTTGCATTATAACTTTTTACCTAATTTTGTTTAAATTTGTTTAAATTTGTTTAATTTTGTTTAAAGTTTAGTTATTGAGCTTGGTTTATGATGTATTTTTAGTGATGTGTTTATGATTTTGGTTTTATTGTTAACAACAGACATTCTTATAAATCATGTTAATAAATACATTTTTTCTCTTTTAAAATGTAACTAAAGAGAATTGGGTAGGTTCATTTAATTATAATTTATATAATAAAATTATAGAATTGAATTGGGTAGGTTCATTTAATTATAATTTATATTATGAAAAACGGGTTTGATAAATTGGATATAGAAAACGGATTGTCATTTGGGTTAAAGATGTCAACTAATGCACTCCTACGTGGCAGATGAGGTGGAAGCTTAGGTGGACAAAATATCCGACGTGGAATCTGAGGTGGACTGTGACTTGTTACACGTAGATTTTTGTAGGTAAACGGTTACCTTGTGTCTTCAAAAGAATAAAATAGTCACGTGGTGGTACTCAATAGAACATCTCTGAATCCGGTGTATACAATAGAATTCGGTGTCAAGTTGGAAGCATTCACAAGCCATTTGCCCTATATTAAAGTAAGGACTCTTTGTAAGTATCAAACTTGGACCCGGATTACGAAATATAGACTCTGACTCGGTCCGTGGTTCGAGCGTTTGATAAATTTATGAAAAGCTTGGACCACGGACCGAGTCAGTGATTTTGCCTTGTTCTCAGTCTGCGATTTTTCTAAACGGAACGAGTCCGAGGCAAAATAATCACGGACTCGGTCCGTGGTTCGAGCTTTTCATAAACTTATTAAACGCTCGGACCTCAGACCGAATCCGAGTCCATAGTCCATAATCCAAATCCAAATCTAAATATGATGTTTGCAAACATGCTCTAAAGATTTTTACAAAACCCATATAGTGTGATGGGTTTAGAAAAGGTATTCTGACATTTCTCTCCCTAATTCTAATTTGTCTTTCTGATTCTTTTCTTACTTTATTTTTCCTTATTTTATTTTATTTTATCAATTTTTTATTTTATAAAAATTAATACAACCCAAACATGAAATCTTAAAACAAACAACATTATGAAGGGATCATAGATTTTCCCATTTTATATTTCATCTACACCCATACCAATTCCAGTTGCTATATTTAAAACAAACACTACCTTAGATTTTATGTTGCCGCAGGGTGCTAGATTCCAATGAGACTATTTTATATGTAAAAAATTTAGTCAAATCCCCAAAAAATTTAAATAATTATTGGAGCATAACCATCATTGTGTACACCGGATTCAGAGATGTTCTATTGAGTACCATATATTGACTAATTTATTCTTTCGAGTACACGTTTAACCTTTGAAACCGGTTGCCAGTCACTTTGACACGCAGGACGTGACACATCATTTACCCATATATTACATGTATGACACATCGACGCCATGTCAACTAACCATTATTTAAAACCTTTTTTAAACAGATTCCATTCAAATTATTGAATAAAATAAAATGATTCGGGTCGCCATCTCACTTGACTCTATCTCTCTCTCCGTTAAAATCAAAACTGAAACCCTAATTTCCCTCTCAAACAACAAATCCCCAAATCAATTTAATCCTTACATAACACCGTTAAGCAATTCCTCTTCCAGATCTGTTACACAGCCATGGTAGTTAACACATGCCGGTTTAGGGCGACGGTTAGTACATAGCCGTGGCGCCGTTTAGGGCGATGTTTAAGCAATTTTATGGCCAACGTGCCGTTTAGGGCGACGGTTAGTACACAGCCGTTTAATTCCTCTTCCGGTTAGTACACAACCGTTTAATTCCTCTTCCAGATCTGTTACCAGATCTGTTACACAGCCGTTTAATTCCTCTTCCAGATCTTTTGCCGCCTCCTAGTAGCTTGTTCCCGCATCTGATGACCGCAGTTTGTTGTGATGTGGTCGGAGCCGATTAGACGGCGGATAGCAGAGGAGTGATTGGATTCCGGTGACTTTTTATTTTGACTTTTTGTAACCTGGTTATACTCTCAATACTTAAAAACATTTTTTTTTTCTTTTTCATCGTATGTATTGTTGTGTTTTATTTTATTAACTACATTATGCACACAAAGTGTTTGTGAAAAAGCCGAACTTATCTTCATGGAATGTTTTTGGCAACAAATGTGATGGGACATTTGAGGGTGTTTCTTGTAATGAAAATGGTTATGTTGCTAATGTTTCTTTACAAGGTAAAGGTCTTTCCGGCAGGAAATCGCCGGAGTTTTCGGAGCTCCAGCAGACTGACTTGTATTTGCATTATAACTTTTTACCTAATTTTGTTTAAATTTGTTTAAATTTGTTTAATTTTGTTTAAAGTTTAGTTATTGAGCTTGGTTTATGATGTATTTTTAGTGATGTGTTTATGATTTTGGTTTTATTGTTAACAACAGACATTCTTATAAATCATTTTAATAAATACATTTTTTCTCTTTTAAAATGTAACTAAAGAGAATTGGGTAGGTTCATTTAATTATAATTTATATAATAAAATTATAGAATTGAATTGGGTAGGTTCATTTAATTATAATTTATATTATGAAAAACGGGTTTGATAAATTGGATATAGAAAACGGATTGTCATTTGGGTTAAAGATGTCAACTAATGCACTCCTACGTGGCAGATGAGGTGGAAGCTTAGGTGGACAAAATATCCGACGTGGAATCTGAGGTGGACTGTGACTTGTTACACGTAGATTTTTGTAGGTAAACGGTTACCTTGTGTCTTCAAAAGAATAAAATAGTCACGTGGTGGTACTCAATAGAACATCTCTGAATCCGGTGTATACAATAGAATTCGGTGTCAAGTTGGAAGCATTCACAAGCCATTTGCCCTATATTAAAGTAAGGACTCTTTGTAAGTATCAAACTTGGACCCGGATTACGAAATATAGACTCTGACTCGGTCCGTGGTTCGAGCGTTTGATAAATTTATGAAAAGCTTGGACCACGGACCGAGTCAGTGATTTTGCCTTGTTCTCAGTCTGCGATTTTTCTAAACGGAACGAGTCCGAGGCAAAATAATCACGGACTCGGTCCGTGGTTCGAGCTTTTCATAAACTTATTAAACGCTCGGACCTCAGACCGAATCCGAGTCCATAGTCCATAATCCAAATCCAAATCTAAATATGATGTTTGCAAACATGCTCTAAAGATTTTTACAAAACCCATATAGTGTGATGGGTTTAGAAAAGGTATTCTGACATTTCTCTCCCTAATTCTAATTTGTCTTTCTGATTCTTTTCTTACTTTATTTTTCCTTATTTTATTTTATTTTATCAATTTTTTATTTTATAAAAATTAATACAACCCAAACATGAAATCTTAAAACAAACAACATTATGAAGGGATCATAGATTTTCCCATTTTATATTTCATCTACACCCATACCAATTCCAGTTGCTATATTTAAAACAAACACTACCTTAGATTTTATGTTGCCGCAGGGTGCTAGATTCCAATGAGACTATTTTATATGTAAAAAATTTAGTCAAATCCCCAAAAAATTTAAATAATTATTGGAGCATAACCATCATTGTGTACACCGGATTCAGAGATGTTCTATTGAGTACCATATATTGACTAATTTATTCTTTCGAGTACACGTTTAACCTTTGAAACCGGTTGCCAGTCACTTTGACACGCAGGACGTGACACATCATTTACCCATATATTACATGTATGACACATCGACGCCATGTCAGCTAACCATTATTTAAAACCTTTTTTAAACAGATTCCATTCAAATTATTGAATAAAATAAAATGATTCAGGTCGCCATCTCACTTGACTCTATCTCTCTCTCCGTTAAAATCAAAACTGAAACCCTAATTTCCCTCTCAAACAACAAATCCCCAAATCAATTTAATCCTTACATAACACCGTTAAGCAATTCCTCTTCCAGATCTGTTACACAGCCATGGTAGTTAACACATGACGGTTTAGGGCGACGGTTAGTACATAGCCGTGGCGCCGTTTAGGGCGATGGTTAAGCAATTTTATGGCCAACGTGCCGTTTAGGGCGACGGTTAGTACACAGCCGTTTAATTCCTCTTCCGGTTAGTACACAACCGTTTAATTCCTCTTCCAGATCTGTTACCAGATCTGTTACACAGCCGTTTAATTCCAGATCTTTTGCCGCCTCCTAGTAGCTTGTTCCCGCATCTGATGACCGCAGTTTGTTGTGATGTGGTCGGAGCCGATTAGACGGCGGATAGCAGAGGAGTGATTGGATTCCGGTGACTTTTTATTTTGACTTTTTGTAACCTGGTTATACTCTCAATACTTAAAAATATTTTTTTTTTCTTTTTCATCGTATGTATTGTTGTGTTTTATTTTATTAACTACATTATGCACACAAAGTGTTTGTGAAAAAGCCGAACTTATCTTCATGGAATGTTTTTGGCAACAAATGTGATGGGACATTTGAGGGTGTTTCTTGTAATGAAAATGGTTATGTTGCTAATGTTTCTTTACAAGGTAAAGGTCTTTCCGGCAGGAAATCGCCGGAGTTTTCGGAGCTCCAGCAGACTGACTTGTATTTGCATTATAACTTTTTACCTAATTTTGTTTAAATTTGTTTAAATTTGTTTAATTTTGTTTAAAGTTTAGTTATTGAGCTTGGTTTATGATGTATTTTTAGTGATGTGTTTATGATTTTGGTTTTATTGTTAACAACAGACATTCTTATAAATCATGTTAATAAATACATTTTTTCTCTTTTAAAATGTAACTAAAGAGAATTGGGTAGGTTCATTTAATTATAATTTATATAATAAAATTATAGAATTGAATTGGGTAGGTTCATTTAATTATAATTTATATTATGAAAAACGGGTTTGATAAATTGGATATAGAAAACGGATTGTCATTTGGGTTAAAGATGTCAACTAATGCACTCCTACGTGGCAGATGAGGTGGAAGCTTAGGTGGACAAAATATCCGACGTGGAATCTGAGGTGGACTGTGACTTGTTACACGTAGATTTTTGTAGGTAAACGGTTACCTTGTGTCTTCAAAAGAATAAAATAGTCACGTGGTGGTACTCAATAGAACATCTCTGAATCCGGTGTATACAATAGAATTCGGTGTCAAGTTGGAAGCATTCACAAGCCATTTGCCCTATATTAAAGTAAGGACTCTTTGTAAGTATCAAACTTGGACCCGGATTACGAAATATAGACTCTGACTCGGTCCGTGGTTCGAGCGTTTGATAAATTTATGAAAAGCTTGGACCACGGACCGAGTCAGTGATTTTGCCTTGTTCTCAGTCTGCGATTTTTCTAAACGGAACGAGTCCGAGGCAAAATAATCACGGACTCGGTCCGTGGTTCGAGCTTTTCATAAACTTATTAAACGCTCGGACCTCAGACCGAATCCGAGTCCATAGTCCATAATCCAAATCCAAATCTAAATATGATGTTTGCAAACATGCTCTAAAGATTTTTACAAAACCCATATAGTGTGATGGGTTTAGAAAAGGTATTCTGACATTTCTCTCCCTAATTCTAATTTGTCTTTCTGATTCTTTTCTTACTTTATTTTTCCTTATTTTATTTTATTTTATCAATTTTTTATTTTATAAAAATTAATACAACCCAAACATGAAATCTTAAAACAAACAACATTATGAAGGGATCATAGATTTTCCCATTTTATATTTCATCTACACCCATACCAATTCCAGTTGCTATATTTAAAACAAACACTACCTTAGATTTTATGTTGCCGCAGGGTGCTAGATTCCAATGAGACTATTTTATATGTAAAAAATTTAGTCAAATCCCCAAAAAATTTAAATAATTATTGGAGCATAACCATCATTGTGTACACCGGATTCAGAGATGTTCTATTGAGTACCATATATTGACTAATTTATTCTTTCGAGTACACGTTTAACCTTTGAAACCGGTTGCCAGTCACTTTGACACGCTGGACGTGACACATCATTTACCCATATATTACATGTATGACACATCGACGCCATGTCAGCTAACCATTATTTAAAACCTTTTTTAAACAGATTCCATTCAAATTATTGAATAAAATAAAATGATTCAGGTCGCCATCTCACTTGACTCTATCTCTCTCTCCGTTAAAATCAAAACTGAAACCCTAATTTCCCTCTCAAACAACAAATCCCCAAATCAATTTAATCCTTACATAACACCGTTAAGCAATTCCTCTTCCAGATCTGTTACACAGCCATGGTAGTTAACACATGACGGTTTAGGGCGACGGTTAGTACATAGCCGTGGCGCCGTTTAGGGCGATGGTTAAGCAATTTTATGGCCAACGTGCCGTTTAGGGCGACGGTTAGTACACAGCCGTTTAATTCCTCTTCCGGTTAGTACACAACCGTTTAATTCCTCTTCCAGATCTGTTACCAGATCTGTTACACAGCCGTTTAATTCCAGATCTTTTGCCGCCTCCTAGTAGCTTGTTCCCGCATCTGATGACCGCAGTTTGTTGTGATGTGGTCGGAGCCGATTAGACGGCGGATAGCAGAGGAGTGATTGGATTCCGGTGACTTTTTATTTTGACTTTTTGTAACCTGGTTATACTCTCAATACTTAAAAACATTTTTTTTTTCTTTTTCATCGTATGTATTGTTGTGTTTTATTTTATTAACTACATTATGCACACAAAGTGTTTGTGAAAAAGCCGAACTTATCTTCATGGAATGTTTTTGGCAACAAATGTGATGGGACATTTGAGGGTGTTTCTTGTAATGAAAATGGTTATGTTGCTAATGTTTCTTTACAAGGTAAAGGTCTTTCCGGCAGGAAATCGCCGGAGTTTTCGGAGCTCCAGCAGACTGACTTGTATTTGCATTATAACTTTTTACCTAATTTTGTTTAAATTTGTTTAAATTTGTTTAATTTTGTTTAAAGTTTAGTTATTGAGCTTGGTTTATGATGTATTTTTAGTGATGTGTTTATGATTTTGGTTTTATTGTTAACAACAGACATTCTTATAAATCATGTTAATAAATACATTTTTTCTCTTTTAAAATGTAACTAAAGAGAATTGGGTAGGTTCATTTAATTATAATTTATATAATAAAATTATAGAATTGAATTGGGTAGGTTCATTTAATTATAATTTATATTATGAAAAACGGGTTTGATAAATTGGATATAGAAAACGGATTGTCATTTGGGTTAAAGATGTCAACTAATGCACTCCTACGTGGCAGATGAGGTGGAAGCTTAGGTGGACAAAATATCCGACGTGGAATCTGAGGTGGACTGTGACTTGTTACACGTAGATTTTTGTAGGTAAACGGTTACCTTGTGTCTTCAAAAGAATAAAATAGTCACGTGGTGGTACTCAATAGAACATCTCTGAATCCGGTGTATACAATAGAATTCGGTGTCAAGTTGGAAGCATTCACAAGCCATTTGCCCTATATTAAAGTAAGGACTCTTTGTAAGTATCAAACTTGGACCCGGATTACGAAATATAGACTCTGACTCGGTCCGTGGTTCGAGCGTTTGATAAATTTATGAAAAGCTTGGACCACGGACCGAGTCAGTGATTTTGCCTTGTTCTCAGTCTGCGATTTTTCTAAACGGAACGAGTCCGAGGCAAAATAATCACGGACTCGGTCCGTGGTTCGAGCTTTTCATAAACTTATTAAACGCTCGGACCTCAGACCGAATCCGAGTCCATAGTCCATAATCCAAATCCAAATCTAAATATGATGTTTGCAAACATGCTCTAAAGATTTTTACAAAACCCATATAGTGTGATGGGTTTAGAAAAGGTATTCTGACATTTCTCTCCCTAATTCTAATTTGTCTTTCTGATTCTTTTCTTACTTTATTTTTCCTTATTTTATTTTATTTTATCAATTTTTTATTTTATAAAAATTAATACAACCCAAACATGAAATCTTAAAACAAACAACATTATGAAGGGATCATAGATTTTCCCATTTTATATTTCATCTACACCCATACCAATTCCAGTTGCTATATTTAAAACAAACACTACCTTAGATTTTATGTTGCCGCAGGGTGCTAGATTCCAATGAGACTATTTTATATGTAAAAAATTTAGTCAAATCCCCAAAAAATTTAAATAATTATTGGAGCATAACCATCATTGTGTACACCGGATTCAGAGATGTTCTATTGAGTACCATATATTGACTAATTTATTCTTTCGAGTACACGTTTAACCTTTGAAACCGGTTGCCAGTCACTTTGACACGCTGGACGTGACACATCATTTACCCATATATTACATGTATGACACATCGACGCCATGTCAGCTAACCATTATTTAAAACCTTTTTTAAACAGATTCCATTCAAATTATTGAATAAAATAAAATGATTCAGGTCGCCATCTCACTTGACTCTATCTCTCTCTCCGTTAAAATCAAAACTGAAACCCTAATTTCCCTCTCAAACAACAAATCCCCAAATCAATTTAATCCTTACATAACACCGTTAAGCAATTCCTCTTCCAGATCTGTTACACAGCCATGGTAGTTAACACATGACGGTTTAGGGCGACGGTTAGTACATAGCCGTGGCGCCGTTTAGGGCGATGGTTAAGCAATTTTATGGCCAACGTGCCGTTTAGGGCGACGGTTAGTACACAGCCGTTTAATTCCTCTTCCGGTTAGTACACAACCGTTTAATTCCTCTTCCAGATCTGTTACCAGATCTGTTACACAGCCGTTTAATTCCAGATCTTTTGCCGCCTCCTAGTAGCTTGTTCCCGCATCTGATGACCGCAGTTTGTTGTGATGTGGTCGGAGCCGATTAGACGGCGGATAGCAGAGGAGTGATTGGATTCCGGTGACTTTTTATTTTGACTTTTTGTAACCTGGTTATACTCTCAATACTTAAAAACATTTTTTTTTTCTTTTTCATCGTATGTATTGTTGTGTTTTATTTTATTAACTACATTATGCACACAAAGTGTTTGTGAAAAAGCCGAACTTATCTTCATGGAATGTTTTTGGCAACAAATGTGATGGGACATTTGAGGGTGTTTCTTGTAATGAAAATGGTTATGTTGCTAATGTTTCTTTACAAGGTAAAGGTCTTTCCGGCAGGAAATCGCCGGAGTTTTCGGAGCTCCAGCAGACTGACTTGTATTTGCATTATAACTTTTTACCTAATTTTGTTTAAATTTGTTTAAATTTGTTTAATTTTGTTTAAAGTTTAGTTATTGAGCTTGGTTTATGATGTATTTTTAGTGATGTGTTTATGATTTTGGTTTTATTGTTAACAACAGACATTCTTATAAATCATGTTAATAAATACATTTTTTCTCTTTTAAAATGTAACTAAAGAGAATTGGGTAGGTTCATTTAATTATAATTTATATAATAAAATTATAGAATTGAATTGGGTAGGTTCATTTAATTATAATTTATATTATGAAAAACGGGTTTGATAAATTGGATATAGAAAACGGATTGTCATTTGGGTTAAAGATGTCAACTAATGCACTCCTACGTGGCAGATGAGGTGGAAGCTTAGGTGGACAAAATATCCGACGTGGAATCTGAGGTGGACTGTGACTTGTTACACGTAGATTTTTGTAGGTAAACGGTTACCTTGTGTCTTCAAAAGAATAAAATAGTCACGTGGTGGTACTCAATAGAACATCTCTGAATCCGGTGTATACAATAGAATTCGGTGTCAAGTTGGAAGCATTCACAAGCCATTTGCCCTATATTAAAGTAAGGACTCTTTGTAAGTATCAAACTTGGACCCGGATTACGAAATATAGACTCTGACTCGGTCCGTGGTTCGAGCGTTTGATAAATTTATGAAAAGCTTGGACCACGGACCGAGTCAGTGATTTTGCCTTGTTCTCAGTCTGCGATTTTTCTAAACGGAACGAGTCCGAGGCAAAATAATCACGGACTCGGTCCGTGGTTCGAGCTTTTCATAAACTTATTAAACGCTCGGACCTCAGACCGAATCCGAGTCCATAGTCCATAATCCAAATCCAAATCTAAATATGATGTTTGCAAACATGCTCTAAAGATTTTTACAAAACCCATATAGTGTGATGGGTTTAGAAAAGGTATTCTGACATTTCTCTCCCTAATTCTAATTTGTCTTTCTGATTCTTTTCTTACTTTATTTTTCCTTATTTTATTTTATTTTATCAATTTTTTATTTTATAAAAATTAATACAACCCAAACATGAAATCTTAAAACAAACAACATTATGAAGGGATCATAGATTTTCCCATTTTATATTTCATCTACACCCATACCAATTCCAGTTGCTATATTTAAAACAAACACTACCTTAGATTTTATGTTGCCGCAGGGTGCTAGATTCCAATGAGACTATTTTATATGTAAAAAATTTAGTCAAATCCCCAAAAAATTTAAATAATTATTGGAGCATAACCATCATTGTGTACACCGGATTCAGAGATGTTCTATTGAGTACCATATATTGACTAATTTATTCTTTCGAGTACACGTTTAACCTTTGAAACCGGTTGCCAGTCACTTTGACACGCTGGACGTGACACATCATTTACCCATATATTACATGTATGACACATCGACGCCATGTCAGCTAACCATTATTTAAAACCTTTTTTAAACAGATTCCATTCAAATTATTGAATAAAATAAAATGATTCAGGTCGCCATCTCACTTGACTCTATCTCTCTCTCCGTTAAAATCAAAACTGAAACCCTAATTTCCCTCTCAAACAACAAATCCCCAAATCAATTTAATCCTTACATAACACCGTTAAGCAATTCCTCTTCCAGATCTGTTACACAGCCATGGTAGTTAACACATGACGGTTTAGGGCGACGGTTAGTACATAGCCGTGGCGCCGTTTAGGGCGATGGTTAAGCAATTTTATGGCCAACGTGCCGTTTAGGGCGACGGTTAGTACACAGCCGTTTAATTCCTCTTCCGGTTAGTACACAACCGTTTAATTCCTCTTCCAGATCTGTTACCAGATCTGTTACACAGCCGTTTAATTCCTCTTCCAGATCTTTTGCCGCCTCCTAGTAGCTTGTTCCCGCATCTGATGACCGCAGTTTGTTGTGATGTGGTCGGAGCCGATTAGACGGCGGATAGCAGAGGAGTGATTGGATTCCGGTGACTTTTTATTTTGACTTTTTGTAACCTGGTTATACTCTCAATACTTAAAAACATTTTTTTTTTCTTTTTCATCGTATGTATTGTTGTGTTTTATTTTATTAACTACATTATGCACACAAAGTGTTTGTGAAAAAGCCGAACTTATCTTCATGGAATGTTTTTGGCAACAAATGTGATGGGACATTTGAGGGTGTTTCTTGTAATGAAAATGGTTATGTTGCTAATGTTTCTTTACAAGGTAAAGGTCTTTCCGGCAGGAAATCGCCGGAGTTTTCGGAGCTCCAGCAGACTGACTTGTATTTGCATTATAACTTTTTACCTAATTTTGTTTAAATTTGTTTAAATTTGTTTAATTTTGTTTAAAGTTTAGTTATTGAGCTTGGTTTATGATGTATTTTTAGTGATGTGTTTATGATTTTGGTTTTATTGTTAACAACAGACATTCTTATAAATCATGTTAATAAATACATTTTTTCTCTTTTAAAATGTAACTAAAGAGAATTGGGTAGGTTCATTTAATTATAATTTATATAATAAAATTATAGAATTGAATTGGGTAGGTTCATTTAATTATAATTTATATTATGAAAAACGGGTTTGATAAATTGGATATAGAAAACGGATTGTCATTTGGGTTAAAGATGTCAACTAATGCACTCCTACGTGGCAGATGAGGTGGAAGCTTAGGTGGACAAAATATCCGACGTGGAATCTGAGGTGGACTGTGACTTGTTACACGTAGATTTTTGTAGGTAAACGGTTACCTTGTGTCTTCAAAAGAATAAAATAGTCACGTGGTGGTACTCAATAGAACATCTCTGAATCCGGTGTATACAATAGAATTCGGTGTCAAGTTGGAAGCATTCACAAGCCATTTGCCCTATATTAAAGTAAGGACTCTTTGTAAGTATCAAACTTGGACCCGGATTACGAAATATAGACTCTGACTCGGTCCGTGGTTCGAGCGTTTGATAAATTTATGAAAAGCTTGGACCACGGACCGAGTCAGTGATTTTGCCTTGTTCTCAGTCTGCGATTTTTCTAAACGGAACGAGTCCGAGGCAAAATAATCACGGACTCGGTCCGTGGTTCGAGCTTTTCATAAACTTATTAAACGCTCGGACCTCAGACCGAATCCGAGTCCATAGTCTATAATCCAAATCCAAATCTAAATATGATGTTTGCAAACATGCTCTAAAGATTTTTACAAAACCCATATAGTGTGATGGGTTTAGAAAAGGTATTCTGACATTTCTCTCCCTAATTCTAATTTGTCTTTCTGATTCTTTTCTTACTTTATTTTCCTTATTTTATTTTATTTTATCAATTTTTTATTTTATAAAAATTAATACAACCCAAACATGAAATCTTAAAACAAACAACATTATGAAGGGATCATAGATTTTCCCATTTTATATTTCATCTACACCCATACCAATTCCAGTTGCTATATTTAAAACAAACACTACCTTAGATTTTATGTTGCCGCACGGTGCTAGATTCCAATGAGACTATTTTATATGTAAAAAATTTAGTCAAATCCCCAAAAAATTTAAATAATTATTGGAGCATAACCATCATCATTTATAGTTTTATATTTAGTCTAAGAACGTGTCGTGGAGTGTAGCATGTATGTAGATCGAGTTGTAAAGCGTTTCGATGCGTTTTATGGCTGTTACGCTTGGTGTTGCGCAGGCAACGCCACTGTTGCGCTGCGTAACACCCATTCCCTGTGTTACAGTTGCGTAACAAGGTTGGAGTTAGGTGAAGACTATAAATACCTCAACCAACAGCCATATACGCATCCATTTTTAGAGAGAGAAAGTCTTGCGATCCTCGTAAACGGTTTAAAGTCTTTGTAATCAAACATATTTGATATTATTCGTATTGTACTCCATTACGTAAGTTTAATAATATCAATCTTTCGATTATATTATGTGTTTCACCTAGTTTTATCTTTCAAGTGTTTGGGTTCAAATCGAGGTACGAAGTAGACGGCCAACAATAATACATTAAGGATCCCTAAGACCGCTTCAATATAGAATAATAGCTTTGCGTCTGTACGTTGCTAATTTTATATGCGTGTTTGAGTGGTTGTGCATTAACACATAACATGTTGTGTGTTGAGTGCCGGATTTCTGACATCTAATACATTGTCGAGATTATCTTAAAATAAAGGTTCAAACAAGTCGAGGTTTTATCTAGATATAAGAATTTGCTTAATTGAGAGTGGTTTGGGTTCCTCGTTAACCTAAAGACCCATCAAGCTATAAAGTTAAGTTTGTGCTCGCTTTAGAGCCCGAATAGGAACATGCGAGGTATTAAAGAGTTGTCATTGATCTTGGTCCGGGCAAACAGATAGAGTTCTTCATGGTGCTACTTTCAATTTTGTGCCATTCCCTTGCTGCACATTACACGTGATATACATAACCCCCACCATTACAATTTCTCTCATACTATCCTTTCATTTCATTTACTACTTCACATACATGACACATGCACACCATAACCTGCTACACCAGCAACCAGCCACCCTTTCGATTACGCTTATATATACATATAAAACCCCCACACCTTTGTATATATCGACACTCATATGGGTGCTCCTTCATGGTTTACATCACTCAAGAGAGCGTTCACAACCACCAAACGCCACCAGGTAGCCCGCAGTCTATAAATTACTAATACGACTTTTGTGAAAGCATATACTCTAAACACTCGGATACATATGTTTTTTTTTGTAGAAGAGGGAGAAGAGCAGATTGTTGTTGATAAAATCCCCAAATAGCATCCAACAAACTCAACCATTCAACGAGAAATTTTCAAGTAATTATATTTTGGAAACTTCCCATTGCATGAATTCCGGTTCTATCAAACGCCATTTTTCTGCCACTGCCATTCAAACTGCCTTCAGAGGATATCTGGTTAGTTAATACACCTTTAATTCATTTATTTATATTTAGATGGAATATACAAATAGCTAAATTTGTGTATCAAACTCGTTATATTGTGGTGCAAGGCAAGAAGAGCAGCACGAGCACTGAAGGGCGTAGTGATTTTGCAAGCCATGATCAGAGGTCAGATTGTAAGGAACCAAGCAACGATAACATTTGAGTTTATGCACGCTCTACATCATGTGCAAACTAAAAAAAAAGCTAAGCTATCACGTAACATAAAAGAGCTTCAAGAACGAGCTAACTGGTTAGTTCAATGGCAGAGGAGATCAAGTTATAATCTCTCGGTTAGTCAAGAATTCGCCACGCCATATTCAATCAAGACCAAACCATCACAAGCTCAATCGAATTCAACACGATCGACACCACATAACAGTAGCTATTCAAACTACATGGAGACACCTAACTACATGGCTCCTACCGAGTCCGCTAAGGCAAAAACTCGCTCAAAAAGCTCACCAAGATTGGCACCATTAACACCAGATCAAAAGGAACGAGTCTTTTCGGTAAAGAAACAATTTTCGTACACAGATCAAGACCATTAATAAAATTATAAAGCTTGTTAGCATCATTGAAAAGAGCTTAATCATGTAGCCATTTGATATATTAACATTTAACAGTACTCAGATAACAGTCATTTACTATTACTTTAATACTATTACACAAGTTGTAATAAACCAAATGACAAACAGATTATTAGCGAGTTCACAAGAAAAAGTCGACTCCAAAATCATGCAACAAAACCATTGGAGTTCTTCCCATTAAAAGCTAAAATATAGTTACGTTCACCTAATGAAACCGAGTCCATGATCACCACCACCTTCACACGAGCTGCTGCTAGGAGTTGTGTTATTGCTATAGCCATGAGAAGATTGCTCATTTTGAGTACTACTGATTCCCAAACACAATGCTTCACCTAACGGTCCACCAGGTGTCAAACCTGAACCTGAACCCGAACCCATCCAAGAAGGTTGGTTCAACCACTGATTGTGCGGCTTAAAAACATCCCCACACCCTCCTCTGTCACCATTCAACATTCCAACCGCCATTTGATAACTTTCGTTGTCAAACTCAATAGCATTTCCACCAGATTGCATTGACAAAGTAAGAGAACAATCGTCTCCAGTATTGTTCAAGCAACGATAACTATTATCTAAGTAGTTATTATGCTGAAATTGGTCCTTTTTTATCACTCCACTTGGTGAATGCATTGGTAGCTGAATTTGATTGTTCGATTGAGTCACAGGAATAGCGCCATTCTTAATAATCCATTCATTACCCCTTTATTGATCACAAGATACACACCGATATTAAATACATTAAACCGCACAAAACAAAAAACAAACTATTTATCTTAACATATACAAATTAAACTCACCTAGTTTGTTGGTTTGTACCAGGGAGTGTGGTCGGGTTATCTTTCGTGTTGTGGGATTGCGTTTCCACAGGCTTTCTTGAACGTGATCGGGTCTTATGCGCGTGTCGTTCGCAGTACCTTTGATCAGGCGCAACATCTTTAGCACATCTCCATTTCTTCCCATCTGTTCTCCTACACCTCCACGGTTCCGGATCCGAACCGTTTGCAAATCGTAAACCCGTACTCACCCCTACCAAACCCAAACAGTTAAAAAAAATTAAAAAAAACTCTTAACAAACATTTCATCAAACACTTGACAGGCATACTTTCATAAAGCAAAAAAAAAACAGTAAAAAAAAAGAATAATTACTGTTGGATTGGGTGGCTAAAGGTAACAGAAGCTGAGGTGGAATTGGGATTGAAGCCATTATATACTTATAAATCATTGTCTGTCTTTCAAGCTCTTGCCATTGATTAGCAGTAAAAAGTAATTTCCCAGACATCCCCATAAACCCATCTGTAAAAAAATAAAAAATTCAACAATTAATCAAAACAAAATTAAAAACAAAAAAAACAGAAACTTTAATCACCTTTAACATGTTTAGGAGAAATCCCAGAAGCCATTTGATTCTGAGAGTAATAATTACCATAAATCTCAGAATCTTGAAAATTCATCTTTTTACTAGGGTTTAAACCTAACCCAACATCAAACTCTAACGCCGTCACCGGCCGGTTACTACCTCCGTTACTGTCGCCGTTACCCATGTTTGGAAGAAAGTGTTGGTTTCCTAAGGAGACAACATTCGAAATGGGGAGGAAATAACAAACATAAAGGTTAAAAAATGGTCCCAAATTTTGTTTGTGTTTTTGTTTTTGTTTTTGTTTTTCAATAAAAACGTGGATCGATAATACTGACTTTAATTGTCTTGCTGTACAAAATAAGATAAGAATGTAAATGTTTTTTTTTGTATTTTGTAATTATAAAAAAGATAGAGAAGAAAGAGAATTTGATTTTGATCGGTTGGTTTTGGTCTGTTTATTGACAAATTAAGTGACGGGGTGACGGATATGGATGAATAAAAGATATTATGTATTATGTTTCGAAAATAATGTGTGAATACTTAAAGTGACCGGTAGTTGTTATGAGTGATATGTCTATTTTAATTATTTTGGTGTCTGTAATGTAACGTTAAGTTGAAAAATACTTATAAAGCGATTTTAATGAATTATTGGGAGTTGTTTAAGACCATTGAGTTTTATGAAAATCAATATTTTTTGACGTATTAGCGACATGTTTGATTTTTGAAAAGTTTTTTAAAATATTCTATATTCGTTTCAAAGAACAATATCATTAAACCAATAAAACAATTAAAGGAGATACACATTTCTTAAAATTGAGTTTAATTTGATGATCCTGCGAAAGATAGATACAAAACTAGCCACCTTTATTGATTTTAGTTATATTTTTTATAAAGGTGACTCGTTTTATATTTATATTCAATTTTCTAATATTTCACAAGATTATTAGATTGAACTTAGAGGTGAAAACCTTCTCTAAATCTCGAAAGAATGACTTGGAAATGGCTACGTAGTGGGAGAGCAAAAATAGTGAGTGATTGGACTATTTGCCATTGTTTTGATTAATAGGTTCTTGTTTGGTCTATTATGTTTTACTACCTCCTTTATGTTGTCAACTATTTCTTTTTTAGTTATCCTTAATACTGTATTTTGAAGATTTTTTTTCTGAAGAAATTGAAATAACAATAAAAGAACCAAGAAAAAAATAAAATAAAAACATGTTCATGAATTTTTAAGTGTAGAGAAAAGTAAAGAAGTGTACTTTCAAACTTTTCTTCCAAAAATGAGAAATTTGGAAAAAAAAATATATCTTTTGAACATTTGTAAAAACTTAATCACCAAATAATCTTTAACCAAATATATATATATGTCTTACATATATGTCTATCTTTTTTCATTTTTATTCGAAATTACAATAAAATCGAATCGAATTGTGAAATTACCCATATTTAGTTATTTGGTTCGTTTTTACACATGTGAATTTTTCTTTTTTTAATAATTTATTATATACTTGTTTTCTCTTAATTACTTCGTGTATTGTGTAATGCTCGTTTGTTCTTGTTACTTTTTTTTTTGTGTTTATAAAATTCATCTATTGTATATTTGAATATAGATTAAACTTTGATATAAATATATTTTTCTTTCTTTTATCTCCAAACTAACTTATTGACCCGCCTAATACGCGGATAATTATATCAAAAAATATATAATGTTAACAAAGTACTTATAACTCATATAAAAAGATTAATAGAAAGCTATTAATCATGTAGACAAAATGATTATGTTAACAAATGTGAAGTTAAATAAAACATTTACAGTGTAATTCGGAAAAAACCTTATTAGAAATAAATTAATTATAATATATAAAAAAACGAAAAGTATTGCGTAAATAGAACGAAAAAAAAAACAGAAGAATTTTTTATACGATATGTTTTCCGTTTATATGCAAAACACTCGTATTTAATAATATATAAAAAAAAAAACTAAAAATATTGAGTAAATATGACGAAAAAAATACAAAATATTTTTTTATAGGATATGTTTTCTGTTTATATGCAAAACACTCGTAAAACAATAATATACTTCTAGTTTCTTTTTATACAAAAAATGTGTATGTGTTTGAAAAAAAAAATATGTTTTGTATTATTTTAAAATTAATTTAAAATAAAAGTGTTAGATTATTTACAGTAGAATAATTAGTTTTATTTAATTATTACTATTTAAAATAAGGGTTAAATTATTTAAAGTAAATGGATTAAAATTAAATTATTAATGATGACATCATCTGAATGATTTAATAGTTGAAATTTTGAATTTTCATCTAATGGTTACTACTTTGTTAAGTGACATTTTATGGCTCTCTTTTATTATATATTAAGATAAGATAAGATACTTCCAAGTCGGGAACATATTTTAAAAAAAAAAATAATCTTCCTTTTTCTCTATTATTTTCTGTTAAATTATTTTGTTTTCACTTTCTTCTCCTATTACTAAACTCAGAAACAAAGTGTAAATTAATTGTTTATTACAGAAAGTAAATAGAAAATTTGTTGGATTTATTATATTGTTCTTGGACAAAAGTAATTATTACATAATTTATCGTAAAACTGTTACTCTACAAAAAAAAAAAAAATAAGAAAAGATATCAGTACTAATTATATATTTTTTTGGACTCCGTGTAATTTGTCTTGTAATTTTTTTTGTTCTTCTTTCTCAATAAAATTCAAGGCTTTAAAAAGTAAAATTAGGTATTAAACTGTCAATCAATATAAATTTTTTTAATTAATTTAAAAGATAATATAATTTAAAGGGTGTGAAAAAGGTCAACTCAGTAAACAGTAACTAATACTGTATTGGTGTAAGCTAAGCTAGAAAGAAAGAGGGATGTGACTAGGTTTGACTTTTTACTATTTCTATTGGCTGCCAATCTCTATGGAGCCGAAAGCATTTCTGACACTTCGAGCTCATGCATCTCCTTAATTATTTAACCAATAACTTTTTACATTCTCTAAACATTATTTTTTTTCTTGTAACCCACAAATAATATTAAGAGAGAACCCAACCAGAAAGAAGCTAAAAAACGAACACAAAATACAATTAAATTATTAAATTTCGGCAAAATATTGATCATCACAGACATCTTTTTAATCTAATATGAAATAAACGAAGGGTTAGTATGCGTGTTGCGAAAAAAAAGTAATCTATTCTAAACGTATCTAAAGAAAAAAGATTAATATATTTTGTTAAATAAAACATCCTAAACTAAATATCAAACCCAAGTATCTTTTAGAAAAAAAGTTATTGAAAATAAATTATTTCCTATCGAGCCGGTAAGCCAAATGGCTTAAGAGGAATGGCAACAAAAGTTGCCTAATGTATGCATATTTCTGTATTAGTACCTTGTGTGAAAATGCTATGAATTATAAGGACTTTAGGACTCTAATTTTACATCGACACTAGCATATATATTTTTAAGATGATTCATCCGAACATAATGCCTCTAACCTTACATCGACACTAGAAAATTTAAGAACTTCAAAATAATTCATCCTACTAAATCGACTCTAAAGCTACATGGCACTCGCAAATGCATAAATGAACTCAATGAACCAACTCCATTATTGTAATTACAAACAGCAAACGACCCCAACCGAAACCAAAATAAGTGTATGCAATGGAGAGTTTTTGAAATAGTAAAATGGTTATTACAACGTTAAAAGTAGACACCTATTTTGAAATAAGTTTAAATGGCAAATGAAATATTTATTTTCAATCCTCTTCGCTCGAGGAAGGCGTTAAAGAGCGCTCATTGGGTCTCATAAGGATTCGATGAGAGTCCTTTTATTTGGAATAGTTGGGTGTGTTTTTTGTAACTTTAGTCCCGAAACAATTGATCATTGTATCACAGGTTGTGTTAAGGTTCGTGAAATCTGGCACAAGATTGTTAGTTGGTGGAGTATTAATTTTTCAGCCGCCTTCACATCCCTTGGTGATATTTTGGCGGAAAAATTAATGTGCTCGAAAGGAAAAGATGTAGCCAAACGTTTCCATAATGTCTGCTACACGTCGATCTGGTCAATTTGGAATTGGCGTAACAGATTGCGAGTTGCTTCAGAAGAGGATTCTATTCAACTCTTGAACGGGAATATTTTCTCAAGCATTCAAAGGCTTTCTCTCCTATGGCTTAAAAACAGAGTAATAGTTGGCGGCGAACCAATGGATCATTGATCCAGGCTAGTGTTCAACTTATCTCTTTGCTTTTCAAAAGAAAAAAAAAAATATTTAATTTTGGAGTTAATATTAAACAATTTAAAGTATAAAATCAAGGTAATATTGATTACAATAGTGTATCATATTTTTTTATAGTGTACTTGGGTTGTTGATGTTTATTGGTTATGGGTTCTCTTCCAATCACTGACATTAACATCTTTCAAGTTTCACCATTCATTTCCATGAAAAATAAGTTATACTTTGTCCTTCATTAACCAAATTCAGACAATTGTTATCCATAATTCAGACAACATAAATTGCCACATTTTTTCCACTTTTACAAGCAAACAGGGTACTATATTTGTTTTCACTTACTTTTAACAAAAAAATTTTTTTATCGTAAGTAAAAATAATTCATTAAGCCGGTAAATGTTTTCGTTGAAAAAAGTTAAAAAAAATATATATTATCAAAACAAACCTCTCCACTTGAGTGTGACCAATGCTTGAATTAATGGTTAAAAAAATAGATTTGAAAGTTGATTAGAGCACCCGGAGTGATAATCACAATTCTGGTGATTCTGGGATTACTTTTGCTGACGTGGCAGTGAGAATCATGATTATGAGATTTTGGGTGGTATGATAATGAGGATTGTGGGTGATTGTGGGAGTTGTGAGACCCAGTTTTTTTTTTTTTTTTTTCTTTTTTTCTTAAAACATTTAAATATATGATTTTATTATAATAAAAAACAAAACTATAATAATTAAAATAAAAATACAATACAATAATTAAAAAAAATACAAATACATAAAATAAAAAAAGCTAACGTTGTCCAGTTTGTGGGCAAATAAGGTGGCATGGTCCACGTCCAAATAGCGTAATAATAATTGTCAAAGTAAACAAACACTAGCTGCAAAAACAAGTTCAACCTGATCCGATGATGGTAGAAAAAGACAAGTTGTGTTACATTTAGTTTCTAACGATTCAAGTGAATCAACCGCCTCTAACCGAATGCCAAGTCGATTCAACGTGACTTGTGACCCTCCAACAGTTGGATCGAATGCCAACAGTTGAAAGGGTGGAAATCACGTTGAACCGGCTTGAGATTCGGTTAAAGTCTGTTGGTTCAGTTGAACCGTCAGAAACTAAACGTAAGAGAAGTTGTCTTTTTTCTACCATCATCAGATTATGTTCAACTTGTTCTTGCAGTTAGTGTTTGTTTACTTTGACAATTACTATTAGCCAACTCGGACGTGAACCATGTCACCTTTTTTGTACACAAACTCGGGCGTCGAAGACATTTTTACGATTGAAAAGTGTATTAGATATGAGATTATAGATATAAAGATCAAATGAGAATGAGAAATGGTGTGATTTTTTGGTTAAAATGAGGATGTATTTATAGGTGAAATTTGGGGAAAAAAAAATTTAATATTTTAAAACCAACGGTTATATGACCGTTGGTGTGTGTGTTTAAAGTTTTCTTTTTTTTATTAAATCGAGCGTTTGGGAAAGGAAAAAAAAAAAAAACCAATTTTCACAACTAGCCGTTGTCACCACAACGGTGGCTCACAACGACCCCCAGAACGAAGGAGGGCGGAGTCATAACGACGACAACGTTTGTTGTGGGTGTCACAACGAACCCACAACGGGTGCTCTTATAGGCAATATAGGAACTCTATCCTATGCCCTTGTTGGGAAGATAAGTCGGTTTTAAATGGGGGTGTAGGGGAAATTTTAATGCACGTATTTCACCAAGTAAAATCGACTTATTTTGTTCATGTTATTTGTAATTGGGGTCCGATAAAAAAGATGATATTTGATTTATAAAACGTTCTTGGTCAAAGTTTTGCGACGAAGTCCAAGTTCTCTCTCAGATTTGAGTATCTCATAGAGGAAAAAGAAGGGTCTTTGTTTTCGATTGATTGGATTACTATCCTTCGAATGCATGCAAAATATTTGGTTAAACTCCATTAAATTTCGCGGAAGTAGGGTTGTTTGGCTTGCATTTATTGTTCGAGTTTTATGATTTTGAGCACACATGCTGCTTTTAACTTCCTTAGAGGTTTTTTGTTAGTTTTGTTTCTAAAGCCTTTTTTTTGTTACTTGTTGTCTCCTGCTCGCAACTTTGTGATGTCAATTTGGAGTCGTGTTCCTTTCTTATGTTCATTTTGTTTGTTTCCGGGGTCACGGTATGGTTTGTTTCTAATTTCTACAGTTCATGTAGTGAATCCCTGTATTGTAAATTTTTTACCTTTCATAACATACTTTGCCTTCCAAAAAAGAGATGAATTGTATTGTCATATTACTATGCAACAGCCCAATAATCACAATTGTAGTGTTGAAGACAAATCATTGCAAATTAACTTCTATAATTTGTAAAACGGATTTCCTATAACTGTGATTTATTGCTCTCGCGTAAGACATAAGGATGAGATGCTGATACCTTTGTATCAACCGTTAATACACAATCTGATCTCACCTCAAGTACCCTTCCTGAAATCGAATCTCTACATCCCAATTGTATCACCACACCTCCATCCCACAAAAGCATCCTTTGTTATGAGGTTGTAGATTGTAATCGATCCTTTATAGCAAATCTCACATGTTCTCGGGGATTTTAAAATCTCACACTGTATCATAAAATTGGGATGTGATATCAACAAGATAAAGACAAATCGATGGAAATATCCCAGTTCAGAAACATGCTCTCCAAGCAAGAGCTGGAACATGTTTGAGAACACTATGAAATATCAATAAATCTTGCATTTGTGTCACGCTTGACGATTATGTACCTGCTGCATCGCTTGGCCACAATTCTAGATATGCCTATATACAATACAAGTTACACTAATAAACTAAGTTGAATACCTCGATTTTGTCCTTGGTGGATGTTCTGTTAATTTTGAATCCGTTTTGAGACCATTGGAGTCTGTATCCAAGTATAACGATAACATCTAAGAGCTCAAATCCTTATCCAGATATGCAGATATACAACTTCCTTACGAGCAGGGTAAACCAAAATTTGAAGGACCGACTACTACTTTATCCAAATCACTTGGCAGTCAAAAACCACACCAGAAGATGTAACAATATCATAAAAAGCGGACAAGAAAAAGAATCAGCTATAGATCCTATTTAATGGACATTATGCAACCAAAAATCAAGTTAAAAATGAGAATACTTGTATTATGAACGAAACAAATAACACGACAAATACAGACTCCTTAATGATGATGCTTATAACGAGGACACAACTACTTACAAAACCGTATCATTGTCACAGATACATCATTCACAATAACAGTATAGAAACCAATTAAACAATCAACTAAAATTTTCATTCGTAAAACTTTTATCTCAAACGGACCTGGAACAAAGATATATCAAATCAGAGCTCAAATTCATCTTCAAGTTTCAATTGCTCGGATGCAGCTTCTTCGTCATCATCATCAACCGCAAAGTATGGATTATGTGCCTCTGGTTTGAAATTATATCCAGTAAACACGTAAAAAGCAAGAGTCGCCAACTCAGCAGCCACCACACTAGTCCATAGATACTTATACGAAGTAATCGTCTCCAATGCATAAACCACAACCCTCGTAAAATAAATGTAACAAATAACCACAACATAATACTGTCTAAACAACGTTAACTTCATCAAATTCACAGCAGCTTTCCCATCTGTTCTAGCCGCCTCTCTCAAATTCTTAATCGACCAAACAATCGGAAACAAAACCGCACAACAACAAACGACATCAACAAGCAAAAACACCTGTTTCCACGTCACCCAATCCTGCCCATACGGTCCCGACTCATCAATCACAACCTGCGCAATATTCGCAACAACTTGCAACGGAATCACAATCATCAAAACCTTCTTCTCCTTATCTTGCAAATACGGTTTCAAAAACGACCAACCAGTCCCAATCAAAACAATCAACGTAAACAAAGTAATCCCTTTCAAAAAACTAAAAATATAAAACAAGACATCCCATCCATGCGCACTACCCGTCCGTTTAATATACGACTTATCCTCCGCTTCACAAACTAAATTCAACGCTTTCAACACAACAACCGCAAGCATAAAGAAATGTATACCAAACACCGTCAACCGTTTCCTATACAAAACCCAAACCCAAACCACTCCCATAGTAACATAAACCATAGACAACACAAAATAAACCCTAGGTAAAACAGTAATTCCAGCAGATAAGTAATCGCGCGATTGCGATTTACCGTCTAGGTTATACATAGCGGATCTAACATCCATAGTTACCCTAACTTGTGGCAAACAGTTGGCAAATACTAAAGTATACTGATCTGGTACAGATTGGATATAATACTTATTAAAAGTTGGTACACCTGTTTCGATTGTTTCGAGAGTGAGTACCTTGTTGATTATATTCGATTCGAGTGCGCAGGTGATTTGATTGTCTTCGATTTGTTGGAGGACTTGGAGCCATGAGTCGCGGGTGCAGAGGAAGAAGCCGAGTTTGGAGAGGTCTGAGGGGTTTGACGGGGAGAATTGGAGATGGGTGACGTTGAGTTCTAAACGGCCGGAGTGAGTGAAACCGAATTCGTCGAAGGGGATGATGGGGCGGGGGTCGGATCGGATCTCGGAGAACCGGATTTCGGCGGAGGTGGTGGTGATGGTGACGGAGATGGTGGTGATTAGGAGGAGGAAGATGACGGAGACGGTGGTCATTTTGATCGGAGAATTGTTTTTGATTGCTTTGAAAGAAAGGAATAACGACGTTTTAACGGATTTTGATTTTGTTTATTTGGTTTCGAGCGTCGGTGGAGTAACGTAGTGGAATATGTATGTTTCGTTCAATTTTGCTAACTTAGTAGAGCTTGCCATAAAAAATAGTTTGTTTAACCGGTTTGAACCGCAAACTAGTTGTTTAATCGATTTAACTATTTATAGTTTTTTTGGTGTAATTGGAAATCATCAAATCGATCGGTTTTTACGATTTATATAGTTTAACTGGTTTGTTGAAAAAACGGTATTCCTTTTTTATTCTTTTTTTTTTTTTTTTACTTTTTTTCTTCTCTTAAAATGAAAGATAACTCGTCAAAAACTAATTACTTATTATTATTCACTTGTTTAAAATTAAATCTAGTTACTTATCATTATTCACTTGTTTAATATGACGAGTTATATATGAATTAGGGTTATTGGGGTTGATATGATGACATTGTCATGATTTAAATTGTTTGTAATGAGTTTGGATAATTCTTGAAGTTTAAAACTTATACTTTCGTTGGAATTGTAACTCTTGGTTATTATTTTGGACTTGATCATAAGTGTATTTGCGTTGAATTTAAAAACTTTAAGAGTTTTTTTAGATTTTAAAATTTTAGTAGTTGTTTTTATAGATACATAAGTCTGAGTAGTTATCGCAGTTTTTCACTAAAAAACTGATTTTTAAATATTGATAAATGGTTGATAGATTTGATAATGGGATCTTTTTTCAATTTAAATTCCAATTGTAAAATGAAGCTATTGTTGAAGTAATAAATCACTCGTACGAACGTCAACAAATTTTTCTCGTTGAATCTCTAGCCACCGTTCAACTCGTCTATATTATACAAACTTTTCACACGAAACAAACCTAAAGCTTATTGGGGATTCTCCCGATAAGGCTCGGGCGTGAGAATCAGTATTCATGGATATTTAAGATGGATATAGATAGGATGATGTATTCAATGATCGAATATGTAAATATGAATGGTAAAGAAAATCAAGGACATTCAATGGAGAGAATGTTCTTGATTTAGGTTTTTAAGGTTAGAATCAGATACATCTAAATGATGTTTTTACTCTTGTATTTTTACTGCTTTCAGCTTCGGGCTATTATCCTCTAAATAATAGCTTGTTTTTTTTTACGGCGCCAATATGCTATTTTCTTCTGTCAATTTGGGTAATAACCAGTTCCTTCGGTTTGTCTTATTATCCACTAGGTATAGTAACTTCCCGAGCATCTTTGCTGACACACCATGTGACACAGTGCCTTTGACCACCTAAGCCTCCTTTGTGTTAGTCACACACATACTTTGTGTAAGACCTTTTCCTTTTAACGGCCCATGACGTCACCTCTTGTTTGAATGGAGCTTCGGTTCCAAATGGTTACCGCCACTGTGCCGAAGCTCTGCTGATTGGATATTTTCCATAAGGCTTTTGGAATATATATACTCCAACACCGCTATCAAGTACTTTATATATAGTGGAGATAAAAAGTTTGAACTTGTTTTACAAATGGTTTTGTTAAATAAAAATTAGTTTTAATTATACAACTCTAGTGTACCAGTTATTCACTTACTTAAGGACAAGAGGATGTCTAGAAAGATGAATATTTCTATGTGGTATATTCGTCAAGTGAGAAGCTCGGTTCGAGTTACCTTTAATCAAAAACGGAATAAGACGTAGACTCCATTCTTTGCCCATGAGTAAGCCGAGGTTGAGTGGATGAAGATAGGCATATGGTGAAAGTTGGAGTCTTTTAGTACGAAGATATACAAGGTGTATCTATACCCAAGCTTACGCTACTTCAACCAAACAATTTGTATTGCAGGACCGGCTCATATGCCAATTTAGGAGAGTGTCTGCATTGTATTACGTGACGATATACACAAAATCCTTTCTGATACCACTTGAACTACGTGTCTAGAGGTTAACCTCAAAGTTGTAGCTCATGAGATTTGAACTCGTGTCTCTACCGAAAAACTTAATATTTATTTAATTATTGTACTTATTCAAGCTTAAGAATCACTCACCCATAAATTATTATTGTGTTTAAATTTGTACAACTTTTATTTTGTTTGATAAAATGGATTCAGATTTTTATTTCTTGATGGAAAACTCGTAAAAGGAAAAAATGAAAAAGATACATGTTGTCTGATCAACTCGATCCTGCGATCCACTCTATCGACTCAGATAAATTTATACGTAACACTGTAACAAACTTTTTATTTCACTTCATCGGTAGAAATAACAGGTACAGTTCAAAAATTGAGCCATACCTAAAAAATTAAGAAACTGTATACTAATGTGTCTTAGTGTCGATATGAAATGTATACTATGAATTTCATGTTTGGAGTTTTGGGCAGATGCTGGCGTTCGGGTTTGCTACAGAGCCTGCACATAAACAAAAACAAACAACGGATTAAACCACTGCATATAAAAGTTTGTAGGTTGCAGCCATATGGTAAAATGAACTTACAAACTTCAGCAAAACACGGTTGTTTCGCCACTGGATCCTCTTCAAATGGCGGTGGAGTCTGGCCATATACCATTTCACAACTCATATCTTCAAAATCTGTACAAACATAAGAATACAATTATCGTTATTAGAACAAAAAAGATCTGTAAGTGTTGAAACTTTCGTAGTATATCATGTTGCAGTAAAGATTTGAGATAATACTTGGAATCATGGTTAAGGGAAGACCGAACTCGTTGGTGAAGAAGTCTTGAGTAGGAATTTTACACATATTTACACACATTCCTACGCACCCGCTGTTCTCCAAGTACCTTCACACGGTAGAGAAACGAAAAAAGTTTAACCACTAAATTTATCTCTGTTTCCATGAATTATTGAAATTATAAAGTACCTGCATTTTTTGATATGAACACCACTCCTTTGCTTTACCCCGTTTACTTCGACTTCTACAACCTATAACATAACCAAAAAAAAAACATATAGAACCCGATTAAGATAGCTTACTGATGTATTATAAATGATCCAATTTTTGTTGTGGATTATCTCAAACGGGCCAAATGGACGAAAACAAGAATTTAGCGAAAAGAGGAACATGTCAAATCAGAAGATAGTCAAACGAGTTAAAAGTCGTCCAAAGCCTAATTTTAAAGCTTGCAGCCTTTTAAATTCGGTTTTTTCAATCGTACCTAACTTATTAGTTACTTCTACCCATTTTTAAAAAACTTGACAAAAAAGTGTTTGCAGATACACTAAACCGGTCGCTCTCTACCTATACTAAAAATGGCTTGTTTGACCCATCTATTTTGACACGTCTAGGCAAGATGTATAAGTTATAAATCGATATGAGTGAATGAATCGATTAGTACCTCAGAAGGACCAACTAACCAATGGAAAAAAGGAACGGTTAGCGCTGCATTGAACTCCGCTGCCCATTTTGTTGGTGGAAACAGTTTCCTGAACTGCGATCAAATACGCAATAAAACACCATAAACATTAACCATAAATTACGCGAAACTCAAGTTTACACGACATCATATTTGTGTAAAAAGTATACCTGATCAGGAGCACCAGGAGGAAGCATGGACAAAAGCACTTCCCTTACAACTTCCTGTTGTTGTATCCGATTCCTTCCTTGCATTACACGTCTCGATACATCCACAAAACTATCATAATCATAGTCGAAAAATCCTTTTTCCTTGCCATCTTTTTCTTTATTCGATTTCAAAGAAAAATTCTCCATTTTCTTGGCAAATAATGTCATAAACACCTTCTCAAACACTCCATCATTATACTTTGTTTTCTGTCCCATTGGCGCGGGTTGTCCCGATGGCTCGGCTATCCCACAGCGAATAAAACTGCTCGGTTTTAACCGTAAACTACATCGTTGTAGATTACTTGTTGGAACTTGGACAACTTGGTAACTTAGTACAACCATTCTTAATGCAATAATTAATCTAGCACTTTAATAAAAAAAACAACGTTAATGACAACAATTAAATAATACTTTTTCGGGTTCATGTTTGATAAAACAGGAATGGATTAAATTGAAATTCATGGTGGTCTGCAAGATTGTGTTAGTTTTGGCCACACATATTGTAATGATTATTTGATTATCCGTTTTGATAGTGTTGAAAATTACGAAAGTGCCCTTAAATATGCCGAAAAGTATGGTCCATATAAAGGTCTAAAATGACATCTGAGAAGAGTAAAATGAATATTGGGAGGCTGCAACATAGGCCACGCTCAACATGTGACTCGATACCATTCGAAAATAAGATATTGAAGCAATGACATGTATCGTAACATGATATTGTTCACGATCCGATATAGATTTTATTCTGATCTTACATTTTGAAGCTGAGCGTGAGGTAAATAATGAAAGACAATTGAATTATTGATGGTCGTAAAATAAATTACAAAGCAATTATTTATAAGCTAACAAAAATCCTAATGGACCCTAACCCACAATGGAGCTCGGGCCAACTTATTCTCTAATATTTCCTGCAGTTTGAGCGACGAAATCGTAAAAGTTTGAACTGAAAAACAAAACTATATTTATCAAAATAAATAAAAGATAAGTTTTACTAAAAGGTTTTTTAAATATGTGCTACTTATAAATATGAATTAATGGGCCAAAAGTCCACAACTGAAGAATTGCAAATTGAAGCCCAAACTTTAAAGATGTACATATTTCTTTGAATGTTGGGGACGAAAGAGTAAATAGCCCAATAATTAAGTTTGTTTTATTTTATTTTAACTTTTTCTAAGTAAAACAATTCAAAAGATAATAAAACATACACCACATGGAAATAATGTGATGAATCCTTATATAGCCCACTAGGACATGGAATAAAGTATTAAAAGTATTTGAATAAAAGTTTGATTTGATAGCATTTAATTATCATATTTATGTGAATTATGTATAAAGCTACTATTTCATGTGCCTCTTAAATAAATTATAATCTACTTAAACAATATAGTTTCTTATTAGTAAAACCAATAAAATGTTACGCTTGAAATAAGCATAACTTAATGTGCTAGCATACATAATTTTATACATTTTTCACAATTCTTTTTTCTTACATAGATAAAAGTTTTTGAAAATATGAAGTGTTCTTATAATATATATCTAGGTTCAAATCAAAGGAGTTATAATTTTTTATTATGGTAATATTTTGGGATACCGATTATCTTTGGTCCTGAATTCGACATTGTCTTCCGTTGTGATATATTTGATTAGTATTTATGTGAAATATGTATCAAGCTACTATTTCAAGCGCCTTTAATACTTGATATGTTTATATACATCGTTTTCGAATCAAAGGCTAACATTCAATGTCACCTGTTATTTCTACAGTCAAAAATGATGTTATATTGCCTTTCGGAAAAAAAACAATGATGTTATATTACGTTTTGAATTTCAAATAATAAGCTTTGACAAGGTTATCCAAAACTCTCGGTTTGATTTTCTAAAACGAGTTTTGGAGCTTTGTTTTCAATTTCATGTCTTTGTGATTAGCTCTTTAAACTTCATTATTTTCTATTGTTAAGGAAGCCAATTAACAAGGGTTGGGGAGCAAGTGATTGCTAGTGGTTGAAGCGGATGGCGTCTCTTTGTAATTGAAATGTTTGAGTGATATAGAAATGTTTGAGTGATGCGGTGTGACGTCCCGTCTATTTGAGGTACTTGAATTACCGTCATTATTTATATTTTATTCGCAATTGATTTCGACCCTTGTATTTCGCTTTGTTTTGCTCACGATTTACTGTTTTTGAGTATCGGGTTTTCTGTATTTGCAAATTCGTCCCCGAGACGTAATAATTTTATTTTATCTAAGTGTCAATTAGTTAGTATCCTCATAATTATAAGTTAGAAGGTTTATGCCAAATTTGTCGGTTATCGTATTCTTTATCCTCGAGATATCGTGCTTTTGCTCTTGTTTACTCCTTTACCGAAATCGTGCGTATCTCGAAATCGAAAGTGAAAATATAATATCAAATGAACCTAATATAAAGTAAATTATAGTATGAACTTTCCTAAGTTCATCGCAAAAAGAATCGGGAACTTTCGGCGAACGAAACTCCTTAACGATCGCGTAAACGAAAAAGCAAAAAGTCTGGATTTTGGTCCAGTGCGCAGCACTGGCCTGCTGGACAGAATTTTTGTTTGTTTGTGTGAGTCATTTTTGCATGGTTGTTGATTGGGCCCTTTCTCCCAAACGTGTAAGACCTGAAATGGGGCAGAGAAAGCTCATTTTTGATGCCTAAACCCATCTCACAACTCATTTTTATCATTACACAAACACCTTCAATCACATTTCTCTCTCATTTTCCTTTCACTTTCCTTTTGTTTTTCTACCATTTCTCTCTCAAACACAACCATTTCCAGAAACTTTGAAGCTAAAAACAACCTTTGGAAGAAGGATTCAAGCCTAAAATCATCAAAGAAACAAGTTCCTTTTGATCTCCATCAACTTTTGGTAAGGTTCTTCATAAGCTTTCTTCACTTTTCTTCCATTATCTTCATTTTTCTCTTCATTTGTTAGAGATTCTAACACCAATCTATTTTCTTTTGCATTCCAAGCTATTGTCTTCCATTTTACATATCATTTGGGAAGATCCATCTAGCTTTTCTTGAAGAGAAATTTCGTTAATATTGGTAAGTAATCTTTTACCGAAAACCTCTTCGAAAACGTTATTTATCATCTTGCATGCAAGGATCTAGACTAATGGTGGTTTTATTTTGTGTTTTGGAGCTGTGATTTTCTTATCATCTCACCACCAAAAAGTTACTTTCGGGTTTATCTTCTCAAGCTTAAGATCTTGCGGTTGCATTTCGGTAAAATCGACATTTTAACTATATTCATCTTTTATTGTATTCCGTTATTATTTTCCTTGTATATTTCGGTTATTAGCCTTGGAAATGGTTAGGAATAATATATTAGACCAACACTTGTGAATAATTTGGTTATGGACAAAGATTTGGACAAAAAATGTGTAAAAATGTATTTATTACCGAAATTAACATATTGTATGTATTAGTATGTAAAATGGTATATTTATATATATGTAACACTTGGTAAATATATTTGGAACAGAATGTAAGTTATTAACAGTTTGCGTTTTAACCAAAAAGCCTTTAAATAATCGGATTTCGACAAAACGACAAAATTTATAAATCTGAAAATGCACCTAGTGCGCCGCACCCCATGTCCAGTGCGACGCACCGGGCTATTTTCCATCAAAATTTACCTCGTTGTTGCTTTTGTTGTTTAACCGTCTCGACATTTTGTTCCGTGAATTGTTGTTTCAAAGCCACTGATTTTATGATTAAACTTATTTCAAGCTATAAACACTTGTATAAATAAACTAAAAGTAACATATTATGATAAAATGTCGTCTTTGGACTCAAAGACGCCAACGCAATCAAAAATGTCAAATACTTATTTAAAACGGACATATTACCTACATTTGATAAATAAACATTGTTACAAAAAGCGATCGTAATCTAAAGCCGTCAACTATTAATCTTGCGATGAAACTTTATTAAAAACATTTATATAAAGACATTTTACACTATATTTTGATAAGTAAAGTCTTTTAAACTCTCTAAACGTCAAGTTAGACTTTTGTGACAACTTCAATCATCTATGTCTTTAACTTTGCAAAATCAACATCTTTGACATTTGACTTTTATAAGTCAACATTGTTGACATTTGACTTTTGTAAGTCAACTTATTTAACATTTGACTTTTATAAAGTCAACAACTTTAACCTTGGTCAATCTAGTAAAACCTTGTTATTCAATATTCCTTTCGACTCGAAGTAATCATTCGTTTCCAACGACATTGTGGACGTGAAAGACCGATATCTTGCCACTCGCCCTTTTTGACGCGGAACATCGTCTCCCGAATACGTCGTCTTGATTTAAATTATTAAATGTTGGAATATTTTATTAAACTTAATCTTAACCGACAAGGCTAAACCGGACTATACTTATAGAGATACTGAGACTATATTATTTACTGTTTTAGGGCACTTAGACGGTGGAATTGTGGTCCCGTGATTGTATTTACCCGAGATTTGCTGAAGTTGTTTTGTGAGTTATTCGTAGCCCTTGTCTTAAATACTTTTGGGCTGTAAAGCGTACTTTAAAATGTCTGCATTTATGCGATAATGTTATTTAATATCTTGTTTACCCAGTGAATTTGGTTTGCCTTAGTTTTAAGTGTCTAAGCCATGGTGGCTCCCCTCTAATACACTCGTTAAGCTTTTGCCCGTGGTTCATATGTATAGATCTGTATTGGGTTATGTACCTAACCCACATTCCTCTGTAGGCTGATACTACGAGCGGATGTTATGGCCTTATTATTAAACTGTATGATTAAACTGATTGCCTTTGGTTTGACACACCTTAGGATAGGGGATTAAACTGATTGGTTAGCATCGAGATGTATGACTACTTAGGCATAGTACCTTTCACTTTTGGATGAATACAAGTTATATGATTTTGAACTTACACTGTTTACTGAAATTTATCGATGGGTCACTTTTTACTTAAAATTGCGAATAATTCACCAACATGTTGTTGATGTCGTTTTAACGCTTTGCAGGAAATTGAGGATTTCCATTGATCATGCCATAGTTTATTTTCGGATCGCTTGCTTTTGGGAAATTGGATTTGAATTGTTTATTGTAATTTCCATGACGATCCGTTTGTTTATTTCTTTTCGAATTGTATTTGTACTTGGCGTCTTATCGCCTTTGACTTTATGATGTATTGGTAACATTTGGCATGATCTATGTAATATGATGTTTTGTTTATCGGTTATATTGTTGTAATCTTGACTCTTGATATTATAACTGGAACATTCCGTGTTTCCGCTATAAGCGGGGTGTGACAGAAGTTGGTATCAGAGCCAAAGGTTATAGCGAACCGAGTGATTTTAACTGAGTAAATCACTTGGACTATGACCATAGGCTTTTTAAATTGATTTTCCTTGATTGCAATGTGTGCACTATTTTTCATACGTGTTTATTTCGCGTTGTTTTTGTGGCGTTTGGCCTTGTTTTTGCACACATTTGCTGATCGATTTTCTTTCCTTTTTATTTTAGGACGATGGCGCCTAAGAGGAGAGTTGCGACCCGAAGTTCGGCTAGACGTGCTACTGCGAACGCGAGGGCTAATACCGCGAATCAGAATGCGATAGCGAATACGTCTAATGCGAGAAGGAACAATGTGGAGAACGATGCGAATCCTGACATGGCTCAGATGATTGCTCAGCAGTTAGCGGCGATGATGCCCGAGCTTGTAGCTCAACTTCGAGAGGGCACCGCCCAAGGTAATGGTTCGGGTTCTGGAAATCCCGAGCCGGTTGTTAATAATGAGGGTCCTGAGTCGGTTGTTAATAATGAGGGTCCTAAGCCGGTTGTTAATAATGAGGGTCCCAAAGTCGTGATCACTGGATCGGGTAGAGCAGAGGGCTCAGCTCGACGCGCTGGTTGCACGCTGAAGACTTTCATGAGCTGTAAGGCCCAGAGTACCGAGGCAATGAGGGAGCGACTGGAACGCTCCAGTGGATGGAAAAGATGGAATCTATCTTCGATGCTACTGACTGTGCGGACAAAGATTGAGTCCGATTTGCTGCGTTTGTATTTCAGGGAACAGCTCTGACATGGTGGAACTCGGTCGTGAATGTGCGAGGCCGAGCGGAGATTAACACCATGACTTGGGAACAACTGAAGGAGCTGATGATCATTGAGTATGTACCTGAATCCGAGATTCAGAAGTTGGAAGATGAATTGTGGAACTTGACCATGGTTGGGTCAGACATCCAGGGGTACACAACGCGTTTTCACGCTTTGTCCCAACTAGTTCCCCACTTGGTCCGACCGGAGCTTAAACGTATCGGTCGCTACACTCACGGATTACCCCCAGCAATCCGTAAGAGTGTCCTATCCAGCAAACCGAGCACATTTCAGAGCGCGGTGGAAATTGCGATTACGTTGACTCAGAATGCGGTCCGGGATGGTGAACTACCCCCGATGATTGTTAAGCAAAACTCCGGAGGGAAACGGAGTGGTGGAAACCGCAATGAGGATTCAAGGAAAAGGTTTAGGAAGAATGACGCTCCCCAAGTTGTGAAATCTTATGCTGCTGTGGCATCGGGTACCCAGAGTAAATACCCGAAGTGTGATCGGTGTGGAAGGCACCACACCAAAGAAGTTGCTTGTTGGGTATGTGGTAGGTGCAAGAAGTTGGGGCACACTGAAAATTTCTGTAAGACCCAGAAGGGCAACTGCTATGAATGTGGATCCCCCGAGCATCGTAGGGACAAGTGTCCTAAGTTAGCTGCAGCTGGTAATGCTCCTCGTGGTAGAGCGTTTGTTATGGGAGCCAAGGAGGCTCAGCAGGACCCACATGTTGTCACAGGTACGTTTCTTGTTTGTGGTCGACCTGCGTTTGTCTTATTTGATTCTGGTGCGGATAGAAGTTTTATATCTGATGAGTTTAGGACTATGATTCCCTGTATGTCTATACCTTTAGTACCTTCCTTTGAGATAGAATTGGCTGATGGCGAGTTTTTGCATGCGTCTGAGTTACTTTCCGACTGTAGTGTTAGTTTCGACGACCACTCTTTTCCTATCGACTTAATTCCAATTAGGTTAGGTAGTTTCGACGTAATTATCGGCATGGACTGGCTAGAGACGCATCGTGCAGAGATCGTATGTTTCGAGAAGATGATACGCATTCCGTTACCGCAAGGAGAGCCGCTATTAGTCCAAGGGAATAAGGCAGGGAAGCGTCTTAAGATCGTCTCGTCTATGAAAGTCCGGGAGTACATCAATCGGGACTGTTCTCTCTTTCTTGCACATCTTGTGAAGAAGGATAACACTGAGAAGCTGGAGGAGAAGCCAGTAATGTGTGATTTCCCCGACGTGTTCCCAGAGGATTTACCTGGTTTACCGCCTAGACGTGAGGTAGAGTTTAGGATCGACTTAGTTCCTGGAGCAGCGCCAGTGGCAAAGGCTCCTTATAGGTTAGCACCTTCGGAGATGTTAGAACTCTCTAAGCAGATCCAGGAGTTAGTGGATAAAGGTTTCATTAGGCCGAGTTTCTCTCCGTGGGGCGCGCCGGTACTCTTTGTAAAGAAGAAGGATGGTTCGATGAGATTGTGTATAGATTACCGAGAGTTGAATAAGCTGACAGTAAAGAACCGCTATCCTTTACCTCGTATAGATGATTTGTTTGACCAGCTTCAAGGTTCATGCTTCTTTTCTAAGATTGATTTACGATCCGGTTATCATCAGTTGAGAGTGCAGGAGGAGGACGTTCCGAAGACTGCTTTTCGGACGCGATATGGTCATTATGAGTTTTTAGTTATACCATTCGGTCTCACGAATGCGCCTGCAGCGTTTATGGAAATGATGAACCGTATCTGTCGTCCTTACCTCGATAAGTTCGTGATAGTATTCATCGACGATATTCTGGTTTACTCTCGTAGCCGTGCGGAGCACGAGGAGCACTTGAGAATAGTGTTGGAGTTGCTTAGGAAGGAACAACTTTAGGCTAAGTTCTCGAAGTGTGAGTTTTGGTTATCTGAGGTTCAATTTCTTGGCCATGTGGTTAGCAAGGAAGGCATCCACGTTGATCCTGCCAAGATTAAGGCCGTCAGAGATTGGGTTGCTCCTAAGACACCCACCGATATCCGTTCATTTTTGGGTCTGGCAGGTTATTACCGTCGCTTTATTGAGAATTTTTCGAAGATAGCCTCGCCTATGACGAAGTTGACCCAGAAGAACGAGGAGTTTATTTGGGGTGCCGAGCAGGAAGAAGCTTTTCAGTTATTGAAGAAGCGGTTGTGTGATGCTCCTATCTTGAGTCTCCCCGAGGGTACCGAAAATTTTGTTGTATATTGCGATGCTTCGCATAAGGGACTCGGGTGTGTGCTGATGCAGAACGGAAAGGTCATTGCCTATGCCTCTCGTCAGTTAAAGATTCATGAGAAGAACTACACAACCCATGATTTGGAATTAGGCGCAGTGGTTTTTGCCTTAAAGATTTGGCGCCATTATCTGTACGGTACTAAGTGTACTGTGTTCACCGATCATAAGTCGTTACAGCATATCTTTGATCAAAAGATGTTGAATATGAGGCAACGCCGATGGGTGGAATTGCTTAACGACTATGATTGCGAAATTCGTTATCATCCAGGAAAGGCGAATGTAGTAGCCGACGCGTTAAGTCGCAAGGAATCGGTTAAGCCGGTGAGAGTTCGCGCTATGATGGTTTCTATTAAGTCGAGTTTAAAGACTCGTATTCTTCAGGCTCAGCAGGAGGCTCTCACCGAGGATTGTCTAAAGGATGAAGGATTATTTAGTTTGGCACGTCAGTTGGAGCCGAAAGACGACGGGGTATTGTATTTCTTGGATCGTATTTGGGTTCCCGTCGGTCTTAGGCAGTTGATATTAGATGAGGGTCACAAGTCTAATTATTCTGTTCATCCCGGAGCGGATAAGATGTACCATGACTTGAAGGATTTTTACTGGTGGCCTGGTATGAAGAGGGCGATTGCCGAGTATGTGGGCAAGTGTTTGACCTGCTCTAAGGTTAAGGCTCAGAATCAGAAGCCTTCTGGCCTTCTTCAGCAGCCGGAAATCCCACAATGGAAGTGGGAAAACATTACGATGGATTTTGTTACGAAGCTTCCTAGGTCTTCAGGAGGGTATGATGCTATTTGGGTCATTGTTGACCGACTAACTAAGTGTAACACTAGGATTTTTAAACACACAATTTTTTTTTTTTTTTTTTTTTTTTTATATAACGAAAACATTCTACAATATATACATAACTTAACCAAAATGGGAGTTATCGTTTACTTCTACTAAAATAAGATTTAACGTGTTTAGAGCGGAAGCTCGTTACAAAAGGGTTAACTTCATATCTAGGTCCCCATCCATTCTTCCTATGCTTGCCTTGCAAATTCGAGATCCTTTTTTACCTACAAACATAACAATCAATAATATACATTAGCATTAAGCTAGTGAGTATACTTAATAACATAGTGATACATCTCCAAGACTATTCAAAGTCTTACTACATACCCTCGCGGTATAGAATTATAGCTAGCTCTACTCTTTCCCGACTAATGAAAGTCGATTCTACTTCTCCTTGACACATAAATGTCTTCTCTATCATAATGATAAGTTAATATATCATTTCTCTACTTGAACTACCTTAAAATATACTAAAAACTGGTCTAGGGGTCGAATGCGACGCATTCGGACCCATAGGCGACGCATTCAACATGACAAGACACCACATCAGCCACTGAGCTCCGAATGCCTCGCATTCAGCCCACAGGCGACGCATTCGGGGCTCATTCTGGCTGACTTTCGTTTTTCAAACGTTTCCTGCACTTACATGTTAGTTTACTCCATTTTAAATCCTTATTTCCGCTAACAACACTAACTACAACTTGGAATAACTTACCTATCAATCTTTAATACATCAATATAAAGTTTAAACACCAAAACCATATGAAAATGAGTCTAGTATACTCACCTTGATGTCGAATTACTTTCACTATCTTTACGTTGCCTTCCCTTTGCCTTTATCTTTCAAATCTGAGTTACAAGGTCAAAAATACTAAAACTTTGATATCGCTCGATAATACGCATATTCTTTCGCGATATTTGTTATGTTTTTGTGTCAAAACGTAATGGATAGACCCATATTACTTAATTTTGTGTAAAGTTTATGTTTTAGGTGTTTAAACATGTTTGGAGTGAAAAAGAATCATTTTGGGACTAAAAGATGCAGCTGATAGTAAAACGGATGTATCGGGAGCATACGGACTCGAAAAGACCTGCGGTCAGCGCCAAAACGACCGCAACGAAAAAATCTACAAAACTGTAGGTTCTGACCCCTTAATGCTCCGCATTCAGGGGGTAATGCGCCGCATTCCTTACCCCAACAGTTATACATGTCGTTTTTCAATGCTATTGAAGGGGGGAAGTGAAAGGTTTTAGCTTGGCAGTTCTTAAGGACGATTTTTTACACTATCTCAAGGATCTTTTTCATTACTTTAGGGTTCTATAATCAGCTTCAAATCATCATATAATCACTACATAATCATTGGAGAAGAAGAATCAAAGTCATTTTCGGTTTAATTTAGAAGAAACATTAGTCGTATTTCATTTCTTTTACATCGTTTTGTGAGTTTGGAAGCAATTTGCTAGCACTATTTCACTTTGGTATTAAACTCTTTTCATTTTGGAGTTATCTTGTTAATTACCATTTCAGGTTGCTTAAATTTTACTCAGACATTTCATCGAACACCTGGTATGAATATCATTTTCTCTTATAATTTGTTTTTAATTTCTATTATGAGTGAGTAGTTAAATAATACTTGTTTGGATTGGAAACTAGATTAGATGATTGGAGTTTTTGGGATATTTGTTTGAGGTTGAATGTTTATGTTCGTTTAATCGAAGAACCATTCGGGTTTAAATTCTTAATATTGTTAGATAACTTATATTCATGATTTGATTAAGAACTTTAGTATCTGAAAAGAGCTTTAGAACTTGATCGATGAATTGAACGAAATAATCAACCGGTCTATAGTTGATTTGAGGTTTAGGATATTCGAAAGGAATCTTAACGAGTAATCGAACACTTAGATTAAAACTTGAATGTTAGTTGTAATTAGGTTCAAATCATTATCAAAGTCATTTTATATAAAACGTAAGTAAGGTGTTGGTGACAAACACATGTTGTAGGTATTCGAAAGGAACTTATAATAACTTATTAGACGTTTTACGAAAAGGTTAATCGGTCTATAATTAATCTAAAATTATTAGTATTCGAAAGGAACTGGTAATATAATGATTTGATAAAGTGAATTTGATTTTAGCTAAGAAACTATTCGAAAGGAAGTTTTATAAGATTAAGTCGAGTATATAAACTTGTTGCTTAATGACTTAGATGTTTAAGGTTTCTACCGTATTCGAAAGGAACGGTGTTTCGTTTTAGATGTCTAAAGTTAGCTCGGTATTCGAAAGGAATCGTGTTATAACATTAGAAGTTAATTCAACCAAACAACCCAAAATGACAATCGGATAACTAGAAACCAATCCAAACGAGTGTTCTTCCCATATCTTGATTTATCACAAAACGATACTTGTCACTTTTAGTTAAATTAGAAAACCCAATTTGTTACGTGTTTCTTGTTACTTATAGCTATTATCTCAATTATAAATAGTCCACGTGTTCGAACTCGGAATTTGCCCATACTTTACTACGATCGACAAGGGTACACTGCCCGGTGTCGTAGTCTAGTTAAAAGCCAATTTCGGAAAACTAGATTTCGCACATCAAACTTCAATACTCATAACCACATAACTAACAACTTTATCATTCATTCTCTTCTAACAAACTTAACATTACTTGGTTAAATCGTTTTCTACCCATCATGTCACTTTTGAGGTCTTTGACCCGTTAACATTTACATATACTTGAAAGCATTTCAATCACTATCCAATATATATATATATATATCAACAATACATAAAAATGGTCATTTCTTTCTCTTTAACCAATTTCTACCCATTTGCCACCCCTTGGGTCAATTGACCCGTTTAGCAACTCCAAATGGAGAAATCATAATATCATACTCTATCTCCTTCATAGAACTTAAACATACAATTCTAACATTAAATTAACATACCAAATGCTCAAATTAACAATTCTCAAGATTACCCCCAAATCATAAAAACCTAATTTTACCAATTAAACATTTCTACTCTTCAATTAAACCTCCAAATAATGTTATAACACATAGCACAAACTCAAATTCATCAAGAAATACCAAATATATATACATAATTTACCTTCTCCACTCCAATGCCAAATTAGCTAAATTCCTTTATCTTCAAGTCTTAATTCTTTATATACTTCACCAATTTAACACTAATTTGAAGGAAATTGAAATCTCTCTTAGCTTAAATCACTTACACACACTCAAAACACATACAAAAACATCAGAATTTGACACCTAGCTATCTTACTCATACCAATTTTCGGATTTACACTTTTAGTCCCTCAATTCTCAAATCTTTCTAATTTACAACAATTACTAGAATTATTAACTAATTAAGTCCTTTCTAACTAAAATCAACTATATTTCTTACAATTCTAGTCCTTCACTTATATAACTTCTCAAATAATATAAATATAACACATTTATATTATAAACAATTAAATACTTACGAAATATTTAAATTTCCTAAAACCGGGATGTTACACTAAGTCAGCGCATTTTCTGCCTATTCGAGAAGATTACCGAATAGAGAAGTTATCTAGATTGTATATTGATGAAATCGTGGCCAGGCATGGAATTCCTGTATCTGTTATTTCTGATCGCGACGCGCGTTTTACTTCGAGGTTCTGGCAGACGCTACAACGAGCTTTAGGCACTCGATTGGATATGAGTACGGCTTATCATCCTCAGACTGATGGACAGAGTGAGCACACGATTCAGACGTTGGAAGATATGCTACGCGCGTGTGTTTTAGATTTTGGCGGGAGTTGGGATAGACATTTACCGTTGGTCGAGTTTTCGTACAACAATAGTTACCACTCCAGTATTAATTGCGCTCCTTTTGAAGCTCTTTACGGTCGTAAGTGTAGGTCTCCACTCTGTTGGGCTGAGATTGGTGATAGCCAGATTACGGGTCCCGAGTTGATCCAGGAGACGACCGATAAGATCTTTAGGATCAAGGATCGTTTGTTAGCCGCGAGAGATCGCCAGAAGAAGTACGCGGATTTGCGTCGTAAACCTTTGGAGTTCAAGGTCGGCGATTTGGTGTTATTGAAAGTTTCTCCCTGGAAGGGGGTATTTCGTTTTGAGAAGCGCAGCAAGTTAAGTCCACGTTTTACGGGTCCGTTTAAGATTTTGTCTCGTGTTGGACCAGTGGCTTACCGAATTGAGTTGCCATCTGAGTTGAGCGGTGTGCACAACGTATTTCATGTATCGCATCTCAAGAAATGCCTTGCTGACGAGTCGTTGATTGTCCCTTTGGAAAAGCTACGCTTAGATAATTCGCTTCACGTTATAGAGGAGCCGGTAGAAATCGTTGACCGAGAGGTTAAGCGCCTGCGGCGGAGTAAAATTCCTATTGTTAAGGTCCGATGGAACTCTAAGTTTGGAGCTGAGTTTACGTGGGAACGGGAGGACGAAATGCAGCGGAAATTTCCCCATCTATTTTCTCCTAGTGATGCTCATTAGTAATTTCGAGGACGAAATTCTTTTAACTGGGGGAGGCTGTGACGTCCCGTCTATTTGAGGTACTTGAATTACCGTCATTATTTATATTTTATTCGCAATTGATTTCGACCCTTATATTTCGCTTTGTTTTGCTCACGATTTACTGTTTTTGAGTATCGGGTTTTCTGTATTTGCAAATTCGTCCCCGAGACGTAATAATTTTATTTTATCTAAGTGTCAATTAGTTAGTATCCTCATAATTATAAGTTAGAAGGTTTATGCCAAATTTGTCGGTTATCGTATTCTTTATCCTCGAGATATCGTGCTTTTGCTCTTGTTTACTCCTTTACCGAAATCGTGCGTATCTCGAAATCGAAAGTGAAAATATAATATCAAATGAACCTAATATAAAGTAAATTATAGTATGAACTTTCCTAAGTTCATCGCAAAAAGAATCGGGAACTTTCGGCGAACGAAACTCCTTAACGATCGCGTAAACGAAAAAGCAAAAAGTCTGGATTTTGGTCCAGTGCGCAGCACTGGCCATTCAGTGCGCAGCACTGGCCTGCTGGACAGAATTTTTGTTTGTTTGTGTGAGTCATTTTTGCATGGTTGTTGATTGGGCCCTTTCTCCCAAACGTGTAAGACCTGAAATGGGGCAGAGAAAGCTCATTTTTGATGCCTAAACCCATCTCACAACTCATTTTTATCATTACACAAACACCTACAATCACATTTCTCTCTCATTTTCCTTTCACTTTCCTTTTGTTTTTCTACCATTTCTCTCTCAAACACAACCATTTCCAGAAACTTTGAAGCTAAAAACAACCTTTGGAAGAAGGATTCAAGCCTAAAATCATCAAAGAAACAAGTTCCTTTTGATCTCCATCAACTTTTGGTAAGGTTCTTCATAAGCTTTCTTCACTTTTCTTCCATTATCTTCATTTTTCTCTTCATTTGTTAGAGATTCTAACACCAATCTATTTTCTTTTGCATTCCAAGCTATTGTCTTCCATTTTACATATCATTTGGGAAGATCCATCTAGCTTTTCTTGAAGAGAAATTTCGTTAATATTGGTAAGTAATCTTTTACCGAAAACCTCTTCGAAAACGTTATTTATCATCTTGCATGCAAGGATCTAGACTAATGGTGGTTTTATTTTGTGTTTTGGAGCTGTGATTTTCTTATCATCTCACCACCAAAAAGTTACTTTCGGGTTTATCTTCTCAAGCTTAAGATCTTGCGGTTGCATTTCGGTAAAATCGACATTTTAACTGTATTCATCTTTTATTGTATTCCGTTATTATTTTCCTTGTATATTTCGGTTATTAGCCTTGAAAATGGTTAGGAATAATATATTAGACCAACACTTGTGAATAATTTGGTTATGGACAAAGATTTGGACAAAAAATGTGTAAAAATGTATTTATTACCGAAATTAACATATTGTATGTATTAGTATGTAAAATGGTATATTTATATATATGTAACACTTGGTAAATATATTTGGAACAGAATGTAAGTTATTAACAGTTTGCGTTTTAACCAAAAAGCCTTTAAATAATCGGATTTCGACAAAACGACAAAATTTATAAATCTGAAAATGCACCTAGTGCGCCGCACCCCATGTCCAGTGCGACGCACCGGGCTATTTTCCGTCAAAATTCACCTCGTTGTTGCTTTTGTTGTTTAACCGTCTCGACATTTTGTTCCGTGAATTGTTGTTTCAAAGCCACTGATTTTATGATTAAACTTATTTCAAGCTATAAACACTTGTATAAATAAACTAAAAGTAACATATTATGATAAAATGTCGTCTTTGGACTCAAAGACGCCAACGCAATCAAAAATGTCAAATACTTATTTAAAACGGACATATTACCTACATTTGATAAATAAACATTGTTACAAAAAGCGATCGTAATCTAAAGCCGTCAACTATTAATCTTGCGATGAAACTTTATTAAAAACATTTATATAAAGACATTTTACACTATATTTTGATAAGTAAAGTCTTTTAAACTCTCTAAACGTCAAGTTAGACTTTTGCGACAACTTCAATCATCTATGTCTTTAACTTTGCAAAATCAACATCTTTGACATTTGACTTTTATAAGTCAACATTGTTGACATTTGACTTTTGTAAGTCAACTTATTTAACATTTGACTTTTATAAAGTCAACAACTTTAACCTTGGTCAATCTAGTAAAACCTTGTTATTCAATATTCCTTTCGACTCGAAGTAATCATTCGTTTCCAACGACATTGTGGACGTGAAAGACCGATATCTTGCCACTCGCCCTTTTTGACGCGGAACATCGTCTCCCGAATACGTCGTCTTGATTTAAATTATTAAATGTTGGAATATTTTATTAAACTTAATCTTAACCGACAAGGCTAAACCGGACTATACTTATAGAGATACTGAGACTATATTATTTACTGTTTTAGGGCACTTAGACGGTGGAATTGTGGTCCCGTGATTGTATTTACCCGAGATTTGCTGAAGTTGTTTTGTGAGTTATTCGTAGCCCTTGTCTTAAATACTTTTGGGCTGTAAAGCGTACTTTAAAATGTTTGCATTTATGCGATAATGTTATTAAATATCTTGTTACCCAGTGAATTTGGTCTGCCTTAGTTTTAAGTGTCTAAGCCATGGTGGCTCCCCTCTAATACACTCGTTAAGCTTTTGCCCGTGGTTCATATGTATAGATCTGTATTGGGTTATGTACCTAACCCACATTCCTCTGTAGGCTGATACTACGAGCGGATGTTATGGCCTTATTATTAAACTGTATGATTAAACTGATTGCCTTTGGTTTGACACACCTTAGGATAGGGGATTAAACTGATTGGTTAGGATCGAGATGTATGACTACTTAGGCATAGTACCTTTCACTTTTGGATGAATACAAGATATATGATTTTGAACTTACACTGTTTACTGAAATTTATCGATGGGTCACTTTTTACTTAAAATTGCGAATAATTCACCAACATGTTGTTGATGTCGTTTTAACGCTTTGCAGGAAATTGAGGATTTCCATTGATCATGCCATAGTTTATTTTCGGATAGCTTGCTTTTGGGAAATTGGATTTGAATTGTTTATTGTAATTTCCATGACGATCCGTTTGTTTATTTCTTTTCGAATTGTATTTGTACTTGGCGTCTTATCGCCTTTGACTTTATGATGTATGGGTAACATTTGGCATGATCTATGTAATATGATGTTTTGTTTATCGGTTATATTGTTGTAATCTTGACTCTTGATATTATAACTGGAACATTCCGTGTTTCCGCTATAAGCGGGGTGTGACATGCGGTTTGGGATAGTGAAAAGTTGTTACTTGTGATTGGAAACGATGCATATGAAGGAACCATGGATCGGGGTGTGTGTTTGGTGACTTGGGAGGTTTGTTTGGCTCTAAATTGCAATTTGGGACTCACCGCGACACATTTAGAAGTTGGCAACGGAATGAGAATAGGCTGAGTTCTCACTGCAGGAATACTCAGTTTGGAACGGATGAGTTTTTGGTTTTCCCACTGCGGCGCATCGGAGCTCCAGGCCCTGAAACCGACGTTTGCGGTTTTCCTTTTTCTATTTAGGGTTTAATTATTTTTCCTATTGTAAATCAATTTGCACCTCTAATAACATAGACATATATTATTAAGAACGTTTTCTTCTTTTCTTTTGAATTATTGCTTCAATTCACAATTGTTTCAATATTAGATCGCGTTGTCTAGTTTGATTCGACTTTTCAAGTAATAGGTCTTGCTTGATTGTCATCGTTGGTGGATTTATAGGTCTAAATCAATTAACATACTATATGTGTTCTTGTTTTCTTCTACAATTCGCATCATAAGCGCCAATTGTTCGATCTTCCGCTGTGAACTAGTATCATTAGTGGTATCAGAGCCACGATTGGCTCTTGATTTCAATATAAAAATAAAATAAAAACATTCTTTAGTGTTTGTTCTTATATTTTATTCGAGGTTTGATCTGTTTGTAGTCATTCTTTGGTGTCTAAAATTTTCAATTCAGCATAAAGATCATTTTTTCCGTGGCTTTTCAATCTGAATCAATGAAGATCGTGGTTAGGTGCTGCAAGTGTTGGGGTTATGCTCATTCCATCAATAAATGTCCTAACGAAATATTTGTAACCTATTCTGAATGGAAATCATCTCAATCGGATTCACTTCGAGATGATTGTGAATGTCTAACTTACGAATCTAGTCCGGTTTTTTATTCATATGATGATGAGTACGATGATAATCACTTTCTTCCAATTTATGATGAAGGTGATAGAGATGAAGAAGAAGAATTCGTTGATGACTTATTTTGTTTCACTAAGTCTTATGAATCTGGTTCGTTCTTCGATTCTTCCGATGATGAGTTTGATAATAATCATTTTCTTCCAATTTATGATGAAAGTGGTGAAGAAAAAGAATTCATTGATGACTTATTTTGTTTTACTAAGTCTTATTTGGTCCAAGAAAATGACTGTTCTTTTGTCAAGAATTCTGTCAAAGATGACCATGTTCAAGATTTTTATTGTCTCATATGTCAAAATATCATTATCCAGACTTATATGAATTGTTGATACGCGAGGTACATGGTGGTGGTTTGGCTGGTCGTTTTGGAATATCAAAAACGCTAGAAATACTAAGGGAACGTTTCTTTTGGCCGAAAATGTTTGGGGTTGTGACGAATTTGGTTAGGAAGTGTGTTACTTGTCACATGGCGAAACTGAGTTTGTTTAATCCATTACCGGTTCCGGTTCAGCCATGAAAAGGCATGAAGATGGATTTTATAATGGCTGCTATTTTCAATGTTGGTGAGAGAGATCTCTCTCCTTATCTCCATGATGATAGTATTACGGAATTGAGGTCAATGCCTTCTATAGTTGAAGGGAATGATGCGGTTTGTGATGGTGAAAAGTTGTTACTTGTGATTGGAAACGAGGCATATAAAGGAACTGTGGATCAGGGGGTGTGTTTGGTGACTTGGGAGGTTTGTTTGGCTCGAAATTGCACTTTGGGACTCTCCGCGACGCATCAAGACATCACCACGACGCATCTAGAAGTTGGCAACACAATGAGGTTTGTTTGGCTCTAAATTGTATTTTGAATTCAAAATCCATGGAAAATTGTAAATTTTTTAATCTAAAAACCAAACATATTCATTATATAAAATTAATTAGGGAGATTTACATTTACGTCCTTACAAAACTTCAATATTACGTCAATGTCCTTGTAAAAATCAAAATTACGTTAATATCCTTCCAAAACATGAAAAATTCTCATATATATCCAAAATAATAAATTAATAATATTTAAATGATTTTAATATTTAAATTATTTATCTAAATATTAATTAAATGATTTTAATATTTTAAATTATTGAATAAATCAATAAAACTAATCCAAATGTTTATTTAAACAAGTCAATGAAGAATCAAATACCGAATGAACTGAATGGATTAAATTCAATGAATAAATTGTTTTAAACATATATTACCAAACATTAATCAATCAAGACGAGGAAGTTTTGCAACATTTTTATTCCGCTAATGCTCAAAATTATAGAAATCAATCTTTTTTAAATCTATATTGCGAGTTTATGTAATTGAGATACATTGGTTAATGTTGGATTAAACCTAATATACTTGAGTAAAAAAATTTAATTAATATTTAGATGAATAATTTAAATATTAAAATTATTTAAATATTATTAATTTATTATTTTGGATATATATGAAATTTTTTCATGTTTTAGAAAGATATTGACGTAATTTTGATTTTTACAAGGACATTGACGTAATATTTAAGTTTTGTAAGGACATAGATGTAAATCTCCCAATTAATTAAATATGAGAGGACTATTGAGTTTCTTTCCTAAATCAATATAAATGATATTAATAATATATATGATACCTAATTTTTAAAAAGATCATTAGTTTTGTAAAATTTGTGTACTAGTTATTCTCTAATTTAAAACCTGTTGGATGTCTATGAAATTGTGCAGTTTATATTATTATAATGAAATTTTTGTGTTTAAATACAGTTGTTATCATTTCTGTTACAAAATAGGTTGTTGCCGGAGTGGTTAGTGCGCGGCCTCCGCAGGCCGCTGCGAGGAGACCGCAGAAACCAACTGTTGGGCTTGCTTGGGTGTTGGGCTGATGGGCTTTGGTTGGTGTTGGACTGTTGGGCATTCATTTTTTTTTTTTTTTTTTTTTTTTTTAGATTAGTATCAAATAAAAAATATAGTTTGCAAATAAAATAATCTTACGAAGACGATGCCTTTTTTCTTGGTTTGCGAATGTAAATTTACATTGTTTAATGGTCAAAGTGCAGGCTGGAATATAAAACTCCGAACTCGTGCAAAGCACGAGTCCCTGGTAGTATAAACTAATAAACTATGAAGGGGTAAATTTTATTGGGCCAAATTAAAAAAAATTGAAGATACAGGTGTATGGTTTAAAACTGAATACCTAGAAATAGAATCATAATAAGGCCCATTAATGACAGTATAATGTTCATCGTTTTTAGACCCCTATATCAAGAAAACGGACCACACAATTACGTTAGTTTCATTTCATTCGAAAGACATGTCATATAGTCATATTAGATCAAATAAATGCATATTACACAACTTGAATAATCACATCAAAACATTATGGTGTATGAGTTACCGAATAAACTAGATATATTGTGTATTCAAGTCTAATAAAGAACAAAAATGTTAACATATATGTAAAAACAAGTCCACCTATTCGACTTATTTAATGATTTATGCGCCTGTCAAGACTTAAAAAAGAAAAACATTTAAACAAGTCGGAATAAAAAAACTTGTGAAAAATAATCTAACCAAATACCGAAAGAGAAATGTTACTAAAAATTTGTTACAAGAAAATTAACCTTTACCAAATCAAATATTTACCACTGATCATTTTATTTACCTTTTTTTAGTTTAAAAGCACACGGTATGATAATCGCGATTGTGGGTGATTCTAGGATTTTTTTACATCCAGAATCATGATTGTGAGTTTTTTGGTGGTTTAATAATGATGATTGTGGGTGAATGTGTGAGATATAAGACCCCCAGTAATTTTTTTTTATTTTTTTTTTTAAACATTATAATTAATTGAAACCATTTTATTAAATTAAAAACTAAATAAATATATCTTAAAATAAAAATTAAATAAATATATCTTATAATAAACACTAATATTAGAAAAAATTGAAAATAAAACAAAAATGTAAATACCAAAACTTTGGGGTAAAATATGTAAATACAAAAAAGAAAAAGTTAAAAACATAAAATCATATCATCTTCTTCATTAGAAAACCTGCAAAAGAAAAAAAAAAAATAGGTTAAATCATTTTGTTGAAAATTAATTTAAATATCTTGAATATCTTAAATTAAACCATTAAAAATGATTTTTAAGATCATAAATTGAGAAAAGAAAAAAAATAAAAATAAAAATAAAAATCTAAAACGACACGTTGTAGAGACAAGAGCCCCGAGAACGAAGCCCCAACGAGCGATCTCGGTGTGGTAACGAGGGAGGCACTCGTTGTGGGTGTGACAACAAGCCCACAACAATCCTATAACGACACCATATTCCGTGCTCTAAGTATTTAGTAATTAACACAAGATAAGAAAATACTTGGAATAGACGAATAATAAAAAAAGTTAATTACATGAGTCGTCCCTATGGTTTGCACAATTTTCACCGGTCATCCCTATAACTTTTTTATTACACCACTAGTACCTAAGTTTGAATTTTGTTGCGTGCAGGGTCCCTATTTTGGACGTGACGTTAAATGTGTCGTTAAATGACCTCACGTGGATAACACGTGAGGGAATTTTTGTCCTTTTACCTTTCTCTCCCAATCCCCACAAAACCCTCTAAAATCACTTTGAGACCTCTTTCCCCAAAATCATCCTTTTAACTTCTCTCCCCCAAAATCACAAGATCAATAGAGAAAGTTAAAAGGGGCGATACTGATTAATTCGATTCCGTCATCCAAACCTACCGCCGTGATCTACAGGACTTCACCTCCGGTATCAAATCCGAAACCGCCGTCATCCGTCAAGCCGCCGTTAACGCCGTCTACCTACTTCATTCGAAGCCGGCGCCGGATTAACTCAGGAATCGCTTGAATCAGTCGGAAAAGCTATTGATGATCTCGCCGGAATTATTGCTCAAGTGAAGTTGATAATGTGGAAGTGAAATCGGATGTGAAAACATCATCTGAAGGGAGGACAGATAAAGATAGTGATATTTCGATTGTTTCGAGTCAACCTTCACCTGAGGAAGACGGGTGAGATGAGATTGAATATATTGGCAGTGGTGATTGAGTGTTGCTGAGGAAGAAGAAGGTTAAAAAGGTAAAAATTGTGGAGAAAGTTAAAGGAAGGAAAGAAGAAGTTGTTACCAGGGAGTACACCATCAATCTCCACAAACGTCTCCATGGATGCACTTTTAAGAAGAAGGCACCAAAGGCGATTAAGGAAATTAAGAAGTTTGCACATAGTGCGATGGGTACTACCGATGTGAGAGTGGATGTGAAGCTTAACAAACATATCTGGAGCCGAGGAATCAGAAGTGTCCCAAGGAGAGTCAGAGTTAGAATTGCAAGGAAGAGGAACGATGATGAAGATGCTAAGGAAGAGCTTTACTCGCTTGTTACTGTTGTGGAAATCCCATCTGAAGGACTCAAGGGACTTGGCACCATGATCGTCGATGAGGAAGATTGATTTCTCAGTTCCCACCTTTTTGAAATACCAACCAGAGTTTAGTTTTTGATGTTTGTGTTATCTTTGTTTGGATGACTATTTACATTTATCTTAAACCTTTGCTGTTATCTATTTTATGGATTTTTATGGCTTATTTACCTTCGTTTTATCTTTCAAGAAAAAGTATCGAAGACGGTGATGATGAGACTGCTAAAACATGAAAAACAAAATGTGTTTCTGACAGTGATTTTGGGTTTTGATTGTGCTTTATTTAGTTTATAGTTTAGGATTAAATCTGGTTTTAATTGTGATTTGAGATTTGGATTTTGATTGTGTGTTTTTATTTTAATTGTGATTTGAGATTTGGATTTTGATTGTGTTTTTTTATTTAGTTTAGGATTGAATCTGGGTTTTAATGGGAGAGAGAAAGGTAAAAGGACGAAAATACCCTCATGTGCATAGCACATGAGTCCCACTAACGGCACATTTAACGGCACATCCAAAATAGGAACCCTGCACGCAATAAAATTCAAACTTAGGTACTAGTGGTGTAATAAAAAAGTTATAGCAACGACCGATGAAAATAGTGCAAACCATAGGGACGACCCATGTAATTAACTTTAATAAAAATATAAAAAAAAGGTTGAGTTTGTTGCATTAAATTATTAAATAATGTGAAACCTATAGTAAGCTACTATTTCAAGCACCTTTATTATATGATATCTAACCAATAAAAATAATAGCATCTTGGGTTGCAAATAATAATATCTACTTCACAAAGGTATCTCGATTCTCGACAATTCGACAAACATATTATATAATGTTTTGATAACAACATCATCCAAATACTTCGGCTTAAGTTTCATAAAACGTGCAACACCGCTCGTTTTCAGTTTCATGTGGGTTATCGAGTATATAAGGGTTACTTCCACCAAACCACGATTAGCTCTTAGCATAAGTTTAGAAGGATAATGAAATGAAGTCGGATAAGATTACAATTGCTATCTATGAATTTATATTGTCTAATTTCGTTGTGTTGGTCATATGACGTCCTTTTCGTTAATTAATTATGGGGGCCAAAAACATGGGTTGTATTAGGAAGCGAATGCCGGTGGTTGAATTAGATGAAGATTCGTTGCCATTGACGTGAGAGTGTCTTTGAATCTTTGATATGATGTTCAATTTACCTAATGGCACCGCTACTTTCATTTTTTTTAACAAACCGTCCGACTCTTACTAACCAGCTTAACTATAAATGTTAGTACATTCGAATTCACACATTGTTAAAGTATATAATACTATCCAGTTTAACTAAAATCATTGTTTGAGTTTTCACATTATTTGACTATTAGGTGTTATATGTGAAGAAATTTACCATAGGTGATTTTTTTTTATTTTTATTTTTTATCACGATGCTAAAAAAGAAATTCAATCGAATCTAAGAGATGAGTTTGTTTAGATTGGGTCACTACTACATTTATGGTTATCTAGACCCATACATTTAGACCGGTAAAAATGTAATAGGTCTATATAATAAGTTCCGCCAAAACTAAAAGTGATAACAGATCTTAATATGTCATGGGAACCGGTCTAAATGTGTTAAGAGGTCTAAAAAAGAAATGAGAGCGACTAAATTTAAATGAGGGGTCTAGATAGTAATATATGAACCGGTCTAAATGTATCAAGAGGTCTAGAAAGAAAATGCAAACGACCAATTCTAAATCACCTGGTCTAGATAAGATTTTGTGGAGATTTTTAAACGTGGCCAGTAAAATTTCTCCTAAAAACTAGTTATTTTATAACTTCTATTCTCTATATCTATCATTGATTACATTTATACAAAAAAACAAGAAAAAAAAACTCCATAAATGCTCTGTGAAAAGTGATTCTTTATTTTGAATTCAACTACCATTTTTTCTAAGGTAATACTATTAAATACCATTTTTATATTTTTTTGAGATAATTATATGTTTTTAAATTCATATTTGTGTTCATATAGAAATATATTTGTTTCTCTCTGACCAAATCTTCAATATAATTGTCAGGAAATTGGTTTATTTCACTGGGAAATGTTGGGCTTTGCATAATTCATTCAATATCACACAAGAAAATTTTGGGTTTTGCTCACAGACTGTGTAGATGAGTAAGAAATTATATTTTTTATTTTGGTATTAAATTAAATTGTTTCTATAAATTCTAACACAATTGTAATATTTTCTCTAAGATCTTCCCGATTTGCTCATGGAAAATGGTTAAGGTATATGTCGTAAAAAGACTTCTATAATTCACTTTGGTCTTCATAATACATTCATCTTTAGACTTTTTGAAGACTAAAAATGTTTATGTTGATCTTAATGTCTTTTAGGGACAAAGGAAACTCGAAGAGCGCCATGTTGGACAAGAAATTATAAGTTTTTGGATCTATTAGTTTTTGGCACTTGAGATTTCATATCAAGTAGTTAGTTTTGTGTAATTTTGTTGAATATTATGTAGTAAATACGATTGAATTATGGTTTTGTATGTACCCGAACGTGTGTTAATACTTTGAATATCTTCATAATATATTTTCGTTTCAATAATAGCACTGGATTTTTTGTTTGGGTTATAAATTCCAGATTAATGTAAAAAATTAGATTTTAGATTTTGGAATTTATGGGACACACGTCTAAAAAGAAAATATTAAGACCTGCTAAAAGAGGTCTAAAAGAAAATATCAAAGGTCTAAAAAGAATATGAATAACATTTTAAATAGGTCTAAAAGACATATTAACCGGTCTAAATGATATTCAAACGTGCACAAAAAAATTAATAACAGGTCTAATTGATCATATCAGGACCGGTTAGAGAACCGGTCTACATTACTTTTAAGCAAGTAGACCTCTAACATGTAGACGTGTTCAAGAACTGGTCTAACAAGCCTTTACAACCAGTCTACATAATACTTTTTGTAGTAGTGGGTGACTCTTAGACTATGCGGAGTGGAGGTTTTTCGGGGCGTTATAGGCCCAGTCAGCGGCTATAACGCCCCCTATAACGCCCTTAACCGCTCCGGGAGGGGCGTTATAGGGGCGTTATCGGGGCGTGGTGGGTGGTGGCGTGTTCTGCGTCACGGCGTTTTGCGATTGAATTTTGGTGGTTAACGGTCATATGACCGTTGTGAGTTTACAAAAAAAAAGAACTCTCTATATAAACAAACTCAAACACACACAAAATATATATACAAACACACAAAATACACACACAAAGTTTTATAAAATGTCAAGTTCGGAAGAAGATGAAATTGTAGCCGGAGCGCTCATGGCCGTTGCTAACGTTGCATCACAACAAATCCAAAGACCAATCACCACAAGAACCGCAATAGAACGTAACCGTGAAGCAGCTCAAACACTACTAATGGAATCTTACTTTTCTCCGGGTTGCACCTACACCGACGAACAATTTATCCGTCGTTTTCGAATGAGGAGGGAGCTATTTCTCAAGATATGCCACGATTTTGAAAACCATTTTGATTATTTTAGGCAAAAATTTGATGCTAGAGGAAGGGGTGGGTTTACACCGATTCAGAAATGCACCTCCGCTATACGACAACTTGCTTTTGGCACTTGTAGTGACATATGGGACGAGTATTTAAAAATGTCCGAAAGAGTTTCACGTGAATCCCTTGCCAACTTTTGCGAAGGTATATTTTTAACCTTTATTTTTTTAATTAGTTTACTTTAAATCTTATTTTTAATTAAAATTTAATAATATCTGAAATAGGTGTGGTTTCTTTATACGGCAAGAGATATTTACGTCGTCCTAGTTGGAGTGACATACAGCAGATTACTTCGGTTCATGATGAAAAACACAATTTTCCCGGTATGCTAGGCAGTTTGGATTGTATGCATTGGGAGTGGGAAAATTGTCCTGTGGCTTGGGCTGGTCAATACCATAGGGGCGATCACAGTCACCCTTCCATTATGTTAGAGGCTACGGCCTCTACTGATTTGTGGATATGGCATGCCTTTTTTGGGGTTGCTGGAGCGAATAATGACATCAATGTCTTGGATCAGTCACCGCTTTTCAACAACATTGAGAATGGGACAGCTCCCGATCAGTCGTTTATTGTTAACGACACAACCTACAAATACGGGTATTACCTCGCTGATGGTATTTATCCAAAATGGCCGGTGGTAATAAAGTCTTTCAGGGAAAGAGACGAATTAAACGAGAAGCGTAACCATTTTAAAAAAGCCCAGGAATCTTCAAGAAAGGACATCGAACGGGCATTTGGAGTGTTGAAAAAAGGTGGCATATAATTAAAAACCCCGCAAGAGCTTGGAGTTTAGAAAAAATTAGAAACGCGATGTACGCTGCTATAATTCTTCATAACATGATTTTGGAAGACAAAGGTCTCGCGTATTGTCAAGCTTATGATGAGAATGCCACAGAACCAGAAGTCCAGATTAGCTTTGAAGAGAAACAACAGAACATACGTGACATGCGTGACGAAGATACCCATCACAGTCTGGTAGCCGATTTGATCGAACATGTCTGGTATTACCGCCCCCGACGAAACAACGATGAAGATTGAAGTGTATTTTTTTTAACGTCTTTTAGTTTAATCGTAATATGTTTTTTAATAAATTGTAGTATGTTTTTTTTTATTTTTAATGAAAATACAACTTTTTAAATTTCATTTATATAAAAAAAATAATAAAAAGTAATGATTACAAAATAATCTCTATCACTCCACATCATCACTCACCACTCCACCCATTTTCTATCACTCCACATCATCACACCCTCTTTTCTAAAATCACACTCTCTTTCCTACAAATCACCTCTATCACTCCACATCATCATCACTTACCCTTAACCACTCCGCATAGTCTTATAAAATCTAGGTATTCAAGACTTGAAGATGTGTTTGGATAGTTAACACAATATGAATCGATGAAATCACGCAAATACACATGGATGAAAGTAAAGGAATAGCTTTGCAAAAACATATCTCTTCAAGGCCGTTTGTTTAGTAAACATACGGACTTCCTCTCAAACGTTTCATGAAAAGTTGGCGAACACTTGGTTCATTTGCCACTATAACCTTCTATAATCATACTTTTAGTAACGAATTTAATTTATCCGTCCTTTTGGATAATTTTATAATTTTCACTTTGACTTATACAAATATACACTCTAACTTTAATTTCGAATGAATGCTTCAACTATCGGCTAACAATAGTAGCTAGTAGCTACAACTAGTACCGTCAACCATAAATGAAGGAGAAAAAACACTACTTTGATATTCAAAATAAACATCTCAATGACACCACCTTGAAACATGACATCAAAAAGCCAACCCAAGAATTCCAATTCCCTCCTATCTTATTACACATGTTCCTGTTGGAAATCCACAATTGAGAAAAATGATGTATTTTTGGGAAAGAAATCAATCCCAATAGAGGCGAAGCTAAAATTTAAAATTGACGGGCCAGAGACTTACTTATTAAATTTGGGTCTGATATGTAATATTTTATGCTCATTGTAGGAACCGATATATATATATATATATATATATATATATATATATATATATATATATATATATATATATATATATATATATATATATATATATATATATATATATATATAGTTGGTTCTTGTAAAACAAACCTTAAGATAAAATAAGTAAAAAAAAAATTAAAAATAATTTAAAACGTTAGATATTTTGGATTATCGTTCATTTTAACCATATCTCAAACTTTAAAAAACGAAGTTTTGTTGTACATCATAAAATGGGTAGTTTTACCGTTGTGCATCAAATTTGAATATTTACTGCATAAAAACAAAGAATTTGATGCACAGTCCCTAAACGACATATATTTTGATGCATATCAAAATTTGTTTTTTTAAAGTTTGTTATAATTGAATAAATAAACATAATACAAAATTACACATATAATAAATTATTTTTTCATATTTTTTTACTTATTTTACTTTAAGTTTTGGTTTATAAGAACCTCTCCCTATATATATATATATATATATATATATATATATATATATATATATATATATATATATATATATATATATATATATATATAATTTGTAGGACATATTTGGAGGTGGGCGACATGTAAACTTTAGGTTTCTATATAATAAAATTTGTATAAAGTAGGTCCGATAGGCGGGACCCAAGCATCCTTCAGTCTCCTGTCTCCGCCCCTGAATCTCAATATTTTATCTTTTTCGACCACAGGAGCATGGAAGATACACTTCCGCCACTTCCACACAACATAACCCAAAAATAAAATAAACATACACCGTGAAACGCCTTAAAAACCCAGGTATTGCAACCCGAAGTAGATACATCTCCGCTAAAATTTATTAGAGTTATATTATTATTGGTATTCTTATTATGTTAGGATTAGTATTATTATTATTAGAGTTGTATTGTGATTGGTACTATCCTTGTATCTATATATTCTATATTGATCTATGAAATAAGACACATTATTTTCCATATTATGATATGGAAAATAATGTGTCTTATTTCATAGATCAATATAGAATATATAGATACAAGGATAATACCAATCACAATACAACTCTAATAATAATAATACTAATCCTAACATAATAAGAATACCAATAATAATATAACTCTAATACTCCCCCGCAGTTCGAGCGGCGAAATCGCGAAAGCTCGAACTGTAAAACAAAACTATAATTATCAAAATAAATAAAAGATAAAAACTAAGATATTTTGAATGACTCCTAGCTTGCGGCGGCGCTGCAAACGTTGCGATAATGTTGAAAGACTTAAACCAGAAACCGATCATGTTTCACTCGGAATCAGAAGCATAATATATAAAAAAGAAGCATATTATTTTCCGATCATGTTTCACTCGGAAGCAGCGTAATATTTTACCGATCATGTTTCACTCGGTAGCAGCAACAAAAGAAAGCATAGTATTTTCCGATCATGTTTCACTCGGAAGCAGCAATAATATATGATGATGGTCTCGCTTTGGGAGATTTTTTTTTATTTTTTTTATTATTGTCTCACTTTAGGAGACACGCGAAAATATCAATCCTCATACGAAACAAATAAGAGATTTAAACCAGAAGCGAAACAAAAAGTAGCTAACAATAATATGAAACTAATATCGACGAACAAAGGGAATGGAAAACTAAAATAAACAAAATAGAAATTGAAAAATTTACCAAACATTGTGCGAAAGAGGGAAAAAACAAAAAACAGAATCTAATATCGAAACTATTATATTTTTCATTAAGAGATCATGTGAATCAAACAAAGTTGAAAAATTATGTTTTTTTTTTTTTTTTTTTTTTTTTTTTTATAATAACGGTGCAAAACAAATTTCTTTTAAACAATGCAAACAATTTTTTTGTTTTGTTTTGTTTTGAAGGAACAGAAAACAAAAAAGACGAATGAACCGATTAAAAAACTAACTCATTAATCACATTTAAAACCTGGAACACGTTGCAGTGAACGGAAGCTTAATCGAACGAATTAAAGAGAGCCCGTGGCTCTGATACCATATTATGATATGGAAAAATAATGTGTCTTATTTCATAGATCAATATAGAATATATAGATACAAGGATAATACCAATCACAATACAACTCTAATAATAATAATACTAATCCTAACATAATAAGAATACCAATAATAATATAATTCTAGTAAAATTGTGTTTGAATGATAACGAATTTAGTAACGTCACATTCCACCAAGTTACCAACTTCCACCAAACCGGCTAGTAGTATGGCAGTTTATGAAACCGAATAGTCGGTCTTCAAAATAAACAAGTTATTTAATATTTCATTATTTATATTTATTACTACTAAATTTACAAGACATCAATATATGAATTTAAAATCACGACGGGTAAAGTGACCACAATATAAATATACATATACATTTATAAGTAAACACTAGAACGATGTGACGAAAGGTTTCCGAGAGAATGGGGGCGGTGCATTGAATTAGAAACACCCTTCCGACATAGCGATTTCCCATTGCTCTTCACAAGCTAACCTATTAATGGATGCGTACTATAATAGATCTAATCATTTGGGTTGTGAGTTTGAATTTTCGTTAGATACTGGAGTACCATTTTGATCAATCTATTAGATGTTGGATTTTTCTTTTCTTTTTCTTTTTTGTATGAAAACAAGTTAGTCTAAGCGAATAAAATACCCACAAACAACACTCAATGAGCACATAGATATGAAGTGATTTTTACTCACATACATTTTAAGTGCGAACATTTTTATATGTTTACTCAATGTGCGGATATTTTCCCTATAATCGTAAGTGCTAAACTTGATGTGTATTTTAACATATTGTACACGGTAATTTGTTAATACATGTAGGCTTCCTAATTTAAAGTGCCTTTTTAGAAGGGACGCCCTTTGGAAAAACATCTTTTGAAGCACTTGAGCACAATTGGATTCAAATTTTTTGACGATAAACTGTTGAAAAAACCGACATTGTCAACTTTCAATACATGATATAAACAATTTATGTTCTGGTTTTTTGAAAAACATTTCACAACAAACTAGTATATGTTTAAAGTGGTGTTAATATAAACGAAATATCGAGTCACAAAAATGGTGTATTTACTGCTTAACTTCGTCTTCTTTAAGCATTTACCTATACGAAAGATTATTAAAACTTCAGTGTAGAGTTAATCCGGCGAAATTTTGCTATTACCTTGAGAAGTAAAAATAGAAAACCGTTATACAAATTTGATAAAAACCATTATTGCATTGGTAGTGAAATTGTGGGTCTGCCGCATTCGTTGGTTGCTGCATCATTTTTGATCCATACAACAACCCTACATGACTCTCACGTGCTTCTACATCAAGCAAACACACGTATATTATATGACTATATTTTGGTAATTTTTTTAACAATTAACGACAAGCTATCGCATACTTTTCATTATACTATATACATATGTTGTTGGAGCATTATTGTCTGTATTTGTATTCATTAGAACGTGTCGTAGAGTTAGTATGTAATTAGATCGAGTTGTAAAGTCCAAACGCATTTACGAACAAGTTACGTTCGAGTGAAAGAGTTACACTCACGTAACTCTTGAGTTACGTGCACGTAACTCTTGAGTTACGTGCACGTAATTCTTCTCCAAGAGTTACGTGAGCGTAACTCTTCTAGGGTTTCGGGCCAGTATAAATAGCAGCCTCGAAATCATAAATGTGGGGTTTTTGAACAAAAAAAGTGCAGTCACATCAGAGAGAGTTACGTGAGCTAGGTTTAGATCACGTAATTGATAGTTCTTGAGTGTTAAAGTGTTGTAATCGAAGTGTTTAGGTTCTATTCGTGTTTGTAAACATTCACGTAAGCTTAATAGAATCAATCCTTTGATTATATCTCTTGTTCTTCACCGTTTTCATACATATACTAGTTATTCCGCAATTAGTTGTTGTAGGATTCAAAGGAGGTCCGAGATTAGGCGACCAACAAGTGGTATCAGAGCCTCTATACTTGTTATAGAGGTCTTTGAATCTGTTTGGTGAAGTTTTTGGCTGATTTGGGTTAAATCTAAGATTTGAAGAAAGTGTACTTTATTTCGGATTTTTAGATCTAGGTCATTCTAGCCGGAGTTTGGAGCTAAGGTTCAGATATTACGTCTACAATAGGTAGTATTAGATATCTGCAGAAGATGGGCACCTAGTTTTGAGTATTTTCACGTTTACGGCGATTTTTGTGAAGTTCTTGCTGCTGTCACGAAATTGCTGAAGTCTGCACGTAACTCACGATTTCGCTCACGTAATTGATATTACGTGAACGTAATTCCTATATTTCGTAAACGTAATTCCTGAAGCCTCTCACGTAATTCAGTATTACGCTCACGTAAGTTGTAAGTTACGCTCACGAAATTCTCTATTTCGTGCACGTAATTGATTATTTCGTGCACGTAACTCTGGTTCTGAAATCGTTCGTTTACTCAATTTCAAGCCGTTACGCTGCCCGATTTTCGTTGGAAAGTTTAGGTGGGTGTTAGGTTAGATTTTTGGGTATCTGTTAGCTGAAGATTTTTGGATTTTGGGAATTTAAGATGGCTCTAGCTACGAATTCTAATTCGTTCAACATGGAGTCTAGCCGTAACCCTCAACTTCCTCCGATGTACAACCCGAACCGGAGTGTCGAAGACTGGATGATGAGTTTTAGGACTTTTGTAGCGTGTACTGATCCGGGTATATGGGCTCCTATTCTCACGAAGTATGAAGCTCCCCATGACCTCAACACAGCCACCGGTATTAAAACCTATCGGGCTTCATCTACTTACACCGACGATGAGAAAGTTCAATTTCTCAAAAATCAGAAGGCATTGGGTACAATCCAGTTCTGTCTGACCGATGAGATGAGAGCTATTTTCCGGATGATCGATAATCCTCACGATCTCTGGAACGCCATCGCGAAGAGATATGGAGGAACGGAGGAAATGAAAGAAGTTAAAGCAGATTTGTTGAGGCGACAATTTGATAACTTCAAATGCGGAGAGAATGAAACTCTAGATATGCTTATCTCGAGATTTAGTCGATTGATGAATGATCTTTCCGAGTTAAAAGTTGAGTTCAGCAAGATCCAGACAAACTTACGTTTCTTGGATAGTCTTCCGGCACACTGGGAGTTTCGTGTGCTGCTTTTGAAAGACAAACCCGAGTTAAGAGATTATAGCTTCGAGGATCTTATTGACAAACTTCGGATAGCCAACCTGCAAATGCAAGAAAAGGCTTATAGTAGCAATACGTTTGCTCAGAAAGTACTTAGGGACAATGCGGGAGTTGCTTTCCTCTCGGATACCTCATTCCAAGTACCTTCCTCCTCAAGCTTCTTACCTCCGACTCTCAGTTTTCCGAAGGTTCAAGACAGTCCTCCCGTATCGAGATCAACCGATTCATTATGTCCTTCATGTTCTGCATGTAGAACTTGCTCTTCGAGACGGGAGATGAATACGGCTTTTGCGGCTCCCCTCCTAAAGCCACAATCTAGTTCCCAGAATGTAGAGCCTGATCGTTTACAATCGTGCTTCGTAGCTGCATACAACGATTTGATCGATGGCAGGATTGCTTGCTCTTCTCTCAACGAGGAAGACTATGAGCAGGTTCATCCCGATGATTTGGATGAAATGGATATTAGATGGAATATGGCTATGCTGACGAAGCGGATTAAAGGGTTTCTAAATCGCACGGGAAAGAAGTTTGTTGGTGGCGATAGAAAAAGTGGGATGGGCTTCGATAAGTCGAGAGTAAAGTGTTTTAAATGCAATAATTACGGACACTTTGCTCGAGAATGTGGTCAACACTCTCGTGAAGACACTCGACATGACCATGGAGAAAGATATGGTCAACAACAACAAGGTCAAGCCTCCCACCAAGGTAGAAACTATCAACAGGGAGGATATCAGGGTCCTGCATCGAGGAATCTCCGAATTCAAGATGTAGAGAAGGATGCTAGTGCGCTCATAGCTGTGGATAATCGGGTAGATTGGAGTGCATATGAGGATATCGCACCAAGGATGGATCACCTTGCTCTAATGGCTACGTCAGATGCTCCTAAAGCTGAGGTAGATTTCGATCCTTTCACTCCGGTGTGTACTAACTGCAGTGAGCTGGAGGCCAAGCTCACTGTATGGAGTACCTCTGCTAGAGAGTTAAGTGTCGAGGCTAATAATTATAGATTAAAAAATGATTCCTTGTCGAAAGAAAACAGAACGCTAACTGCTTTTAAAAAGGAAAAACAAGTCGAAATTTCTGATCTTAAAATAATGATTGGTCGACATGTTTCAAAAATCCAAGAGTATTCTGATGCTCTTGCAGATGAAAAATTGAACTCGGCCAAGAAACAAAACGAAATTGACATTTTGCAGGGAAAGTTAGCCTCCATTGCCAACTCAAAAGAAATCTTGGCTCAGTTGATCGAATCTCAACGGACGAACACTAAGGATAAGGGTGGACTGGGGTATTCTAGTATGCCCCCTCCAATGAATTTCACCCCAATCCCAGCCGATGGCTCGTCCGTAGAGGTAACTCAATCTGCTTCTTTGACCTCTGAGGCTCCAAAAGCCGAAGAAACTGGTCCAGAAGTCAGTATCAGTAAAATTGAGTCTAAAGAGACCTTAGAAAGACCTGACCAAAACTCAAAAGACTTGACCGATTTGAAAGATGTCCATTTATCTAAATATCAAGAGAGTCTTTTCGAGAAAGTCATTCAGCGCCTGGAGAGCCGTCTTATTACTAAGATGGACAAGAAGTTTGAACAACTTCAGGTGCGAGAAGGTAAACGGATTGTTAAGCAATCCGATTCCAAGCAGGCCGAGTCAAAGTCCATAAAATCGACCTCAAAGGGTAAAGAAAAGGTTGAGGCACCAATTCTCACTATTCAAACCCCTATGTCTACGATTTTCACCAAGGGAGTGGCTTCTTCTTCTAAGCCTACAAATTTCCCTCCCAAGGTGTCCAGACCAACTACTTCTCGACCAACTCCACAGACCATGGCACCACCTCGTACTCCATACGTGGCTCCACCTCGTGTTCAACACGTGTCTAAAGTAGCAATTCAAAACGAGAAGATTCAAACTTCTCAATCTCATATGGACATATCAAATGATCCGAGAACTTGCTACTACTGTAGAAACGAGGGCCACATTGCCAAAATCTGTCCCCGTTTGCAAGGATTAATCTTGAAACGGAAAGTATCCCCTAAGAAGGATCGACTAATCTCCAAAGTCGATACTTCTTCAGACCAAGTCATGACCGGGCCAAAACAAGTCGTGACTGAAGCTGTTAAAGAAAAACCAAAATCACCCACACGTCAGAATGTCGCATCAACCACAACCAACTTCAAGAAAAACACCAAGTTGGTTGATGTGATCATTCTTGATGTATATGGACGACCCAAGTCTGTTAAGGCTTGGGTCCCCATTCAAAACTAATTCTCTCTTTTAATGTGCAGGGGCGATCTAAGCGACCGAGCGGCAAGAATATTTGGTGTGTCGATAGTGGTTGCTCCAGACACATGACGGGAGATTGTCATCTATTGACCGATCACATTACGGTTGATGGTGGCAATGTTTTGTTTGCGGGGGAAAAGGGTGGCAGGATAACAGGACAGGGAAATATCTCCAATGGCGTAGTGTCCTTTCAAAATGTCAACTACGTCAAGGAGCTAAAGCATAATCTGCTGAGTGTTTCGCAAGTTTGCGATCAGAAGTTCTCTACGCTGTTCACAAGCAAAGAGTGTTTGATTCTGCGAGAAGGTTTTGTAATTGACCCATCCTGGGTATTGATAAGAGCTCCGCGAATCAATGACATATACTATCTGGATATGTCTAAAGCCTCATCAAGCGAAGAACATTTGTGCTTGGTGTCTAAAGCTTCAGAGAAGGAGTCTATAATGTGGCATCGAAGAATGGCGCACATTAACTTTCGAAGGATGAACTATCTGGTGAAGCACGAGCTCGTTACTGGAGTTCCAAACATGAGCTTTGCTATGAATGACTCATGCGTGTCATGTGTAAAGGGGAAGCAACACAAGAAGTCTCATCCATCGAAGCTAGTGAACTCAGTCTCTGCTCCACTGGAGCTTCTGCACATGGATCTCTTCGGTCCTGTCAGTGTAAAGAGCAAAGGTGGGAAATTGTACTGTTTGGTAGTCACGGATGACTACTCGAGGTTCTCGTGGGTTTTCTTCCTAGCGAGGAAGGATGAAACGGCTGAACGACTAAAGTTTCTCCTTCTTCGACTAGAAACCCTCCTCGAGTTAAAGGTCAGGTCTATCCGAAGCGACAATGGCACGGAGTTCAAAAACAACAACATGGAGCTATTCTGTATTTCTAAGGGTATCTCTCACCAGTATAGCGCTCCACGAACTCCGCAACAAAATGGGGTTGCAGAAAGAAAGAATAGGACTCTCATCGAAGCTGCCCGTACAATGCTTTCGGACTCTAAACTGCCAGTATCATTCTGGGCCGAAGCAGTTAATACGGCATGCTATGTCCTAAATCGGGTCTCCTTGGTCAAACGTCATAACAAGACGAGCTACGAACTGATCAATAAAAGGAAGCCGAATCTGCAATTCCTCGAGCCATTTGGATGCCCTTGTGAGATTATGATCACCAAGGAAAGAATCTCCAAGTTTGGCGAAAAGACGCATCCTGGATACTTTCTTGGTTATTCAGCTGAGTCTCCCAGTAAAAGGGTATTTGATAAGACGACGGGTACAATTGAAGAAGCGTATGAGGTGACTTGCTTCCGGTATACTCCACCTACACCGGGTGATGGTCCGGCACACTTCTTCGATTATGATTCGTTATTTCAGTCTTTCAACATTGATCCTCCTAGTGCCTCCATTCCGGTTGCAAGACATGAAGCGGTCGTGATGCAAGGGGGAGGATTTGATGATACATCCTTTAATCAATTTCAAACTGAAGATGCATCAACGTCCACTTCATCTGGTCCGATACCGATTCAGGTCCTCATCGATCTTCCAGCTATTCAACAAGCTCCGGTTCGGCCAAATTCTCCAGACTTTGAAACTGCATCTGAAACTGCATCCGAAGCTGCATCAAAAGCCGCCTCAGATGATTCAGAGAGTGAAAACAATGATTTTCAAGATGCAGATGGGATTGAAGAAATTATTGAAGAGGGATCTAATGTCATCGAAAGCGCTCCTCAACCTTCTACTGCTGGTGTTTCGAATCCAGCTCCTCCTTCTGATGAAGTAGAAATTCCAGCTCCGGTCTTGGAAAATGTGATTAATCAGGAGGTTGTACAAGAAAATGAAGGTGATGAAGAAAGAAATGAAGCAGAGAATGTTATCACTCCGAGGAGATCTGTGAGAGAAAAGAAACGTCCAGCACACCTGGATGAATTCGTGGCTAGTCCTGCACTTCTGGAGGTCTTCGAAGCATGTTTTCTATCCCAAATAGATCCGAAGAACATCATCATTGCACTAGATGATCCGTTCTGGGTAGAAGCAATGCAAGAAGAACTTCAACAGTTCCTAAAGTTGCATGTGTGGGAAAGGGTCAAGGCTCCAAGGAGGGAAAAGATATTGAAGACGAAGTGGGTATTCAAGATTAAGAAAGATGACAAAGGCGAGATTGTAAGGAATAAAGCCCGATTAGTTGTTCAAGGTTTCGAACAAGTAGAAGGTCTAGACTACGATGAAGTCTACGCACCGGTTGCTCGTTTGGAATCAATTCGGCTGTTTCTTGCATTCGCTTCCCACATGCGTTTCAAGGTTTATCAACTTGACGTGAAGAGCGCGTTCCTTTATGGCGAGATACGTGAAGACATTTATGTCGCGCAGCCACCGGGCTTTGAGGATTACGAACATCCTGATCACGTGTACAAGCTCAACAAGGCCTTATATGGTCTTCACCAGGCCCCGAGAGCTTGGTATGGAACGCTCTCTGATTTCTTGACAAACAACGGGTTTGCAAGAGGTTCAGTTGATCAAACTCTGTTCACAAAGAAGAAGAATGAACACTTGCTGCTGGTCCAAATTTACGTCGACGACATCATCTTTGGGTCTACCGATGACTCAATGTGTAAAGAGTTCGAGAAGCTGATGACGTCAAGGTTCGAGATGAGTGCGATGGGGGAAATGAACTTCTTTTTGGGTTTGCAAGTTAAGCAGTCGAAGAAAGGAATTTATATCCACCAGACCAAGTATGTGCAAGACATTTTGACTCGTTTCGAGATGCTAGACTGTAGAACGGTGAGCACTCCTCTCGAGATCAATCACAAACTTGGTCCGGCACTCCACGATGATGCTGTAGATCTGAAGCTTTATCGATCAATGATAGGATCACTCATGTATCTTACGGCGTCTCGTCCGGATATCACCTTTGCCGTGTCTTTGTGCGCGCGCTATCAAGCTGCGCCTAAGGCATGTCACCTGAAGGCCGTGAAGAGGATTCTCTGTTATCTTAAGGGGAAACCAACTCTGGGTCTCTGGTATCCTTATGACGATCAAGATTTTGAGCTGACGGCGTACTCGGATTCGGATTATGGGGGCTGCAATTCTGACATGAAGTCCACGACCGGTGGATGTCAGTTTCTTGGATCACGTTTAGTCTCGTGGCAGTGCAAGAAGCAAACCGCGGTATCCTTATCATCTGCGGAGGCTGAATACATTGCAGCGGGAAGTTGCTGTTCTCAGGTTCTCTGGATCCAGCATCAGCTACGTGATTACGGTTTGATTGTTTCTCGCACCCCCATTAACATTGACAATACAGCAGCGGTGTGTATCATACGCAATCCGGTGCAACATTCGAAAACGAAACATATAAGTATTCGTTTTCATTTCATACGGGATTGCTATGATAAGAACTTGATCACGTTGCTCCAAATCGCTACCGAGGATCAAAAGGCCGATCTTTTGACTAAAGCTTTTCATAAGGGGCGATTTGAGGAACTGATCAAGTTAAACCGTCTCATCACATTGGAAATTGCTTGACACGAACCATTTTTTTGTAAATATTTCACTCTTTTAAAATTAAAAAAATTCAAAAAGATTTTTGGTTTAAGTTGTAGTTTAATATCTAAGTCTCTTAAAATTAAAAAATTCAAAAAGATTTTAACTTTACTTAGGTTTATAGCTTTTATTTTCAATTTTACGGTTCTCGTGTTTTTTAAGTGATTCGCAGTGTCAGGAGGAACCATCTGAGCTTACATACGTGTTATGGATCAAGTTCTCCTGGAAAGACGGTTTCTAGAAATTCTTGACGATTGGAAGGCTCCGAGTGCTTAAACATGCTCGACTGATCAAATGCCTTCCCGTCAAGTGTAAAGGTTCTTTATCACGAGATAAAGTGTAAAGGTTTGCGTAAATCATCATTTTCATCTCTTGAAAGAGTTTAAAGGTTAAAAACTTGTTTTCTTTTATTCGGTAAAAGTTTAAAGATAAAAACATGAATTAAAACAAGTTTAAAATCGAGAAAACGCGCGAAAAACATTTACGCACGTAATTGAGTATTACGTACACGTAATTTGGAATTACGTGCACGTAACTCATAAGTTACGGGCACGTAATTCCCCAATTTCGTGCACGTAATTGAAAGAGGAGAGAGGGTATATAAATGGTTTTTTTAGTTGATGTCACTGTTACATATCACTTCAAAAACCCTCTTATTTTCAAAAACCCTCTCGGCGATTTTGCAATCTATCATCTCTTTCACTCAATTTTCTGTTCATTCTCACTCGGAATCACAATCTAAACATCACGGTATGCTTTCTTGAATTTATTTCGAGTTAAAAGGGGGTGTTTGGCTGGCTTTGGTTTCGGTTTGGGTAGACAATAATCAAGGACACAAAATCAGTTAAGGAAACATGAAATTGATGATGTTTAAACATTCTACACACATTTTCGAGCATCATAACATGTTTTGATTACAGATTTTCGGCCAAAATCTAGGGTTTAAAGAAATTTTAGTTTAAACCTAAAAAACCCTAATTTTGGCTAACTTTTTCTACACAAATGTCAATTGGGTGTAGTTTAAAGACCAATGTAACTCGGAATAAAGCGATTAACATGTTTTTGAGATAAAAACCATAGCTAAATTCTTAGTTTATTGAGCGAAAGAAAACAACGGGTCAAAACGGTTACGGGCACGTAATTTGGAATTACGTGCACGTAACTCTGTTTTACGTGCACGTAATTCACCAGTTACGTGCTCGTAACTTGTGTCTTCTGAAGTAACATGCACGTAATTCTTGTCTGAAATTTTCAGTTGTCATGTAACATCTATTACGTGCACGTAACTCCTGAGTTACGTGCACGAAATTGTTAAAGCAAAAAGTTCGTTTTCGCGAAATTGTCTCGTTATGCTGCCCAAATTTTTCAAAAAAAAAAAAAAAAAAAAAAAAAAAACCTTTACGTTAGACAAGTTACGCGCGTAACTGTCAACAGATTCACATCTGTTATTGGCAAATTCAATTTGCATAACGTAATTGATTTCAACGCTTGCAGCATAACCCAATTTCACTCGAAAGTAGTCTTGCACTTCTAGGATGTTGTTTACAATATCTTTTAGTAGCTTTTGTGCTTGTACTAACTTTTGTGCGAGTTGTGTTGTCGTTTGTGTAGAATGGCACCTAAAGCTTCGAAGACTGAGATTGCAATTAAGAGACACAACGCGGTGGCTCTTATGACTGCTGAGAAAAGTGGGGCCGGGTATGAAGGGATCATCAACTATCTCAATAGGAGCCCAATTGCATATGCCCTACGTGCAAATCCTGGTTTGAAGCTTGATCTTATATCAGCATTCTGGAAGAATGCTAGGGCTAATACGACGGTCGATCCCCCTACGATCGAGTCCATGATTGGGGATCTTCCGGTTGTTATCTCTGAGGACGTGATTCGCACGGTTCTTCAGTTTCAAGATTCAGCTAACGCTCCTGATGTGTTTCCTGATAAGCTGATCTTCGGATGCTTCAAGCAGATGGGCTATACGGGTCGACTAGATTCCGCCCAGTTCTACAAAGCTATGATGCCTGATCAATACCGTCTTCTGATGCACACGCTCATCCAATGTTTGTCAAAGTGGAAGGGCGGATATGACGTTCTGGACCGCAAGGGTCAGTCACTGATGGTGTCATTAGTATTCAAGCATCCGTTCAACACTTCCCGGTTTATTCTGAGCAACATGTTATGGAATTTAGAGGATAAGTCACGGACTTTCGATCAGTACCCGAGGTTCGTGACTTTAATGATTGATTACCTACTGCCTCAACTGGCTTACACTGGTCCTCTGGGAGAGTCTACGCACATCCAACCCAGAGTATTTGCTGACTGCCGAGGGGGATATGAGTTGCCACTTCAGGGTGCGTTGGTTGATCCTGCTTTTGTGGCACCGGCACTCACCGCTTATGATCATCTGGTTGTTGATGATCCCCCAAAGCCGACCATCTCTCGAAGATCTTCTAAGTCTGTAGCTTCTGGGAGTGTGACCAGTAAGCGCCAAAGAAAGAGCAAAGGGAAACTGGTTGTCGAAGATGAGGATGTGTCTGGGCGGGTTAAAGGTAAAAGAAAGCAGCCAGGAACTTATTGACGAATCCGATTCGGAGGGTGCTGAATCCGGTGATAAAGACGATGCTGCTGATGATGTTGGTGATGAAAGTGATGATTCGGATGAAACTGTAGAGATGGTCAATACTGCGAAGGAATGGAAGCAGAAATTCAATAATCTGAAAGTCCTGCAGAAGACTTTATCAGTGGAGGCATACAAAGAAAAATACGATCGGCTTGTGAGGAAGGCAGCAAAAGCCGGGGTTAATTTGTTGGGAACGGCTCTCCAAGGGGGAGTTAAAGGAACTGGGCAGGCTTCAAGAGATGTTACTTTCAAGGAACCACCACCGGTGATTCCTTCGCCTCCGCCCGTTCGAGCAGTGCGAATGAAGTCTGCTGAGTATGTTGGTGTTCAGCCAGGAACGTTTAGCCAGAAAAGGCCTCGCTCCTCCACCGCTTCTCCAGAGGTTTCCTCGGAACAACCTTTGGTCAGGAAGTCAAGGAAAACCACCACCACCGCTCCTCCGCCTCCATCCACCACTACCATTCCTCCACCTCCACCTCCTACATTCACTCTTCCTCCTCCATTGGTGAATCCTACATTTCCTCCTCCACCGGGCAGCTCTTCTCGCCCGGAGATCCCAGTTGGTCAAGATGATTTGATAAGCCAAATGCTCACTTCCTTCCAGTCTACTCTAATCAAGCATGAGAGGCGAATAAAGCGGCTTGAAGAGCAGTTGAAAGCTCGTGATGATAAGATTGCTTACATGGAGGAAAAGTTTAAAGTGGTTGAGAACGATCATAAGGTAGTTAGAGAAGACTACAAAAGGTTCACTGATCGTCTCGAGGAGCATCTAAAGGCGCAAGAAACGGCGAATGAGGACGATGAAGAGAAAGAAGACGATGATGAGAATGAAGATGTTGAGATAGACGATCAAGATGAGGATGAAGCTGATCAAGACGATGAAGCGCATGATGATGAGCCCAAAGACGATGACGATCAGGATAAACCTGATGAGGGAGGTGATGCTGGAGCTCAACCCTTAATGGGCTCTGGTGATCAAGGCAGGGCTGATCCCTCCGAACAGGCGCCGCGTGATGAATCCGCGCCTGGTTCTGGAAAAGATACGGGATCTCCATCGAAGGGAGCATCAACTGAGGGGGAGCCTGCTGATATTAACTTTAATTTTGATTTAGTTTGTGCAGGTACCCATTTTCATACTCTCGATTCCGCTCAGCCTGAGTTGTCATTTCATGGGTCTACCGGCGTAGTCCCTACCTTTGCGGCTATGCCTTTGGGTGAAGAAGATGCTGCCTCCGCAGTCCAGGGGATCTGTTTGTTTGACGATTCCGAGGACGAGGTGACCTCCACCCGATTAGAGAAAGTCACCGCCACTCAATCTGGCGTTGTTAAAGAGATGGTTGCTTCCCCGGCTGGTTCAAAGGGGAAGTCTAAAGAAGATGAAGCTGCACCTCCACCTCCTGAAGTCCCCGCTCCCCTCGTGCCACCTCCAATTCATTACATTGATGGCCGAGGGAGAAAGATTAATCACGATGTATTTGGGGAGATGGGCATTCTAGTCGGATGTAAGCTAGTAGGCCCGTGCAAGAGGATGGTCCTTGCCTGGCGCTACATTGATGACACCAACTACTTTGCCCTGCTGCGAAGTGATGGAATCCAGTATCTGAAGATGAAGTTTGAGACGTTCAACACTCTACCTTACTATGAGTTGAAGCGCCTCGCGGATCTGGAACCTACCAACCTCTCTACGGATGCGGCCAAGCTGTTCTACAGGCTGTTGAGATCGGACATTCACTTTGGAAAGCTTGAAAACTTCAAGCTCACAATGCCCGTCCGAGAGAGGGAGAAGAAGAGAAATCTAATTACTAAGAGGCGCGGTTGGATCGATGTGTATCCTGAGGTCAAGCAACTCAGGAGAATCAGATTACCTGCGCTTCCTCAGGATTTCTTACAAGATGTAAAGGCTTGGGGGTTTGATGAAAAGGCTCGGGAGGCAGTCGTTTTTGATCAAGATGGCAAAGTATTACTTAGGATCTATGATCCTATCCATCTTCTCTGCCTCTCCGAAGCAGATTTGAAGAAGCTGAATGAGCTGAAGATATATTGTGCGGCGAACGAGAAATCCTTTGGGCTTGTCTTCTCACACGTGGTGCACATCTGCGTCAAGAAGGGATTTCATTCGCAGAATCTTCCGGTGATGGTCGAAGAAGCAGTGTAGAATATGATTTGCAGGGATTGCCTGGTTTTTGGTATTTCTTATTTCCAGCTCCAATTATATTCATATGCTGTAATATTTGTACACCTCTTTTGATATATATATGTTTATTTCGCTTGAGTGTTTGTTTGTAATGTGTGTGATGCATGATTCAGTAGGCTTTTGATTCCTATTTGAATTATGTAATCCGGTTTGCGTTCAGACTTTTACTATCAAGTTAAATTTACATGGTTATATCCTAAGTTTAAAGCGTTTAGACTTCGCAACATATAACAGTTGCGAACTCGAACAAAAAACCGTTTTGCTTAAATGCAAAACTCTTTTCAAAAGAGTCTAAAGTTTTGAAACTCATCGAGTCTAAAGCTAAATAATCTCGGATGAGTCTAAAGTTTTGAAATCTCATTGAGTAAAAGATTAAATAATCTCAATTGAGTATAAAGCGTCCAAAATGATAAAAACCTAAATTTTTGATCGTGACATCGAAACTTTTCTTTTTAAGTTTTTAGGACGTGTATAGTTATAACAATAATAAAATTAAGAAAAACATAAAAAAAGGGGGAGAAAGTTTGTGAAAACCTTAGGAAATGATAGTACATCGCGGATTTTAAAATTTAGAATCACAAGTTTTTGTTCGATGTATTAGTAGGTACGGCCAATATCATATAAGCAATTTTCCGAACCTGTTTCTAATGGGTAACACGGTTAAGTTTGTTCATCTCAGTGATAAGCTGAAAACTTTCGGTGTACCTGGAATCTGTCACCATAGGATTATATATATATAAATAAGTATCTGAGAGTAATAGAAAAAGCGAGGAAAAGAAAAATTGAGAGAAAATCAAAAAATATAATAAACCGTTTTTTCTAAAACTCAAAGAGTTTTTATTAATAACTCCTAAACACCTTGAGGCGCTCCTGGATTCTATAAGGTTGCGAAATCATAGTTTCCGTGCGGTTAGTATAAAGGTTGAGGAGTTAAGTAAAACTCGTATCCTTGAGGCGCCCCTGGATTCTATAAGGTTGCGAAATCATAGTTTCCGTGCGGTTAGTATAAAGGGGAGAGTAGAGTCAAATAAGAATTCCGTAACTCTTGATGCTAACTTGATAAACGGCAAAGACAGAGGGAGGAGTTCACGAGTCTATAAAGCTTTTAAGCTCAAAAAAATTAAAAAATATATAAATATAAAAAAAAAAAAAAAAAAAAAAAAAAAAAAAAACAAAAAGCTTCTCTACTTATGAAAAATGCACAAAGTGCTTAAAATCAATACTATAAGTATGCATTTTCAATACTTAGAGTAGTTAACTAAATAGGAATAAGGTGACGGGTTTCCTAAATAAATACTGGAAGTTTGATGACGCTTTGAGGGGAGTTCGAACTTAGTTAAGTGTAAATATAAGTGGGATCCATATAAACAGTTGTAACATAAATAATCGGAAGATTTTTTATATGATATATATGTTGTATTTAAGAGGACAAATATACTAATAATCGGCTGATTCTTGTGATTCGACTTCTGCGATATGATCCTAAAAGCAAACTAATCCCTATCCAAAAAGATTTGCCCTTTTGTAGGTTGCTAAAGTAGTGTGAATAGCTTATAGTTAAAAACCACAAAAAGAGTTTCGGTTTTAGGTTAAGAAAACAAACAAAAATCAAAAATATTTTATTTCTGCGTTTATTTTCTTCGTTGTCACGTATCGCTTATGGTTAAAAAGGTTTTATCACGTGTTTTCTGAAAAATGAGAGATTTTGTCAGTTTAAAGAACAAAAACACGTTTTTGGTCAGTTTTATCTTTGTAAGCCAGGTCTTATGAAGTTAAGGATCGGATCTTGAAGAGTTTAGCACTTCTTGGAAGTCAAGGACTCGAAGCTGATATTCATGGAGCCGCGTTGCTTAATGATGAAGATTAGCTGTCTGAAAAGATTCGAAGGTTATCGGTTGCAAACTTTACACCGTACAAGTCTCTTGAAGTATAAAGGACTGACTCTCGATCTCTCGACACCAAAAGTTCAAGACAATTTTGAAGAATACAAGCTACATCCAAGGGGGAGTTTGTTGGAGCATTATTGTCTGTATTTGTATTCATTAGAACGTGTCGTAGAGTTAGTATGTAATTAGATCGAGTTGTAAAGTCCAAACGCATTTACGAACAAGTTACGTTCGAGTGAAAGAGTTACACTCACGTAACTCTTGAGTTACGTGCACGTAACTCTTGAGTTACGTGCACGTAATTCTTCTCCAAGAGTTACGTGAGCGTAACTCTTCTAGGGTTTCGGGCCAGTATAAATAGCAGCCTCGAAATCATAAATGTGGGGTTTTTGAACAAAAAAAGTGCAGTCACATCAGAGAGAGTTACGTGAGCTAGGTTTAGATCACGTAATTGATAGTTCTTGAGTGTTAAAGTGTTGTAATCGAAGTGTTTAGGTTCTATTCGTGTTTGTAAACATTCACGTAAGCTTAATAGAATCAATCCTTTGATTATATCTCTTGTTCTTCACCGTTTTCATACATATACTAGTTATTCCGCAATTAGTTGTTGTAGGATTCAAAGGAGGTCCGAGATTAGGCGACCAACATATGTAATACCCCGTTAAACTTAAACCATCAAAACTCAAAAGGGTTGTAGTCTAACGAATGTGATTTGACCCATCAACATAGATAGTGTGATTCAAGTCATGCATTGGACAAAAAATAAATACTTAAATATAAACCCTTAAATTATATTATAAGAAAGGATTAAAAACAGACTTCTTTTCTTGTTAATGTCAAATGATGTTGTTGAATTGCGTTTGAGGAATTTATAAAGGACTCGCGCGGAGTATTCAGACGAGGAAAATCTTTAGATGGAGATTAAATTATCGGTAGATCACAAAGTCTTTTAAGAGGTGTATTTTAGTTTAATTTTCTTTCAAGCGTGTTTTTGGAGTTTTTCATTCGTTTGAGGGTAGCATTTCTATGAGGTTTATTAGGTAGTGGTATTTTTTGGGTTCATGGGTGATGTTTTTTTAGTTTCGGTGGTTACTAGTTAATTGGTATCGTATTTTCTAGTTCGCTAGTCTTTTTAATGACACTTAATTTGTTATTGAGAAACAAGATACCGTAATGTCTAGGTCAATGGAATATATGTTGATAGAACCGAATTGGAAAAATTAGCTAGTCACTTTATTTAGTTCATCCTAACTTTAAATTGTACCCCGTTGTACTTTTAACATTTGATGGGTTTTAATTGTATAAATGATATAAAGATTCAAATTAGATTGTGTGGTTTGATTTGTATTCGATCATTAGGATGATTCATTTGGTATTTTACTACTAAAAGGACAATATTGATTGCTCTCTTGAATTAACTAAGCAACGAAGCCTTCAATGAACAAGCTGTAAGAAATGTCCCTTCACTTTAAATTTTCATTTATTGTGAACATTAATAATCAGCTTTGTGGGAATCATATACGATGTTAATAGCCTATATTTGGTTGGACGTAACAAGAGTAAACGATAAAAGTGATTAAGAAGATCGATAAAGTTAAAGGCTAAAAATGTATTTATTTACTCTTAGAACATCTAATACGTATATGTTTTGTAAACATCTCCATATCCGCAAGTATGTGGACACTCAACTTCAGATTTTGGTTACTACATATTGTGATCAAAATTGAAGGGTATGTAACCAAAATTGAAGGGTGTATGAAATAAATTAATTTTTTTAAGCCTATTAAACTAATATATCAAAAAAAATCTTCAAAAATTTCTATACTACAAAGTTATGTTGTTCGACAAGTTGATGGGTATCTGTTTCTACCCCAATCTTCAATTATGGTCCGCCTATTACCACATATATACTAAATCACAAGATTTGATTGTATTAAGCGACTTTTATCACTGAAACACAAATTGTTGTGACAAACAGTCTCGGATGATGTCTCCATAATTTGTCTCGACGGCGAGTTTGAAATTGGATATAGCTACCACCAAAAAAGGTGAGGTTCGATTCTTCTAGGTGTATTACTGTTGAGGACATTTTTCGGGTTAAAATGAAGAAAAGAAACAATCTCGTATGATGTTAATATTAATTTGTTTCTTGCTACATAATCAATAGGAATATTGCTGTAACATTCGGTTTGAACTTGTAAAGTTGCCAGTTTTTTTGTTGACTCATTTGTGAAAGAAATTGATGTTATTAATGATTTAAGGACCACTAACGAACCGAAATTAAGTAAGTTGGTTTCAAAGAATTTTTCCTACATAGAAAAAAGAAAGAAAGATTTAAGGCTCCCTAAGGAATATACATGAAAGGCCATATTATTTGTAGTATATGTGATAAAATGCATAGAATCGTTATGGTTTTGAGATTGACTATTCAATAGATACAAATCAATCAAGAAAGCGAAAATTATCGCGGCTAATTAAGATAGCTAGGAATCATTTTAGTGAAAGGTGGTATATGATTACCATTTCATTGTTTCCTATATACTATGATCACTTTTTTTGAGTTGGATGTTTGGTCTTTATGGAGCAAAGCTCATCATAATCTTCGTTCAGTCTCTCTGGAGCAAAACTCATCATTATCTTTCACATATTGTTATATTGCATGACATGTATACATATCATCTTTGACGGTCATTCCGAATTGGTAGTATGAGTCGTGTGTGTACCTTGATGTTGTTGATGCAATGAATCTATACTTCTATAGCATTTGAACCGAACTAGATGAGCATCAAGGATTTCTTGTATAGCTAGAATGTCATATCTCGTTCTAGTAGTTAAAAATCACATTTATGCTAACCAAATGGTTAACTTTTTCGATTTCTTGATCATTCCATTTTAAGTCTTATGTGTACTTATGTATGTAGAAAAACAACCTTTAGAGTTGAGGCCATCTTTTTGTACACACAACATGGACAAATGGTGCTACTTTTGTCTTTAAAACCATCCACCTATAAAAAGTTGAAAGCTCACAAGTGAAAATAACACGAGTACTATGTTGAGTTTGAGGTGAGGGTTCTACCTACGTATCGCCTTTGACTTATATAGATATCGATCGTACTAGCATTTTCAAAATTGTTAAGGTTATGGAAACGATAATTATTGTTTTAGCAAAGGATTTTGAAATTTAATGTCTAAATTACAAATGAGGGAAATGCTAATAATTATGATTTATACGTCACAAACAAAGCCATTACACCCATTATTGGTTGTCATTGACTTCTAGGCATCTTTTTTTTTTTCATCCTTAATCAACATTCAAAAACCATTTATTGTCACAGACATTTTGTATACTTTTTTATTTCATATATTTTCATAGTAGATTAAGTTTTTATTTCACATCTACCATTTTATAGATTTTTGTTGTTGAAACGTTTTTAGATCTAATTTACCTTATTCTTTTTTTCTTTTTTTAACATTTTTCCAAGTTTTATAAAAGTAAATTACTGTTATTATGTTTCGATCTTATATGAATATAAAAACTTGAATGAAAAATGACGTAACTATATTTGACAATTACATACTTTAATTATAACATTGAAAATTACTCTTGAAACGCAACCATTACACCAAAAGTTCAAAATTTAAAAAGAAAAGAAGAACTGCACACACTAACCGCAACCATCATCATGTCGACCCCTTCACGCCGGCCATAGAGCCGGGCGGCCAACCAAATAATGGCGCCAACCTAGCACATTGTGTACCTTCTTAAAAGAAAGAAATTGTTGACTATTGACCGGTTTAATCTTTTAATCTTTTGTACTTTTATTAGGCATACTACTAATTAATCGATTCGTTGATACATAGAAGAAATTAAAATCGTTTTTGACAAGTCACCTAGCAGTTCAACCACCACCAACATTTCCCTCTTTTCCTTCCCATTTATCACACAATAGCAAATTCACACGCTTTCCTCAACTCAGCCCTCTCTTACACTCATTAAACATATACATACACATATTATATATATATGATATGATATAATTACATATTACATATATCTATATCTATTATAAGTAACCCACATTCACATTTCATTCTTATTGCTACAATTTTTTACCACAAAACATACTCACTTTGTAACTCTCGCCCTTTACTTATAAATAAATTCATATGTGTAGTTTGTAATTTAAGTGTCATGGAGAAAACTATGAAATCTTTTCTTACTTTCACTGGGAAGTTGATCAATGATGTAATAAGTTTTCTCGTGTTTTCGATACTTGATGTTCTTGATATTTTGTTATGTTACGTTTATAAGGTTATCGATTTCTTTGTTGAGGACGAATGGAAACCGTGTTATTGTTCTTCACCGAAACAAGCCATTATTAAAAGTGGTAACATTTTTGTTTCGGAGAAGGGAGAAGCTGAGAAGATTGTTTGTGTTACGTCTACAAAGTTACATCTTGAAGAGATTTCGGATACTCTTTATTCGAGAACGTCCGTAGTGTCTGAGGTGTCGAAAACAACTGTGAAACGTCGGAAAGCTGTTCCTCCGACGGTTACTGTTGAGTCGAGGTTTATGGTGGAAATGATGCAAGAAAAGATTGGTGGTGGGCATAAGAAGCATCGTGTCCCAAGGTGGTCGGATTGTGATTGTAAGACTTGTAATGCGTGGTCGAGTTCGTGTAAAGATAAGCTTTTTGTTCATACCGAAGGACGGAAAGGTATTTAAATGAATTCGGGTTACTCATTCGATCTTTAAAGTGTTTTGAATGCGTGTGGCTAACTTGTTTTGTGATTGCAGATAATGCTAGTGAGAATGTGTTGTTTATTCACGGGTTTATATCGTCATCAGCATTTTGGACCGAGACATTATTCCCAAACTTCTCAAAATCGATTAAATCAAAGTATAGATTATTCGCGATCGATCTTTTAGGGTTTGGGAAAAGCCCGAAACCACATGACTCTCTTTACACAATGAAGGAACATTTAGAAATGATTGAAAAGTCAGTCCTTGAACACAACAAGGTCGAATCATTTCACATCGTCGCTCATTCTTTAGGTTGCATTTTAGCACTCGCACTTGCCGTTAAATACCCTAACTCCGTCAAATCCCTAACTTTACTAGCACCGGTAATTAACCCTATATTTATCTTAACCCTATATTTATCATAGAGTTTTGAGAACGTCAACTTTTGAACCGTCTTTAACAAGAAACTTTTTTAAATCAATAGATTTTGTTTGGACGAAACTCATAACAAAGTTGAAAATAAATAAAACATGATTGTGATTGGTTAAAATTCATTTTTAATAAACGTTGTTATCAAAACTTATATTATATCGTTTTAAATTTTAAATACGGGTTTAAATGTACAGCCATATTTCCCTACACCTAAAGGCGAGGAGGCGACACAATATATGATGCGAAAGGTAGCCCCGCGACAAGTATGGCCATTAATTGCTTTCGGAGCATCGATGGCTTGTTGGTACGAACATGTTAGCCGGACTATTTGCTTGTTGATTTGCCGGCAACACCGTACGTGGGAATTCTTGATTAAACTCGTCACTAGAAACAGGTAAATATTTACAATTTTTTCTTTATTTTCCGGTGAGTTAATCCCACCGTTAATTTGAATTCACGAGCAAAACATCGTACTTTTTACTTAATTTTCTGGACAAATATATAATTGAAAAAATGTAATAAATAATAAAAACTTTAATCTATTTTCGCCTTAATTGTGCCAACATACCATCAACATCTAATAAATTGTATTAAAATCGTATCACAATACCCATCTGAAACTAATAAATGCATTTCTAAAGAAACGGTTACTTAATTTGTGATATTAAATTCATAAAAATTGCTAAATTTTATGGTTTGGTAATATATTGATTAAAATTATAGTTACCAAAGTTTTAAATGTTTCATAATAATAGTAACATATATTATAACCTTTACAGAAAATAATTCTCTACCTTTATTAAACAAATTGGATTTTTCTGTTACGTGTATATGATGTAGTTTTAATTTCTCTTTCATTTACTATAAACTCGAGAACACAAAAAAAACTAATTTATTTTCTTTTCTTTTCTTTTATTTCCCTTTACTTCTATTTACTTTCTTTCCTTTAATTTTTAACTTTGCGTCAAAAATCCTACCATTTTCGAAGGAACTGGAGTTCCATCTCTTGAATGGAAAATTAGTATATTGTAAACAAATATAAATAGTACTACGTATATGAACGATAAATTATCTTTTCAAAAGTAATCACAAGGTTAAACATGTGGCACTTACCAAGTAAGGCCGATTGATAAACTCTTAAATGATAAAGTTACAAGTTGATCAAATTGTTGTTGAGGGTAAGTTGATTTCAACTGACGTTTTCCTTTGACTTATTTAGTCAACCTAAATTGTTGACTTTTTATCTGAAATAAAGTCAGCCACAAGCTTAAATGGCTAAATACCAATTGCTTTGATTGAGTCAAACTTATTAAAATAGAATTTCTATGTCAATTACGATTTTTTGTTGATTTAATAAGTTTTTTCTTCTCTTATTTATATTGTTGTAAATGGCCAAATGTGTAAATAGATTTGGGTTTTGATAATGATCCCCATTAGAAAAGAATATATAAGTTGGTCTTAAGATAACTAATAAAGCGATTATTTTGAAAATACAGGATTTTTGTTTTGATAACGTATAAAATAATAAAACACTTAAAAGTTTCTTATAAATCATTTTTAGAGTGATCGTTATCAAAATCTAATATATTAATAGATACGGGCCGACTTAGACTTAGATAATTGGTAGCAAACTTGATATTAACTTTTATTTATGGTAAGTAACTATAAATGACTTATTTAAAAGCACGTCAAAGAAGTCATGTTTTCAACATAATTGCATTTTATCTTATTACCAATTAAATTAAACTTTGAGTTGTGTTAAAAGTAGTACTTCAAGACATTCTTAACATTAATTTTTCATGATAGCATAGCCATTCCAAAAGCATATAGTAAAATTAATGCGATACGCTTGACCCTTTCCAATTTGTTTATGTGTGGGTATCTCCAATTCCAAAACTTTTAATATTATTGTATTTTAGCCATTTTATATATCAAATAATGAAGTTTTTCATTTATAAGACTAATCTCATTATAACACTATTTTTGTAAAGATTCGAAAGTGAAAGAAATTTCAATTAACACTAAATGAGTTATATATGTATATATATAATTTTTTTTTAAAGAGGTTCATAAATTTAAACATATTCTAAAACACAAATAAATTAAATATTATTACATGATTTATTTTTAAATTAAGGAATATTCGAATATGTTAACACAGGTTAAAGTAATAAAGATTATTAAAATTGAGATTTTATATATGATCGTTTTCATTTTCATAATATCATATCAAGATCGAACGTTTTTATTTAATTGTCATTATTTGCTATGATTAGTATTAGCCTTTTTTTTGTTTTTTTTTTTTGTTTTTTTGTTTTTGTTCTTATCAAATTAATGAAATGTTTCTAGTGGTGACATATATATATATATATATATTATATATATATATATATATATATATATATATATATATATATATATATATATATATATATATATATATATATATATATATATATATATATATATATATAGGGTGAGGTTCCGCTATACTCCATTTTTAAAATACACACCGGTATGAATAATGCAAAATCAATTTAAAAATAGTAGAAAAAATGATTTTTAAAAACTATTTTGGAGAATCATCCTAAAATAACCTCTAGAATCATTTTATGAAATTAAAAAAAAATTGGTTTTTTTTCGAAATTTTTGATTCTTAAAAACTTGGATGCATTTTTTCGTAGATTCATTTTTTTAGAAAAGTCGATGTATTTTCAAAAATAAGGTGCATTTTAACTCAATTTTTTTTTAATATTAATAATAACATACAGTTTTATCAATAAATTAGATGTATATTTGAAAATAAGTAGATACATTTTTTATAAAATTAGAAAAATGCATCTAGCGAAAAAATGCATCTACGTTTTTTTTCGAAAAAAAATCAATTTTTTTTTATTTGTTAAAAAGATTTTGGAGGTTATTTTAGAAAGATTCTCCGAAAAAAATGTGAAAAAAACTCTTTTTAACCATTTTTAACTATTTTTTTAAAACGTACTTATTGATATGTATTTTAAGTATGGTTTATATTTGATCCACATACTATATATATATATATATATATATATTTGAATATATAATTAACTATTTTTCAAATTTCGAGTAATTTCAAACTTAAGCTTTGCACGGTTGCCTCTCTGATCCGACACCCTTTTTGAGTCGGGTTGTTGTTGAACTATCCAAGTCAAATAATTGATTAAATTTTCATTTTAAGACACATAGTTGGTTAAATACTCACTTTTTGCATATTTGTATATATTTAATGCATTAATTTAAGGTATGTAAGATGATCAACAACAAATCTAGTGGTCAGCATCAAGATACTATATAGATCGTATGTTTATAAAGATCCGATGTAGGATCAACAAGTTTACTAAATTTTGATTGAAGTTATTAGATAATAAGCCCAAACCCGGTATGTTGGTTTGGGTCCGTTAGGTTAAGTTTAGGGTTTCTACACTCTATATATCGCTTAATAATATATCAAACGGAAGGGGTTTTACATTCTATCATGGTATCAGAGCGGGTTTGATCCCGTCTCTATCATTTGCAAACCCTAATCGGCGTAGGGATGAGCCGCCTAGCTTGACTAGGTTCCAAACCCTAAAAAAAAAAAAAAAAAAAAAAAAAAAAAACTTTTTCTTGTTTTCCATCTACTCCCTGCTAAATTAACTTTTTCTTTCTTCTATAGCCGCCTAAAAATTAACTTTTTCTTTCTTCTATAGCCGCCTAAAGCCCGCTAAATTAACTTTTTCTTTTTTCTGCAGCCGCCTAAAACCTGCTAAATTAACTTTTTCTTTCTTCTATAGCCGGCTAAATTAACTTTATTAGATAATAAGCCCAAACCCGGTATGTTGGTTTGGGTCCATTAGGGTTTTATTGGGTTTTATTAGGGTTTATGTATTCTTATATATAGGTTTATCAATGATAATAATAATTAAGGGGTTTCATAATCTTTCATGGTATCAGAGCGGGTCTGATCCCGTCTCTATTATTCTTCAAACCCTAATCGACGTAGGGATGAGCCGCCTAGCTTGACTAGGTTCCAAACCCTCAAAAAAAAAAAAAAAAAAAAAAAAAAATCGGATTTGTACACCATCTGTCACTGTTTCGGTCATAACTCCTAAACCGCTTGGAGTTAGATGATGAGGTCGGCGCCAGTGGCTTCGTAATTAAATTCCGAAGAAAAGCATACCGGAATAGCAAAAGAAGACCACTAGACACGCCCATACGGTCCGAAACAATCACCGGGTTCAGATCTGGAAAAAAAAAAAGTTTTAGTGTTTTGCTATTAACTCTCAAACAGTTTGGAGTTAGATGACGCCGTCAGCCGCAGTGGATTCGTAATTAAATTCCGAAGAAAATGCATCCGGAAAAGCAGCGACCACATCATTAACGCGCCGTCACGTTCCGACCAAGCAACGAGTTTTATCAGCAACTATCTATGTTTATCTATCTTTTTCTTTTAATTTCATTCTCCAGTTCGAGCTTTCGCGATATCGCCGCTCGAACTGCCGGGGAGTATTAGATAATAAGCCGAAACCCGGTATGTTGGTTTGGGTCCATTAGGGTTTTATTGGGTTTTATTAGGGTTTATGTATTCCTATATATAGGTTTATCAATGATAATAATAATTAAGGGGTTTCATAATCTTTCAGAAGTATCTTTCAACGTGTTGCATAGAAAATTTTACACTACTTGTTTGAAATAAAGATTATTTATTTCAAAGCTAGTATTCTATATTTCACCCACATTGACAAAATATTCAAAGCAACCATCCTTTTAGTTCATTTCTTGTTGAGACTAATCCTTTTCGTATCCAAAATGGTTTTCTTGTCGACCTTTACTTTGATAATATTGTACATTAAATCCATATTATTTTAATTTTAACTAATTATTAATATATTTACATATTTATGATCGGCATGTCATTTTATGCAGGATTAAAACATATATGGTCGATGTATTTTGTTGTCACACCCATAATGCTGCTTGGCACACTCTTCACAACGTTATATGTGGGACTGCCGCAAAAATTGAAGGATACTTGGACATCGTTCAAAACCACCTAACTTGTAGCGTAAATGTGTTTCATGGTCAAGATGACGAGCTCATTCCGGTTGAGTGTAGCAACAATGTCAAGACTAAAGTCCCTCGGGCAAACATCAAGGTTTTCCAAAAGAAAGATCATATCACAATTGTTGTTGATCGCCAAGAAGCCTTTGCTAGAGAACTTGAGCAAATTTGGATGACCGCCAAAAAAAATTGAAAGTTACTTTCAAGTTAAGGATTTAACTTGGTGGTATTTGGCAAATTCCCGTAATTCTTTCTTTCTCCATGATCTTATTTGTGTTCTTAGAAGACAAATTGAGGGTTTTTCCGACCGAAAATCAAGATTAGCCCGAAAAAATAATCAATTGTTATATAATCCCATCCAAATCAAAGAAAATGGATGAATTAATATATACTAGTAGTAGATAATTTGGTTAGGTTTCTTATTTATTATCCAATGTACCGATCTCGTATTTTGCTTTAGAAACAAGTTTTTTCTATTTATGAAAGTACTTGTATTTTAATATATATTACTTATAAATATATTGTCTAGTGTTCATCAATAGATATAAATGATGTGAAATTTAATTGACACAACCATATACAATGTGCTTCTTCAATACATTCCCTTAAATGTTCATTTCTTCCATTAATGTTCATCCATGACAGTTTCTAGTTTAAACCACTTGTGGGGCCAAATCGGGCTTCATATGCCGCAAGAGAAAGTTCATTCTCATTTAAATGAAAAATGATTTACAGGTTAACATAAAATCATATACAATATATAGAAGCAAATTTGATATAAATTCCATACAAATTCTACTAGTAAAGTTCAAGTTTATAGTTAAAATTTTCGCCACAAAAATAGATATAAATTCAACTACTAAAATAATATTATTCAACAAGTACTATTCGAAGCAAAATTGTTGATCTAAGTTTTGAAAATCGATATTTCTCTAGTGGAGTGTTCTCAGTTGTTATTATTAGTAATCCGCTAAACTTCTCTTGAGACTTTGCGGACGGTGGACCATAAGTTTGACTTCAACAACTTAAGTTTCGAAAAACTTATTCGGTCAGATGCTACAATTACGATAATACTCTATATGAATAAATGCATTAGGAAAATAGTCGACCCACTTCAAATAACGTAGAATATCAACATGTCTCATTTAACATGGTAATAAATTAAGCAATTTAGCTCCATGTAGAGTTGATTTTCATCAATATCATATTCTTCATTATTGTTAAGTACGACTTCAAGATGAATAAAACACGAATTAAAACTCTTGTTATCAACGGAGTGCAAATTGTTTGAATTAAACAAGTTATAAAGTTTTTTTTTTCTCATACTCTTGTTATTGATCAGATCCTCGTTTATAAGAAACAATAGCTTGATCATTTTTTTTTTTGCTAACTTAATTTACGACATGTAAGACTTCAAATCAAATAAGTATTGCTATTAAAACGTAAAATACCAAGTGTATTTAGGTTATGCATCTTTTAATTGTTCATACAGAATAATTTAAGGAAAATATTTTTCTTAGGCGTAATTAGTTACAATGTTTTTTTGTTTGAACTTATAAGTTATAACTTGGACTTCTAAAAATTGTAAGCCCAAATATTGTGGGTCATGTGCGTCACACATAATTCATTTGACCAGATCGTCCATTGAAAAGTGTTTCTAAGATATAGCATTTTTTTTTACGTAAGCCGAGTTCAAGAAACCCAACAAAGATGCTATAGGAAATCTACCGTTTATGGCATGAACTAAACAACCACCAGATGGTTTAACAACTACCCCGAACTTGTTATACAAGTTAACCTGCCTCACAAGAAATGAGAACCCAAGAATTCGGCTTTAAACAAAGGAGCTTGCGTTTGAAGCAAGCAAAATTGTAAGCCCTGGGTTCGGTCGACTATAGACGGCATGAGTGTCCAGAAGTTATCATTGTCCACCTATTAAATCTGTGCTACCAATTAATAAGCTTTAGCAAATGGTGACAACTTTGGGTTGCACGTAGTCATATGAATAGTTTGGGCCTACAATAAAGTGAGCCTATTCAAGACAGAGATATACACATTAGATATAAGACCCGAGTAAATTATATAAATTATCCCTAGGGTTTCTGTTTTGCAAGAATAGCCCCTCACAATAGTTAAATATCATCCCTTAATTTAGTCTATATTATCTTTCAACTTCGTCTCACTCATCCATATTCTTCCACAATTCGTCCAAAGGTCGTTTTTAACAAATCGTCTCTCCGAAATTTCATTGTTTTGAATAAAGTCTAACGGATGGCTGGAATTGGGAAAATCACATAATAGGGATAAATGGAGTAATTAATTTTGGAAGAGACGATTGTTTATTTTTAATTAAAATCATGATGATCAATTTATAGCGAAAACAAACTCTAACTTTAGTATTCGACATGTTTAATGCCATTGAAAGATAATATATAGCTCAACAATAGCATGTAAATATTACTCTATGTTAAAGTTTACTTTAATTAGACTTGATCAACTTAGTAGCTTCAAAATTTTACTCTTGACAAAATAAGATCTATTCTTCTTTTGTCAAGGTTCGATCTTGTAGTGATCCGTTCGTTAAGAATTTTCCTGGACAAACTATTTACATTATGGGAAGCCAGTTTGTTCGATGAGTTTCCTATAACTATTTACATTATGGGAAACCAGTTTGTACACTATGAAATTAATATCAATGAGTTTCCTATAACTTAGGATATTAATATCAATGAGTTTCCTATAACTTTTGACTGAGTAAACTTTGGATTCATTCGAGGCAGGCCCGATATAAGAAGCAGAAACCCTTGTAGTGTTGGACAAACGCTGTAGAGGAGCAAAATTTTGAATCTGGACAACAATTAAAGGAATCGTGAGCGAGGTAAAAAAAATTGAAGGTATTCAGAGACAAATGTAGATAATGTTGTTGGAGCATATTCGTCATTGTTCGTAGCTTGTACATAGTCTAGAAATGTGTCATGAAACATAGTATGTATATAGATCGAGTTGTAAAACGTTTCGTTGCATTTTATGGTTGTTACGCTAGGTGTTGCGCAGGCAACACCGAGGTGGAGCAACATCAGTGTTGCGCTGCGTAACACCACTTCTGGTGTTGCGGTTGCGTAACAAGCTAAGGTTCGGTGAATACTATAAATACCCTAACCACCAGCCATAAATGTAACCGTTCTAGAGAGAGAACACCGGTTACGCTACATAGAGTCCTAGGTTGCGCAACACCATCTCGAGCGGTCCAAAGTATTAGTAATCGTTTGTATTTGATATTATTCGTATTGTAAACCTTTACGTAAGATTAATAATATCAATCATTCGGTTATTTGAGTGTTACACCAATATAAAGTCACTTTAAAAGTCATTCCGCAACTTTCTAGTGATTGGGTCCAAATCGAGGTCCAACGAGGGCGACCAACAAGTGGTATCAGAGCCTCTATAATCGATATAGAGGTTTTTGGATCCATTTGGTGTTTTTACGGGTTATTTCAATGTGAATCTAGGATTTGAAGTTTGGTACTTTGAAGATTTGTTTTGTAGATCTAGGCTGTATCCGGGGTTTGTTGGCTTTGAAATTCAAGATTTAGGTTAGCATTAGTTCACTTATCATATCTGAAGAAGATGGTGTCCTAAAGCAAAGATTTCGTTCCCGACGACTTGTGCAACACCACTGTCACGTCACTGCCTCGCAATGAAATGACTCAATAAAAATGTTTGAATTGAGATTGGTTATATTTGTGTCTAATTTTATCTTATGTTGTTGGCAAGTCCAACCTTGTGGACAAAATCGGTTTAGGAAGGTTAAAGGCTTGTACTTTGTTACTTGTCTGTGGTTTCCAAGATAATACCATATAAAATGCTTGCTTAAGTACTTTGTAATTTTTTTTCTCTTCCATTCTTTCCGGCTGTAAAGAATGTCTAAAAAATAATAATCAAATGTATGGATAACTTGAGTTATCATTAAGGGTACTGAGTTGTGGCTGAATTATTTTCCGGTGACAAAATTACATGGACAAGGTTTTTCCTTGTCACTAGGTTGGGTTGATAGTGAGTCGTCACTATCGTTCAAATGATATTTTCTTTATGGAATGTCAAAATCATTGTCCTCTGAAAATAAGTGACATGTTTTCACTTCAACGCAATGCCACAATTTTTTGCGGCAATTTCCCTTTCAGAGGGGTAAAAGCTAGAGCCAAAACTACCCTTTCAAATAGGTGACACACATTCACTAGAAGGCAATAGCACCAACAGTGCCAAACGATTGACATCTAAGAGTAAGAGTTTATTACATACATTCATAATTCAACTCTATGCATAGTCGTAAATTTGTTTTTGAGTTTGCCTTTTAACTTCACATATATTTAGCACCAGCTTTGAATTACAACCGTGTGATTCGAAGTTCAAAGGCCAAGTAGATAACTACACAAATTAAGAAACAAATGGGACTAATCATAAATTAGACTATCATAAGTTCGTTTGAAACTGCACGTCGTACATTTTCTGATATGTTAAAATTAACAAAGTAACAATATTGATACAACAGATAGAATGACAAATGTAAAGGATGAAATTATTGTGACATACTAAATAATATGATCAATCCAAGTACATTTTATTAAGAATAGCAAGTCTTAAGCTGTCTTGATTTGTGAATCCACTAGGAACCTTTACAACAACATCTTGTAGCATCAAATCCTTCACACTTGACACACTCGCAGACTGGACTTTTAAATTAAGAATTTTAAGTGCATCCATTAGTAAGGCTGTTGGATGGTTAATATCCGCTGATTGAACCCTAATCATAGCTTCTGATCCAAGTAATTTCACCTCGACTTCAACTTTATTAGCATTAGCATGACCAGTGATAGTTCTTGATTTAGGAACATTGTTATAATTATCATAATTGTTGAAGGTCAAATGATTCTCGATTTTTGAACTTCATGGTGATGATTCTGATCCTATATTCTTTTCTAATGTTTGGATTTTGGATTTGAGTTGGTTGATGTATGTAACTGCATCTCCTAGTAGAGAAGCTTTGTCCATCTTTGAAACATATGGAACCACACTTCTAAGAGTGTAAAATCTGTAATTTAATATCTCTCTTCGTTGTCTTTCCGCCTGGACATGGTACCCAGGTGCCATTGCCATTACTTTTGGTTGCTTAATGGCTCCCTTTGCTCGTCTGCCTCTCCCCTTCGGAGAGATAGTAACATTGGATGTTGATGGCGATGAGCAATTGATTTCTAATGGATCTGAATCAGAAGATGACATCTTCATCTTCTTCTTGCTAATCAGCTCTTCGTGTCCAAAATTTTCACTTACATGAATACATGGAACTGAGAATTGATCATAAAATTAGATGAATATATTAAGAACATAACATACTTGAACTCGCTTTTTTACATCTATATATAATTTATTGTATCTAGATGCAATACATTATCTTATATTGATTAGCCTTCTAATGTGTAAATCAAGCAAGAAAAGTATTCGAATATGAGACTTTTAATTGATAAGGGACTCGAGTTTTCCATTTCATAAGCATAGTACATAAAATTTTATCATTGTATCATGATGGAGAGCGGGCGAAAGCTAACTATAGAAGATCAAACATCATACATGAGCAAGAATCTTTGTTTCATATCGTTCATTTCTCTCTATTCAAGTAAGTTTTAAATCCTTTCATATGTATGTTAATTAGACGCTACGATAAGTTATCTATTAATTTTATCTCATACTAATTTAAGCGAACACATACATCATTTTATCAATTCATTGACTATAATTAAATAACTCAATCTTGGATCAAATAATTAACAAAATTGAACTACTCTTCTCAAACTTGAATTTTGCCACATAGGCGTCGTCGGTTAAAAGAAACAAGAAAAACAAAAGATAAAAGATACCTTGATTAGGGATTTCACATTCGTCAACAAGATTTGCAAAGTTGATGCCAAAAGAGTTATCAAGATCAAAGATAGACTTCGTTAAATGGATTAAGCCACCATCTTGTTTAACTGTATCACACGAACCCAATTCAACAACGCCATTAGACGTTGCAATGCAAACCAAAGACTTGATTCCATGTACTCTAACTTCTTCAGTTCTTTTACTATTGAACTTCCTTAGCTCCATGTCCCCAGCCAACCACATGAAGGATCCCGAACTATAACTTTGTCCAACCACATCATCTCCAGCTGGAAAATACGTTCCAACCAAGGACATAATCAACCATTGAGTATCAGTAACATCGTCACATCCAAACATTGAATCATGGTCATTTGTTCTAGGGAAATAAGCATCAGCCCACAAGAGAACAAGACGACCATCAACGTCTTTGGAGGCTTGCCAAAATATGGCGTACAGCCACCTCTCCAGTCGGGTTTGAAGGATGAATCTGAGGCGAGATTGAAGTGAGGATTGTGGCATAGTGTATGAGCGAAGTAATGACTTGGAAAAACCGTCAGGTGCTATTATGATGTGTTACACAACGTCCAGTGGACTGTATTCATAAATACTATTCGTGACGTCATCATGTTAATTTGTATTGATGCAAACTTGCAAACGATTGGGTCCATCAAGGATACCCTCGAACCAAATAATATTTGATTCCTTGTCCATGGAGCCCTATTCATTTCCTTCCACAATTTTCATCATAGTCATTATTTCGTTAAATTATAATTTTGGTTTAAAACTTGAAGAGCGAAAATTAAAATAAAACCTATTGATATTTTAACGTATTGGTTCGTGTAGTCATTTTCAATACCTTAATTACATATAACGTTACTTGTACGATATTGTGGTTTCAAACAAAAATCCCGACATAGAACTCCAAGGAAGAAGCGGTCCCTTAGGACTGCTCATTTTCATACTAACGACTGAATAATCCTAGTGGCTATGGCTTCTATTTGTTCCACATACACAAACAACTGGATTTTCGGGTTTTCCTATTTCAATATATTTCTAAGGATTTGCATTGATTGGTTGTCGGGCTGAATAAGCTAATGAAACTTAGTAAATATTAAGATATTATTGATAGCGAAGATTCAATCACTAACCATAAATTAGTATGAAAACTACAAAATAGTAGTAAAAACTGTTAAAGTATTAACTATTGATAAGATACATTCAGACTCGACTACTTTGGAGGTTTTTCAAACATTATTTTAACTGCTGTGTACTCTTTAATTTGTCAATGTAATAAACCAAACTCTATTTTATATGTTAAGATCAGAGACTCCTCAATCATGACGAGCTAAGAGCGCTAGGAGTGGAGTCGTTGTCAGCTCGTTGTGAGCTCGACAACGACGGAGGCCTCTCGTTATCATACCGCCCCCACTCGTTGTGGGGGCTCGTTGTGGAGATCGTCGTGGCTGTAACGAGTCGTTGTGATGTTTTTTTTTTTTTTTTTTTTTTTTTTTTTTCTTTTGCTTTTAAATATACAATATATCAAAACAAAAATTGGTTTAACAAATATGTTTTGAATCCAAATTTTGTTTTTGCAGGTTGGAGGTTAATGGAGGAAACCATTTGCAGACATTTATGGGAAGAAGATAACCCATTTCTTTCCTTTTTTTTCTATTTTTTTATTAATTTATTATTTACATTTTTTACCCTCAAGATTATTACATTTTAAGTTTTTTCTTAACCCTTTTATTTTGTCAATTCATTATTTTAGTTTTTAATTATTGTATTTTGTTTTTATTTTAATTATTGTATTGTATTTTTATTTTAATAAAATGTATTATTTATTTTATTTAAATCTTTTAAGAAAAAAAAAAATTAAACTCTCACAACCTCCACAACCCTCCCTATCATAACAACCCCACAATCTCACAACCCTCATTCTCACTGCCACGTCATCACCTTTTTTCCCCACCACCACCACTACCCTCATTCTCACTCATTATCACTCCGGGTGAGTGATACTTTTCGGCGACTGAGTTAGCAACTATTTTCGCGCGGCACTATATATTTTTGGGGTGATACCATTTACCCGGCAACTACTTTTTTTTTGGCAACATAAAGTTAAGTTCACTGCAACCTAAGTGTTCGAGCAGTGGTTGTCAAACACGAGGATTGGTGGTGTCAACCTTGGATCTCCTGTGATGATCACAGTGCAAACCCAGTAAGTTCTTGACGAACCTAGGGTGATCAAGGTTGAAGGTGAAAGCGAGAGTATATGAACTCTGTGTTAGCTTTTGTGTATGTGTTGAAGTGAGATTCAAGTGAGAATGAGATGCCTTTGACAATGATTGAGGCTGTGTATTTATATGACCAGTTTCAAGTATATGGAACGTCCATCAATTAATGACAATATTGAATACTTAAACTGCCTTGGTAATCAATCACTGGTATACTAATCGTCTTCTATCTTTATTATTGTATGCCACGGCTCACTATTATGACAGTAGTAAAGTGGTTGTTAAGTATCATTGTGACTGTCGTCAAAGGTAAAGGGAAACACCTTTAAATGACAGGTGATGGCATACAGGCGGTACAACTTGGGCGAGCAATGACAGGCAGGCGATGATGACAGCCTGTCAGGCAATGGCATATGCATAAATGATTATTGGCAATTGACATATGCAATGGCAATGGCATATGCAATGGCATATGCATAAATGATTATTGACAATTGACATATGCAATGGCAATGGCATATGCAATGGCATATGCAATGGCAATTGACAGCCTGTCAGGCAATAATAGCATACAGGCTGTACAAGTGTTTTGCTCAATGGGCTTGCCTGTAGCAACAGGCTTTAAGAATAAAAGCCCATTCTAGTATTTAGGTTTTAGGGATTACTTATATATATGCATAGGGTAATCCCTACTAACCTCATCATGCCCCCGAGTTAGGATTTGTCAAAACGAAGTTTTCAAGTCGTAACTATTCTACTCACGTAAGTTTTTTTTTTTTTTTTTTTTTTTTTTTTTTTTTTTTTTTTTCGAGTCACGAGTATCGAGCCGGGTACCAGGGCACATTAGCCTGGTACCGGCTGTATGTAGGTACCGGCTGTACCTATGATGGTACCGGCTGTATGTTCCGACTCGAGCATAAGCGATCGAAGTTCCCATAGTCGCAAGCCGGGTACCGGCTAATAGCCTGGTACCGGCGGTATTAATCCCTCGCCAAGCCGGGTACCGGCTGTACCAGCTCGGGTACCGGCGGTATGTATTGCGAGCCGGGTACGGGCTGTACTACTCGGGTACCGTCGGTATTTTCCTCACTCCCCGAGTCGCGGCGACCGTTGAAGCCGGATACCGGCTGTAAAGCCAGGTACCGACGGTTTGGGGATAAGGTGGGTACCGACTATTATAGCCTGGGTACCGGCGGTTGAAATTCCTTGTTTGACTCGTATTCCTTTTTCTAATGGTGATTGTATGTTTTGTTTCAGGAGCAATTGGTTGTTTGTGTTAGGAGACTATCCTGCAGGTATGTGACTTACTTGTCCTTTGCATTCATTGGTTTGCGCCTGCTAACAATAACTGATGTACGGTGTTATTTATTAGGCATACCATAGTTACCTTTGTTTGACATGGGGGAGCCAGTGTCAGTAAGAGAATTGCCCTCAGTTTTTTATAGCCGTAGCAAAATCAATGACAAAATGCTAGGAAGACTTATGAATGTGTACCCATGCCTTAGGAAATATAATGCTATCGTATCTAGCGAACACCAACGAGCCCATTCTCCTCCGGAAGGAAAAGTAGCCCTTTATATCAATTACCTTTCCCATTGCAATTTTAGATTGTCTGCCACTGCTTTTTACCTGAATGTGCTGAACTATTACAAGCTGGGATTTGCACAGTTGCATCCAGTAGCCTGTTCAAAAGTCGTGACTTTTGAGATGTTGATGGTGGCAATGGGAATAAAACCCACAGTGTCTATGTTTAGGACATGCTATAAATTGACTAAATCCAATGATTGGTATTCAGTAGAGTTGAGAGATAGGAAGCAAAAATTTATTTCTGATTGTGCGACTAGTCATAGGAATTGGAGATATAGATATGTGTTTGTCGATACGGCTTTTAGAAATATTTGGGCTAGTAACCTTGTTAATTGGAAAACTGGGTTTGACAAAGACATAAACGAGCTTCCCCATCTGAAGCCTCCTAGCGCAAGGTTGTGTAAGCAGATTGTACGAAGGACAATTAACTTTAGGGTTTATGAGGAAGGTGCGTTGGTATTGGCTGGTATTTCGGATAACTAGGATAAAGGAATGAAGCCTGTGATAAGGGACTCTGAGACTGGGAAACGTGGGTTCCTGCTGTTACTTAGACATACCTTTATATTAGTTTTTTTTTTTTATACTGACCTATTGTATGTTTCCTTGCAGCTATGAGTTTGATGGATTTCATGACAGGAGATCCTGATTGTATGGAGTATGAGATTGAAACTCATCCTGTTGATGTTATCCCTGGTGCACAAGAGACTGGAGCCACCTCTCAATCTAACTCAGTAAGGATGAACATGACATCTACCACTGATGTTGTATCAAACACCACTCCAAGTAAGTACACAAACTTTATACATGTGTATTTGTCATGATAAATATATAATCACGTTTTTTGCTTTTGTTTCACAGGTGCTGCTAGACATGAGAAGTCGACATCACAAACTATTTCTGAGAATGACAACGATGACGAAACAGGTAACCCCGTAATTATAGTCATTGCCAACTTATTACCCGTTGCTTAACATTTTTATTCTGATCATGCAGAGGAGTTTGATGATCTTGGGGCAACGTCCCTTCCAGATCCCAGGCTGGATGATCGAGATATGTTAGGATTGGGCAAAAGGGGGACGAGTTTAGATGTGAGTGATTATGACGCCCCTTCGTATAAGGTTCCAAAATTGTCCTTTCCCTCTAGTTTGCCCTCTAATGCCACCCTGGTTACCAAATCATGTGGAGCTGACACTACATTTGGAAAGACCTCTAGTATGTTTGGAACTATCGGCATTTCTTCTGGGTCTACGATGTCCCTTGCTACCGGATCTATAAGCAAAAGTACAGGGGGCTTAATTAATGCAGCGGATGTAAACATGTTCAATAGCTTTATGGAGTATGTCAGACAAGTTGTAAGCAATGAACAGGGGGAATTAAAGGAGTCTTGTGCCGAGTTGCAGGTAAAACTAGACAATAGCAAGAAGGATATTATCTCTTTAAAGAAAGATCTAGCACTGGAGCGGACTACAACTAGTCGTTGTCAAGAGGAAATGTGCATGCTTAGGGAGAAAGTATCCCAGCAGGAGTCCACGTTGTCTGAGGTTGAAACAGAAAAACAGGAGATATCAGCTACCTTGGGTGCCCGTGATGAGCAGTTGGCTCAAAAAGATGCTGAGCTAGAATCTATGAGGCAAACGATTGTCAAAATGCGTGCAGAGCGTGATGTTGCCGTGCAGAAGAGAAAAGATTTGGTTGCTGCGCTGCCTCAGCTGTTTGATTTGATGCTTAAGCATCCGGATGTTGCTAGTGTTTTGAATGACTTCAACCGTGCTACTCATATGTTTGGAAGACATGTTGCCAGCAAGAAAGTGAAGGATGCACTCCCCAATACTCCCTTGGAGGCCTTGCCTCATTTGAATCCTGGAACACATGCCCACATGGTTCGTGCAAGCGAGGTATTTGCAGAGAGGGCTTTTCCCATTATGAGTACCCTAGTACAAGATTTGGAGCTATCACTTGCAGCTATTATTAACTTATTGTCACCACAGTCCGAGTCGCAATCTTAGTTTCTTTATTCGTGCACTTGATATGTTATGACTTTGTGACTTGGTTTATTTGTGATTGGATTATGGCCTTGTAGGCTTTGAATGATTGTGTGAATTTCTATGGTTGAAATTACTTGTTTTCTTTCTATGCGTGTACTTTGCTATAGAAATTATGTCTGTATTTGTTGGTTAACCGTTGAAAAAATGTTTTACTCGCGAGGATGTCGCTTCCAAGTAGGAAGTGCTTATCTTTTATCAAATAGATTAAAAGATGAAAATAAATGCGTGTGTATGCACCAAGCAAAATTTATCTGGCTTGGCGTGATATATTGAACTATGTTCTTGACTATGTCATTTGTGCATGCATGTGTTGTAACATTGTACATAAGGAAAAGTGTTATTTTATTGATGTATTGAATAAAAGTTGGAATACATTATCAAACCAAATTTTTAAACATAACACTTCTTCAGGTTCATGGCATTCCATGTCCTGGGAATAACTTGCCCGTCAAGATCTGACAGGGTGTAAGATCCATTGCCATGTGTTGTGAGCACTTGATAAGGTCCCTCCCATGTAGGGCCTAGTTTGCCTTGGCTTTCCACCCTGCTGGCCTCATTGTTCCTCCACACCAAATCGCCTGGCTGGAATGAGAGATGGTGAACTCGCTGATTGTAATATTTTGCCATCTGCCTATGACTGGCGGCTTGCTTGATGAGAGCAATCTCCCTGCGCTCTTCCACGATGTTCAAGTTTTCTCGCAGGGCCTCCTCATTAGCTTCCGGATTAAAGTCCATGACCCTTCTTGTCGGATGAGTGATTTCTGGAGGAATAACTGCCTCAGTACCATAAACCAAACTGAAAGGTCTTTCAGATGTAGTTGTACTTGGTGTAGTTCTATGAGCCCAGAGGATACCTGGTAATAGATCTGGCCATGCTGCTTTGCGCTTGCCTAACTTTGCTTTGATTGCTTTGACGATAGCCTTGTTCATGACTTCCACTTGGCCGTTGGCCTGGGGATGTGCGACCGAGGTGAACTTTTGTTGTATATCCATGTCAGAGCACCAGGCTTTGAAGGGATTTTCTGCAAACTGCCTGCCATTGTCACTGACCATGACATGTGGTACCCCAAACCTGCAAATTATATGTTCCCATACGAAATTGATAACCCGCTTCCCTGTGATAGTTGCCAAGGGCTTTGCCTCAATCCACTTCGTAAAGTAGTCAACAGCGACAATGAGAAACTTGACGTTGCCAACACCGGGTGGAAATGGCCCAACAATGTCAATCCCCCATTTATAAAATGGCCATGCAGTAGTAACGGGGATAAGGTCTTGCTTCGGCAGTTTGGCGACAGAAGCATGCTGCTGACAGGCTGTACACTTTTCGATTTCGTCCCTTGCATCTTGATGCATTGTTGGCCAAAAGTACCCCAGTCGCATGATTTTACCAGTGACGGAGCGTGGACCAGCATGCAGGGAGCAACTCCCGCTATGTACAGCTTGAATAATATTTTTAGCCTGTATGGGGCCAACGCAGCGTAGATGTGGTCCCAAGTAAGATTTTCGAAACAGGCGGTTGTCCACCAATGTGTACATTGGTGACTTCATACGTATTTTCCGTGCGAGCTGAGGATCTGCTGGTAGTACATCATGTTGGAGGAAATTAAAGATCGGAGTCATCCAACATTCCTCTTCTGTAACAGCGGTAACTTCCTTTGGTCGTGCAATGGATTTTCGTTTAAGATCTCCACCAGCAGGTCTTTTTTGAGATGGGCGAAGGCGGATGAAGCCAGCTTGCTCAGTGCATCAGCCAACTTGTTACGATTTCTGGGCACCTGCTCAATGGTAAACTTTGTAAATTCGGAGATTACCTTTTTAGTCTCTTCCAAGTATAGTTGCATGGAGGTTTGGTTGGCAACGAATGCTCCATTGACTTGGTTAGCAACCAGTTGGGAATCTACAAATGCAGATATGCTCTTCACCCCCATCTTTCTAGCGATTTTCAAGCCTGCTAACAAAGCTTCATATTCTGCTTCATTGTTAGTTGTGGGAAACTCAAACTTGAGAGCATAAGTATATTCATTTTTATTGGGGTATGTAAGGATCAAACCAGCTCCAGATCCCTCTAAGTTAGAGGCACCATCAGTGAAAAGCGTCCATGGTTTATCCTCCTCTGCTTGTTTTTCCTTGTCTTCACCATCTACCTCTGCAAGGAAATCAGCCAAGATCTGGCCTTTCATTGAAGTTCTAGGATGGAAGGAGATTTCATGTTCCCCCAACTCGACTGCCCACTTAGCTAAGCGTCCCGACACCTCGGGTTTTCCCAGTATCTGCTTAATTGGTTTGTCTGTTAAGACATGAATGGGGTGAGCTTGAAAATAACTTCTCAAACGCCTAGCCGCATGTACTAAAGCAAGGGCTAATTTCTCCATGCATGGGTAATTTATTTCTGGCCCTTTCAATGCCCGACTCACAAAGTAAATTGGCATTTGAGTGGATCCGCGCTGTGCCGTCATAACTGCACTAATACATTCCATAGAAGCGGCCAGGTAGACCGCCAATGTTTCTCCTGGTACAGGAGCTGTGAGCGTAGGCAGGGTGGTCATAAATTTCTTTAGCTCTTGGAATGCGGATTCTGCTTCAGGTGTCCATGCAAAATCTTGTTTCCTTATACAGCCTTTCAAAGTGTTAAAAAAGGGGAGAGACCGGTCAGCGGTCTTTGAAAGGAACCGGCTGAGCGCTGCTAACTTACCGTTCAGACTTTGCACTTGCTTTTTGGTAGATGGGGAGACCATGTCCAAAACAGCCTGTATCTTCTTTGGATTAGCCTTAATACCCCTTGGCGTGATAATGTGTCCCAGGAATTTACCCTCCTCCATGCCAAAGCTGCATTTGGAAGGGTTAAGTTTCATATTGATCTTCCGTAGTGTCTCGAATGTTTCCTGTATGTCTGCCAGCATGATATCTTCCGCTTTGCTTTTGATGACAATGTCATCCACATAAGCCTCCACATTTCGCCCGATCTGATCCTTGAATGTCTGATCAATCAAGCGTTGGTATGTTGCCCCTGCATTTTTTAGACCAAAAGGCATTTTTTGGAAACAGTATATACCCTGGTCTGTATGAAAAGCTGTCTTGTCCTCGTCACTGCGCTTCATGTGGATCTGGTGATAACCCTTGTAAGCGTCTAAAAAGCACTTCAGACGGAAACCATCCAAGGACTCTACCTTCCAGTCGATCTCTGGCAGCGGGTAGTTGTCCTTTGGACATGCTTTATTGATATCCTTGAAATCGACACATAACCGCCATGAACCATCACCTTTCTTGACCATGACCGGGTTAGCAATCCAAGTCTGGTATTTTACCTCCCTGACTATGCCGCTTTCTACCATCTTGTTAACTTGCTCACATGCTGCTTTGCTGCGATCCATGGCAAGCCCGCGCTTTTTCTGCTTGATTGGAACAATGTTGGGATTGGCATTCAGGGCGTGCTCGGCAAAGGTTCTAGGAACACCTGTCATATCAGAAGTCTGCCATGCGAAAACATCGAGGCTTGATTTTAACAAACTAATGAGCTTGCTTTTTATCTGTGAAGGTAATTGTGAGCCAATGATGACAGGTTGATCAGGGAAACTGTCATTGATTATTACCTTGGTTTCTGAACCTTCTGTTACCTCCGCTGGCCCATTAGCCCGAACAACGTCTTGTCTTGGGTTCTCTACTTGCTTGCATTCTTGTGGCCATGACATCTGCCCCCTGATAGTAGCAACTCCTGAAGGTGTAGGAAACTTCACCATGCCATGTATAGTGGATGGTATGGCTTTGAACTTCTCTAGGGATGGTCTGCCAAGAAGAACGTTGTATTCTGATAGGGCCTTGACAATGGCAAAATCGACCATTTCAATCCTGTGCAGTGGATATTCGCCCATCATCATTGGTAAAGTTATTTCTCCCACGGGCCAGTGTGTTTCTCCAGAGAAACCGACCAATGGTGCAAGCGCTGGTCGTTTGGTGTCTTTGACTGTTTGGGGTAGCTTCCTGAAACAATGCTCAAATACGATATCAGTAGAACAACCTGTATCAACATAAGATTTGTTAATCTCATAGTTGGATAATCGGATCTTAATGACTATGGGATTATTAGAAGTGGCCGCCACAGGGGGAAATGAGATAGGAACCATCATCCAGTCCTGGAGGACAGCTGCTTTTCTCTTACACGATGTCTCCCCCCGAACCATGAATACTTGGCCATCAGGCGGGCCGGGATTATCACCATTGTCTCCCTTCTTCTGCCAACTATAAGCTTTTTTGGCTGGATTTTTTGTTGCCTGTTGTCTTGCCCCCGGGACGAGGTGTTCTAACTTCCCCTCCTCTAACGAGCGCCTGATTTCAGCCTTTAGTTCTCTACAGGCATTGGTATCATGACCATAGTCTTCATGGAAATCACAACGTTTGCTCATGTTTTTCTTCCCAGACTTATGTAACATCTGAGGAGGTGCCTTGAAAGTTGCTCCCACCTGTTCTGTCTTCAATATCTCGCTTGGACTTTTACTGAGATTGGGACCTGTACCACGATCATATGGAGTAGGCCTCCTGCTACCTCTGTCTCTCTCATCTCGCCTGTAATCCCTGCGATGGTCGCGCCTGTTATCCTGCCTGTCTTGGCGGTGATCAGGTCTAGCGCTTGATGAGCTCCCCCATTTGTCTTTCCTGTTGAGAACTCCCCTTGTGAGAGTAACAGTCTCCCTGGATCTGAGAAAATCGTATGCTCGGTCAGTGGCTTCCTTGAAAGTCACTGGAGTTCGCTTGATCAGTTTCTCTTGCAACTGCCCTGGGAGCAAAGAGAGAGTAAAACCCGAGATTTGCTGACTTTCAGGTAGCGCTACAATTTTCTGGCACTCCTGCGTGTAACGCTGAATGAAGTCACGTAACCCCTCCCCTTCCTTTTGTCGTATCAGATGTGCCTCTATGTGAGTTCGCTGCTGCTTCTTTTGCTGTACAAAATGAGTCACGAATTTCGCTTTTAGATCCGCAAAATCTTGAATACTCCTGTCTGGTAGGTCAGCAAACCAATCACGAGCAAAGCCCTGCAAGGTGCCAGGGAACATGTGACAAGCGACTGGGTCTAGCCATTTCTCTGTCATAATGGCCTGTTCAAAAAGAGCCAGGTGGTCATCGGGATCTCTTGTACCATCATAAGTACCAACGATGGAAGGAACTTTTTGTTTATCTGGAAGTGGGAATCTGGCCACCCAGTCACAGAACTTCGAACTCACCACTGACAAAGGCATAGTGGCTGCTCGTGGTGGTGCGGCTGCTGCCACTAGCGTTTGTAACACTCGCAACATGTCATTAGATGTATCTTGTGGTGGAGGAGGTGGTGGGGTGTGAATGGGCGGTTGTCTTAACTGCTCCAATAGTTGTGACAATGGATCTACTGGTTGGACAGGCGTCGGCGGCGGGGCTTGGCGCAACGCTGCCACCAACTGAGACAGCAGGTCTGATGAAGTAGGTGGAGGAGGAGGCGGTGGTGGTGGCTGGGTACTCTGAGCCAACCTTCGAAGCAGCTCCACAATTGGATCCTCCCGAACCCCTTGAGTAGCAGTCAGAGGAGCATTCGACACATGCTGTCTTACCTGATCAGTGCCATCTTCCTGAGAGCTTGTCCCATTGGAAAAAAGAGTCGGAGGGATAGATGTCCCTGGGGGTAGTGGAGTAAACGTACTTGTTCCCGCAGACCTTGTGGAAAAAAGGGGACTGGTTAAAGAGGGATACCCACGCATCCGTAAATCCGACAACGTCCACTCAGAGTCAACGTATGGCTCTGACACTGGGGGACGACCAGGGGATGGAGGAAAAGCAGGGGGTAAAGTGGTTTCCGGTGCGGTGGTAATCACGGTGGTTATTTCTGGGACTGAAGAAATGACTTGGGATGCATTTGTTCCCTCCATGGAAACGGCTGATTATGGGGATGGGAAAAAGAAAAAATTTCGAAAAAATGAAACGCCGTTAAAAACGTGTCTCACAGATGGCGCCAATGTTCGAGCAGTGGTTGTCAAACACGAGGATTGGTGGTGTCAACCTTGGATCTCCTGTGATGATCACAGTGCAAACCCAGTAAGTTCTTGACGAACCTAGGGTGATCAAGGTTGAAGGTGAAAGCGAGAGTATATGAACTCTGTGTTAGCTTTTGTGTATGTGTTGAAGTGAGATTCAAGTGAGAATGAGATGCCTTTGACAATGATTGAGGCTGTGTATTTATATGACCAGTTTCAAGTATATGGAACGTCCATCAATTAATGACAATATTGAATACTTAAACTGCCTTGGTAATCAATCACTGGTATACTAATCGTCTTCTATCTTTATTATTGTATGCCACGGCTCACTATTATGACAGTAGTAAAGTGGTTGTTAAGTATCATTGTGACTGTCGTCAAAAGTAAAGGGAAACACCTTTAAATGACAGGCGATGGCATACAGGCGGTACAACTTGGGCGAGCAATGACAGGCAGGCGATGATGACAGCCTGTCAGGCAATGGCATATGCATAAATGATTATTGACAATTGACATATGCAATGGCAATGGCATATGCAATGGCATATGCATAAATGATTATTGACAATTGACATATGCAATGGCAATGGCATATGCAATGGCAATTGTCATTATTGACAATTGACATATGCAATGGCAATGGCATATGCAATGGCAATGGCATATGCATAAATGATTATTGACAATTGACATATGCAATGGCAATGGCATATGCAATGGCAATTGACAGCCTGTCAGGCAATAGCATACAGGCTGTACAAGTGTTTTGCTCAATGGCCTTGCCTGTAGCAACAGGCTTTAAGAATAAAAGCCCATTCTAGTATTTAGGTTTTAGGGATTACCTATATATATGCATAGGGTAATCCCTACTAACCTCATCACTAAGAAAACAGATTTCTCTTAGAGGTATTTTATCGAACAGTTGGTAAGCAAGTATGAAACACCGATAAAAAATTTATCGAATTCAATTCAGCTAAAATGAATAGTACAATCATAAATCTACAAATTGGAAGTCATGCAAAATCCATATCTGAATGGATTTTATTCGCTCCCCTAATATCTTCTTTATAAGCAAATGGCAAGGATTAAATGAAATCTCATAAAAATTTAAAAAATAATTAAATGCAAGAAGTAGAAAACCGTTTCAAAAAAATGAAATATTAAAAGTTAAAAATTATAAAAATAATATAGATACAATTAATAATTTATAATTATATAGATTACTATTTTATCCATATATTAAAGACACCATGTATTTTGCCGATATATTAAAGACACCGTTTAAAAAATCGTCAAAATAAGATAAATACAATTAATAAACTATATTTTAAGTCTCCATACTTAAAAACAAACAATAATTTTGGTAACAAATATCAAATTAACAGTTTATTTATGACGGAGTGAGAATGAACTATTCACAAACCTTTCTACTATGGGATTGTTTTAGAGATGCTCTTATAATTATAAGTATGGAATGGACGTAACTCATCATGGGAATCTGTTCTGCAAAACCCAATACGTTAAATCAACAAATATACTGTTTGGTTGCGATTTGATTTAAACCCGATTTCTTTTTTCCGCAATTATAGGTGTGTATTAATAGAAAAGTTTAAGTTTCCATGTGCATGAGAATAATAGTGAACTAATGGAGATTGTAATGTAGATCACCTTTAAAATTGTTCATATTTTAAAAACTTTAACATGAATTTATACAAATTGTTACACTTTAAAACGAAGAGATTTCAAGTAATTTCTCACGAACCCATTTTTATTATTATATTTTTATTTATCATATGGTTTGTAGTTTTGCGGTATATAAGTTTGCCTATAATGTATGGGTTGTTGGTTCAAGTTTCGTATGTAAGAGATAAAAGTTTGGATAATTGTGTGATTGATGCAAAATACTAATTGGGTCTAGCTCAAGTGGTACTGTCTCTACAAACGCCAGACCCCACATGTGTGACAGAAAATGTCAGGGGTTCGGATCCGGACCACAACACGTGTGAGTGATTTGTGGATAGATGTTTTACCCACGTTGATGCTCATTGGGGATGAGACGAGCGCGTACATTGGAATATGTATGGAGGTCGATGGTAACTTCCAATCTACCTTTTTTTTATACCCAAAATTAATATTAGAGTAAGAAAATTTCGTTCATTTACTGTATGGTGTGAGTATTTCATATATAAACCTAAACGATTATAAGTTTGTAAAATAACTAATTACGTCCAACTCACTTATTTGTTGTACTTAGTACAAGTAGGTCCGAACTAATTACATCTAAATGTAAGAGTATCAACATTGTTGGAGCATAAACCGTATTGATCGTAACTTATACTTTAAGTAGAATGTGTTATGTAGTTTGCAATGTATTTGGATCGAATTGTAAAGCGTTTTGCTGCATTTACGTTGAGTTTCGCTAGCGAAATTGTTTAGTTTCGAAGCGAAACTATATCCCAAGTGTTTCGCTGTCGAAACTCCTACACCGACTTAAGAGTTTCGCAACTAACTCTTTAGGTATTTATGGTTGCCTATAAATAACTCACATTGGGATCATAAATGTAGCTTCCTGAATCCCTAGGTAAAGAGTTACATTGCTAGAGCTTGAACCAACGAAACTCTTTTGTTTGATGGTCTCAAGTGTTGTAATCAATTGTATTGGTATTATTCGTAATTGTAAACATTACGAGAACTTTATAATAACATTCATTTTGTTATATTCGTGTTTTTTCACCATACACATACATATTTGTGTTTTCAACCACTAATATGACTTAGGATTCAAATAGAGGTCTATAGAATGGTGACCAACAAACATACACCAATCTCTATTCAATTTTTTTTTTAAATTGATTGATCATTCTGTGCAATTCGAGAGACAAAACTTTTGAATTCATAGTAAATTAAAACCATGTGTATCAAAACCCAATTAAGGTGGTGCTTGTTCTCGCTATAGGTTTTGGATACTTATTATAAACTTAAGTGTAAGCTTATTAGCTTATTTATGAGGTTTTCGTAAGCTTCTTTTTATGTGGTTTATGGGTATTATTTATGTAGTTTTTTTGTCTTCTCGTAAGCTAATTCAAACATTTGGCAAAAGCTTAAAAGTTTATACATCGTAAACAATAATCATAAACAATAAGGTATTTATAAGACATAAATTAATCTCAGTCCAAAAAATAAGCTTAAGCAAACACCCCTAAGTGATTCCACATATAAACAAACACCCCTAAGCAATTCCACATTAATTCAAGTACATTTTGTTAAGAACAGCGAGTCTTAAGTTCTCTTCTTCACATGTAAATCCATTAGGAACCTTCACAATAACATCTTGAAGCATCAAATCTTTCACACATGACACACTAGCGTATTGAACTTTTAAACCAAGGCTTTTAAGTGCATCCATCAATATCGCTGCTGGATGATTCTCGTCTGGTGATTGGACCCTTATCATTACTTCTGTTCCAAGAAATTTCACCTCAACTTCAAGTTGTTTAGTAGTTGCATGACCTGCGATAGTTCTTGAATTATGAACATGGTTAAAATCATAATTGTTGAAGCTCGATTGGTTCTCGTTTCTTGATCGTGTTGGTGATGATTCTGGTCCCATTTTCTTTTCTAATGTTTGGATTTTGGATTTTAGTTCGTTGATGTAAGTAACTGCATCTCCTAGTAGAGAAGCTTTGTCCATCTTTGAAACGTATGGAACCACACTTCTGAGAGCATAAAATCTGTGATTTAACTTCTCTCTTCGTTGTCTCTCCGCCTCTACGTGGTATCCAGGTTCCATTACTTCTGGTTTCTTAACGACTCCCTTTGCTCGTCTACCTCTCCTTTTTGGTATGTTTGTAACATTGGATGTTGATGGCGATGAGCAGTTTATCTCAAATGGATCTGAATCAGAAGATGACATCTTCCTCGTTTTCTTGCTAATTGCTTCTTCATGGCCAGCTTCTTCACATACTTGAATATGGGTTACTAAGAATTAAACGAAAAAATTAGCTCATGTTTTTTTTTAACTATATAAAGAAAAAACTAATGAGGAGCTAGAGAGTACAAACACAAAGCAACACGAAGAACATAACATACTATAATTCAAGTTTTTACATCTATGACTTATTATAACTAGATCAATAAATTATCTTACTTTGATTAGGCTTTGTAGATAGAATTAGAAATAATATTTGAACAATAAAATTTCTAATTTGATCAGACACCTGATAAGGGACTCGGGTCTTTAATAGATTATCGTAATGTTAACATCACTCTATCGAAGAGTTGATGACATAATTAACAGTTCAAACAGAACTTTTCTAAGATCAATTAACCTCAAGGGTTTAGGCTCAAAAATAAAAAGAAAGAAGCAAAAGATATATAATACCTTGATTAGATATTGGATATTCATCAACAAGACTCGGGAAATTGAACTTAAAAGAGTTATAGGGATCAAAGACGGATTTTGTGAAATGAATTAAACCACCATCTTCTCTAACTACATCACGCGAACCCAATTCAACGACACCATTAGATGTTGAAATACAAACCAAAGACTTGATTCCATGTGCTCTAACTTCTTCACTTCTTTTACTATTGTACTTCCTTAACTCCATGTCCCCAGCTAACCACATGTAGGATCCCGAACTATAACTTTGTCCCACCACATCATCTCCGGCTGGAAAACAAGTACCAACCGAAGACATAATCAAGCACTGACTATCAGTAACATTACAATATCCAAACATCGAGTCATGATCATTTATAGGGAAATAACTGTCGGCCCATACGAGAACTGGACGACCATCATTGTCGTTGGAGGTTTGCCAAAATATTGCATAAAACCACCTCTCTGGTCGGTTTTGCACGAGGAATTTGAGACGGGCTTGAAGTGAGGTTTGTGGCATAGTGTATTGGTCCAGTAATGCCACTAAAAACTCGTCGGCTATGATGTCTTATTAAGGGGGATCGGAAATGGAATAATGTAAGGTAAGGACAATGAGTTACATAATGTCCAAGTGACTATTTATAAATATTTTTAGGGACGTCATGATCTTGATAACTGTTGTGATGCTTACGGCCACATAATATTTGATTCTTTCCTCAATTCAGTTTCTACCATTTAATTAATGTTAAATAGAGTTTGTTAACAACAATCTTATATTCTTGTTAAAGCATTTAAACCTTATAATTTGTTTGTATCTTGACCAATATTAATTCGTCTAATGAGGAATCTAAGAGGGAGACTCGAACCCAAGACCTCTCCTAGGAAAGGACAACCTCCTACAAATGAGGTAAACACCCATCGGCTAAATAGTATCCATGTGATTTAGTCATTTCAAATTTTTAAACATTGTTAATTTGTGTGATTTAGCTACAACCCTAAAGACATCGGCTATTAATACTCTATTAAATAATTTAATCATTCCTGCTAAAAGTAGTATATTTAGGCATCTTCAATACCTTAATGACATGCTCGTATGAGTTTTTTTCAACTAGTTTTCTTAAAATTAAGTGATGATAGATATGTTAAATCATGGGATACAGATTGATAAGATACAAATAAAACAACACACATAAAACTTTTTTAACCCCAACTCTAAAAGATTGTTTTAATCGAAACTCATAACTTTAGTTTACATGCTAATCACAATATTAGATTATTTTTAAAAAAGACATTTTAGAGGTAAATTGTGAATTCAACATTATATATTGGCAATGTTCGTTTACTTCCAAAGCATTATTAATTGTCACCTTTTAGCTAGGCTAACCAAAATAATCACAGACATCGGTGTAGCTACGTCGGTTGGTAAACAATAGGCACCAAAAAAGATCGGTACTCGTCGGTTGGAAAAAAAAAACGTCCGTAAACCAACGAGGAAGAAGAACGGTCAGTAAATCTTAGGCAAAAAGAAAAAAATATTATGTATTGATTTCGATTGATAGTTGATTTTTCGTTTTTATATTTTTCTTTCTGCATACGTCTTTAATTTTTCTTAATTTTAAATTTTTGTTTTTGAACCATCGATTACAATGTGAATTTCAAACTCATCACGGTGCGCGGGAATAAAATCTCCATTACAAAATAAAAGCTATACAACAAATTATTTTCCCTCGGAAAGATTCTTTTAATTAGGTGAAACCTTGATTTGATTATATATCTTAAAAATGGTAAATGAGTGACTTGGACCGAATCAAGAAAAACCTTGAACCATGGCAAATGTAATCATTAAAACTAACATGATTAGTTGATTACGTACATAATATGACATTGGCGAACATACGTACTAAAACTAACATGGTGGACCCTATCTCCTTCTCCTCCCAATAAATTGAAATGCTTGAAGATATTTGATGCATGCACCAGCACCTATAATGTCAAACCTCGAATCGGTTTAATAGGACATGTTTTATATATGACTCATGTGTCTAATTTCTTTATTGAACCAATCGAGGTCACACCCTATACAAATACTTTATCTTCACTTCGTTTCTTCAGACAACTATCATATTATTAACTAGGTGTGATACGTACCCGTACGATGCGGGACATTTAAATGGTATTCTTTTCATATTTTAACAATAAAAGTTCAAGCAAATCTAAGAAATAATAAATCAAATGAAAAATTTAGGATTTAAGCATTTAGAATACCCTCTTTTGATTTCCAAGTGGTCACCCATAGCACTTGGAGTGCCCTCTTGCTCACCATCATTGTCAACCCATAATGAGCGTGAGTCCTCGTTATCATATCACTCCACCTCCTTTGTGGAGTCTCGTTGTCCAGTTCATTGTTTTCGTAATGAGCCGTGATTGTCTTTCTTTCTTTTTTTTTTTCCTTTTTTTTGAATGGTTTAGTTTAGATCTTTAAAACTAACTTTTGACAAAGCTGATTTTAATTTAAGATCTTAAAGAAGATGAAGAACCCGGTAATGGTTTTTTTTTTTACTTTAATCTAATTATTTTTTTTGCAGGTCTAGAAGATGTAAATTTTTTTATTTTTAACTTTTATTTTTTCTTATTTACATATTTTATCCTTATTTGTTTTTGTATTTATAGGCACCAAAACATTTTTATGTCTATATTATTTACTCCAAAGGTTTTGTTTTTACAATTTTTTCTAATATTGGTTTTCATTTTATTATATTTTAAATATTTGTATTGTATAATGTCTTTATCTAAATGTTTTTAATTTAAACACATTGTATATGTTTTACTTTAATAAAATGTTTTTTAAAATTAATATAAATGTTAAAAAAAAAAAAAATTAAAAATTAAAAAAAAATCTTGGGGATCCTATATCTTACACAACTCAAGTTATCAATCCACCAAAAAATCCAAAACTCAAGTTGTGGATGTCACGTCAGCAAAAAATCTTACAACCATCCACAACTCAAGTTATCACTCTTCGTGCTCTTATAGTTAAACTTATAGATTTGAGTTTTACTGTAGGAGACTTAAAAATTTAATTCCTTGTATACCCCCAAAGGCAAAAAAATGTACACAATTTTATAGAAGATTTGTGTTATTGAGATACGGCTTACAACAACTATTACTTCATACAATGTTTTTATGTTGAGGTTATATTTGATCGTCATTAAATATTCAAAAGTAGTGATTTATCGTCCAAAATCGAAGTACGGTTTGGGTTTTAAAGATTTGAGAAAAAACTAACCCAAAAACGATAGAAATTGTTATTCATATTTTATTACTACCAATGATTTCTACATAAAAGCATTATAGATACCCATGCTTCAAACCCAAATTTAAAGTTACGGAAATGATATATAAGCTTTTGTACCATATTTGACGAGGTGTGTATAAGAATTATACCAATTTGTCTCAGTTTTTATCATAGATTTTGGTATAAGTTAATCAGAATATGCATATATACGTGTAGATTTAAATAAGAAATTTCATGATTATTGATTTAAAGATGACCAATATCGGACCTTGTTAATTGGCCGATTGAACGCTACTATTAAGTGACTAGCATATGCCGTTTATCTTTGAAAATTTTATGAGTCGAAAGCTCTACTGGGCTACTTTTATACATGTATCAAATAATGGGTTCTCCAAATTTCATACCTTTAGATTTTTAAACCAAATCATAGAACCAAAACAACGACCGAAGTTCTCTAATTGGGTTCTCAAATTCTGCTAAGTTTAGTCATTCACTAATTTCGTCCCATAATCTCCATCTCAATTTAAGTAAATCCCAATCTTTAGCTAATTCAATTTTTTTTTAATTATATTTTTCTTCATCACTTCAGAATTTATTTGTATTTCTAAAGATTTTTATTTTAGAAAATATCAAAATATATTGGAACCTATATTATTTTTCTATTCTCTTTTCCAAACCTATTTTCACACAATAGAATTTAGAGTAAATTACACCGTTGGTCCCTTTGTTTGTAACAGAATCACTAGTATAAGACTTTTCTTTAAATAATTATACCAGTAGTCCCCATTGTTGTAATTCTCTTATGCCGGTGATCCAATTTTCTAACGTCCGTTAACTTTCTCCATTAACTCACTCATATTATTTACATAGAAGGGTAATTAAGTCTTTTTACTTTTAATCTTATAATAATAAAAAAGAAAAAGAAAATAATAAATATTCTCTCTCTTCTTCTTCTTGTCCACAAAACACTTTCTTTCTCCATCTCACTATCTCTCTTAAACCACCACCATCACTATCACTATACCACATTCTTTATTTTCTCCAACATCACCACCTCATTTATTTTATCCAATCTTCACACTTACCGGCCACTACCATCTTTTCATTTTTACATAATGAATACTATAAATATATAAAACCTAGATCTACCCAAATATCAAAATATTTTTCAAAATAAAAACACAAAACATAAAATCGAAACCCTTAACAACTAAATTGAGATCGGGGTTATGGTGGTAGCAGTGGCGGCAAAGTGGTGGTGTGGGTGTAGACGTGTGGTGGTGGAAAAGGGGTGGTGATGGTGGAATTAAAGGGGTAACGGTGGTGGCAATAGATGGGTGGCGGTGGTAGAATGATTTGATGGGTTTAGACGATTATGGTGGAAGAGGTGGTGTAATGGTGGTGGGTTTTGAATTTAGAAAGAAAGTTTATTGTTTATTTTTGAAGATTAATAATATTTATAGGTTTTGGGTTGTGGGTGTTAGAAAGAAATTAATGGTGGTGGTAGTGGTTTTGTGGATCTTGGTGATGAATAAAGAAGAAGATGGAAGATGGAGATTGAGATGTAAAAGAGAGAAGAAAGAGAAAAAGAAAATTGTTACATTATTATAATAAAGGTGGGCCCTCATAATTTCTTTAAAAAGAAGATAGTATATAATATTAAATATATTAAAATAATAATTAGTTAGTGAAAGACGGAAATGCCCTCACATGAGGCGCGCGTGACTTTCAAATCGTTAAATATTGACGGACGTTAGAAAATTGGATCACCGACGAAAGAGAATTACAATAATGGGGAGTACTGGTGTAATTATTTAAAAAAAAGCCTCAAACTAATGATTTAGGTACAAACACATGGACCAACGGGGTAATTTACTCTAGAATTTAATAACCTATAGTTCACGCTCATTTTTTCTCTCTATATATTCATGTCTACAAAAGCTATATACTTGTGTGATTATTATGCCTATGTAGGACCTTATTCCTATAAATTAAACATTAAGCATGTGTAGGTTGACTGTCAAGATACAAAGCTTGATTTATTTGACAAATGCAATTCAATGTGTCTTCAACAAAGTCAAGAGTCATTCCAGTGCAATGAGAAAACGTATAAAACGTGTCCAAAACATTCAATCATTTTCAAGGGGAACCTCCATAAACATATTTCCATAAAGAGTTATTTACATTTTTTGTCCTAGAAATTATGATGAAAATATAGACAGATATTTTCCAGTGCAATGAGAAAACATATAAAACGTGTCCAAAACATTTAATCATGTTATTTTGAACCAAATGTTTTTCCTCTGAATCTGAATATCAACTCTGAATAATCACAGGTGATCCAAAAATCTAAATCTGAATCAATATCCAAAACTCTGAATCTGAATCAATATCCAAAACTCTGAATATGAATAATCTCCGTGAAAATCTTTGGCGTCCGAGAAGATTTGATCTCCGGTGGCTGCCACCAAAATGGCGAGAAGAAGAGAGACAACAGGGAAGGGATGTTAGGGTTGAATTTTTTGAGTGGGTGGTTGGAATATAAATAAATAAAAAACCTAGCGAGAGATTAAAAAGATATATTTTATGTAAGGTTGTATCAAAGGTAAAAATAGGTTTTATGTCTCTCGCTGAAAAAAAAAAAAAAAAAAAAAAACAATTTTTTATTTAAAACCTCTGATCGGTTTAGACTTTTTTTCAAAAAAGAACACCACCTTACATTCGTGGAGAAATTTTTTAGTTAGTTTTCTTTTGAGATCAAAATGAAACAAAGGTTTGTGTTCACATTTTAAAATGCAGTCATCGTTTATGTGGGGACTTTTGAGTTTCCAGTTCATCCCCCATCGAAGTGACGATAAGGAGATCTTGGTAATTTAAATTTGGATAGTAATGAAAATGAACTCGAAACCTCCTTAAGACCACTCCCATTCGTAACACCCATAACACCATTTTTCGTTGTCACGTCATCATAACACCAACTTAACATAACATAACATAACACCCCCATTCATAACACCAAAAATTGGGACCCACCACCTTTTTTATTTCTCATTTTCTTTAATATAAAAATAATATGTTTATAAAATAAATAATACATTAATATAAATAAGAAATACATTAATAAGAAAAAATGACATAATTTTTATACAAAAGTATTTAAATAAAATAAAAAATACATTTTATATAAATCATAAATAACATTTATATTAAAGAAAATAAAAATATAATCAATAACATTTATTAAAAAAAAAAAAACAAATTTGTATTTTTTTTTTTTTTTTTTTTGTCTCTTTCTTACCCTTTCTCTTTCCTCTTAACCTGCAAATGAAATCCCTGCAAATGAAATCCATGGAAAAAAAAAATTTCTTTTCTTCCCCCCCTCCATTCTTCTTTGATATATATATATATATATATATATATATATATATATATATATATATATATATATATATATATATATATATATATATATATATATATATATATATATAGTGAATGGTTCATGCGAGAACTCCTTTTTTTGCGAGAACTCTCACAAAAAGTGTTAAATCACGTTTCACTTTATTTATTCAAATGCAAACTCTTTTGGAGATTAATAATCAAGTAAATATAAACGTAAAAAACTAAAAAAAAATGGTATAAAATGACGTAAAAAATATTCGTTCATATATGAACTCATTTTTTGAAAAAAAAACTTTCACATGTGAACAATTCAAAATACGCGTGATTTCATACAATTTTTTTCAATTTTTCATTTATATTTTCAATAGATTTTTAACATTCAATAGTTTTTACATGTTAATAGACATAATTACATGTTAATTGACGTTTGTTTTAAGAGTTCTCGCAGTTCTCGCAGAAATAAGAGTTCTCGCATTAATCAGTCTATATATATATATATATATATATATATATATATATATATATATATATATATATATATATATATATATATATATATATATATATATATATATATGTATAAATGACATATTGAAAGAAAAGAAAAGAAAAAAAAAAAACAAGAACGCGGCGTGCTTCCACCAACACCACCGCCAGAACGCGCCTTGGACGGCGTCCTCCCAGCCGTCGACGCCGTTCTTGGCTGCCTGAACGCGGGCGTTCCTTTGCCGTTGGGAGTGGTCTAAATGAATGGTGCGTCGAGAGTAAAATTTGTTTTTTTAATTGATTAATTTGGTTCTTTTTGGAAACAGCAATTGATTAATTTGGTGGTGAATATTTTTTTCATCTATACTTTTTGAATTTGCATCTACATGAATAATTGAGACTTGAGAGACCAATTTTATATGATGCATTAATGACCTTAGTTGTAGGGATGTGTATTTAGCACTTGAAAGCTACGATAGATTGTGCGGTCTAGCTATGACCAAACAACGTCTTTAACAAATAGACCCACCTATGAATACTAAATTACGTATGTGGAAAAAAAACAAACAGTATTTAATCCTACAAATTAATATTTTTAAAATAACCTAAAATAAACGAAAAACTGCACATAAATACAAATAACTTTGACTCAATTGTTATTGTGTATACCACCTTTGTTTTTTCTCAAAAAAAATATCAACTTTAGATACATTGTTAGTTTGACTGTTTTTTACCTTTTACCGGATAGATGCTGACGTGAAGCTGATTTTTTCTTATATTTGACTTTATTTTTTGAGATTTTTACACATGACTTTTACCGGTAATCGAAGTTAAAGATAAAAAAATGGTTACAATAATAACGTATCTAAAGTTATGTTTTTTTTAGGAAAAATAAAAATGGTTATATATAATGATAAATGTGTCAAAGTTGGTTTGTTTTTGGTACAATTTTTCCAAAAATAAGATATAAACAAATGCTATTTTCATTTCACACGGTATAAGTAATCAGTGTCGGTATACAAACTAAATTGAGATCACTTAACTACTTAAGTATAGGCTCATAATTATCGGTCATCCTTATAACTTTTTTATTACATCACTAGTACCTAAGTTTGAATTTTGTTGCTTGCATGATCCCTATTTTGGATGTGACGTTAAATAAACCGTTAAGTCATCTCACGTAATTTTAATATTTTAACCTATGTTTATTTTCAATTTGTTTTGGCCAGTCGACTTTGTAAAATTCATTTCAAAAAACCCATGTAGTTAAAACAAACCAAACCCGACACTACAAGAAAAAAGACCTTTAGTGACGATTTTTTTTTAGTAACGACCCAAATTTTGTCACTAAATGAATGATTTAGTTACCATAAAATATGTCGTCACTAATTTAGATCAATATTCCCAAAATAGTGACTAATACCAAAAGTGGTCACTAAATGGAAGGTTAGAGACCAAAATATAGTAGTCACTACGTATATCCATTGAGTTAGGTAAAATAAGTGAGTTGAGAAAGTTTAATGACCAAAAATATGGTTATTAAGTGAGATTTTAGAGACCAAAAAAATTGTCGTCACTGAATTTGATAGTTAGAGACTAAGTAATGTGGTCATTAACAAATGATTGTTAAGTTGAAAAACTAGGTGTATTGAACTCATTGATTAGTTAGTGACAAAAAAAGTTGACACTAAGAAGTTTTTAACGAGTTTGTTAACTTAAAATTTAGACATCAAATAATGGTGGTCACTATTTAAATATTAGATACCAAATAATGTTGGTCACTGTTTATAATTAGACACCAAATAATAGTGGTCACTAATATATTTTTCATATTAGATAAAAAAAAAAGGTATTTAACGTTTTAGTATGGTTTTATAAAAAGATATTGTGTAAAACTATTGTCAATTTTATAAAGTCGAAGGACTTAAATCAATAACTTAAGTTTGATAAAAATCTAACAAGGAGGGAATCGATAACAGTGGCAAACCATTCACCCACAATACTTTCACCAACCAGAGTTAAAAATCAAATAAAATAACACTCTTCAATCTATAAAAGCAAGTCAGAGTTTCATTTCTTGAGCTCGATCTTTCACCGAATTCAAGCTTTTCAGGTAACCGTCATTACTACTTCATTTATCACAGAATTCTCCCGCCCCTTCAAATATCCTCTTCACCGAATTTTACGCGATTCTCATTTTCCCCCAAATCTCAAATCCATTTCTCTCTCTCTTTCTAGAATCTCGCTCGTGTTTATCGTTGCATGCAAATCATCGAATCATTACAAAACGATCTATATTCAGGTAATTTTATCTCAATTTCAGCTCATTTTCTCTTCAATTCTTCATGTTTTCAGCTTAAATTTGATTTCAATTTTATAATCTGTGAATGTTTTAGCTTCGATTTCGTTTTTTGAATTTTTTGTTAGAAAATTTGGATTAGGTTTTGTGTAATTTATAGATATTGTGATTTATGAATGTTGAATGAATGTAATTTATTTATGCAGATGATTAGTTTCGTTACGCTTCGATCGAAACTGAGGTTTTTGATTTCTAGCTCTTCGTTTTCATAAAAAATTGATAATAGATATAAGTTGAGGTGATTAGTATCTCAGCTTCAATTGAAACTGTGTATCGTTATGTTCGTTATGTAATTCGATGTTTTGGTTAGAAGATAGATGTAAGATGAGGTGATAGTTTTGTTGTCTTCAATCGAGAGTCTACCACATGTTCGATAAAATGCCTACTAGAACTAACAATGTGATACTTGTTATAACATCATGCATGTTCTTGTTTTCGTACTATCTATATATAACTCTCATAAACACGTCACATTTTCATGAGGAAAAACAAAATCTTAACTAGATTCAGATGGCGTTTATACATCACCATTTCAAGATTTTAATCTATTTGTTATATGCTTATTGTTTCTCGGTCGTTGATTGTAGGACTTCTATCACGCCTATCAATCGTAAATTGTATCATACCAGGTTAAACATGCCTATACATTTTATTTACGACAATGTATCTTGTTTTATTTACACCAATGATACCGAAAATGTCACTTTTGATTTCACTTATATGTTGTTGCTCATTTTTTAGGGCCACTATAATGAAAGAGATAAAAGAATTGGTTTATCGTCACCACGATATACTCCATGTCGGTTTTGTGTCTTTTCCTTGATCATTACTCCTTGCATTTCGTAGTAATTTGGTTTTTATGGTTTTTTGTTTAATGCTTTTGAGTATTCAACAGATGGAGACATTTGCAAGTATGAATAAAGGTTACCGGGCTGAACTTAACGTACTTACATATTGCGTTAACATGAAAGAGATTGACGACAAGTCAAAGTTTCGTATCATGCGCGGGAACTTATTACAACTGAGCTTGCATTGAAGATTCTTTCTATCTTAACCGAAGAACAATTTTTACCTAAAACGAATTCAGTGTTGCTGAGCAGAACCTTTCAGAACATTGTTGTAAAGGTAATACTATGTAATTTCGTTAGTATTTCAATCATTCAATGTACGTATTTCTTAACTATTAGATGAGAAAGGACCCAAGTAAGCGAAAAATGGGTTGTTAAATATATCTTTCAGGTTGTACCAATTGAAAACTTGAATGGGCGTAAAAAAGTTGAAGCGGGAGAACTTTGTGAGCGGAGAAATGGTATTGCAGTTTCCTTTTGTTACTTAACTACACTGTATCTTTGCTTATAGAGAACTGATTGTTAGTTTTCCGCTTACTGTTTTCAGGGAGAGGAGTTGATCTGAATCGAAATTGGAGTGTAGATTGGGGAAAAAAAGAAAGGGTCAGTAATAATGAACTTGGGCCGTGTTAATCTCAAACATACATAACAAGATTTTTGTTAGTGTTCTGTTCAAGCTTAACTAATTTCATATATTCATTTCAGGACTATGATCCGTATGAAGAGAATCCAGGGACTTCCCCTTTTAGTGAGCCTGAGTCTCAGATGATGCGGAATCTCACATCATCATTTGAACCGCACATGTGGGTCAACGTGCATTCTGGAATGGAGGTGAAGATATACCATATATATGAACCGAGTTGCTATTTTTCTTTAATTCCTATTCACTTTTTTTTCTAGGCTCTGTTTATGCCATATGATCACAAAAATACAACGCCTGCTGGACTGCAATCTGAGAAAATGAAGTTAAATGCGGATTTCAACTTGAATGCGATTCCTCGATTTTAATCAGGTATTCGTCAATCTCAATTCGTTAACTACGTCGATTGAAAATTTTACTCTGTTGGGGTTAGTATCTTGTAATTTGTAATTAAACCTAATTTGAATGCTGATTTCAACTCGAATTGATTTAGATTCTTTGTTCTGTTTTCAGTTCTGTTAATCAATTCAAATTGCTTTCGATTCATACTTTCGTTAATTCTCTTTATTGATTTGATTTATTAATTCGTATATTTAATCAATTCAAATTGCTTCTTTTTGTATATACTTTGGATGAGAAATTTATGCTGGCAAATGAATTTAATATTTATATTTAATTGCTGCAAAATAACCAAATATTAATTAATTGTATAAAAAATATTGATTTTTTGTTATTGTATTGAAGTAGTTAGTGACCACCTTTTTTGGTCTCTAACATTAGACACCAACATATTTGGTCACAAATTAGAGTTAACGGAGCCGTTAACTCCGTTAATGGAGCTTAATAGTGACCACTTTCACCTGTTTAGAGACCAAATTAGATAGTGACAACTTTGTTTTCGTCACTAAGTAGAGACAAGTTATGTATTTGGTCACTAATAAAATTAGCCACGGACCTATAGTGACCAAAAGTGACGACTTTGATTTTCGTCACTAAACACCTTAGTGACGGAAATTTTCAACTGTTAGTGACCATACGTGTTTTGTCACTAAAATGCATTTTTCTTGTAGTGCGACATAAAGTAACATCTGGGTTGAAGTTGGTCGAACGAAAGTGAACACTATATTAGTAAGTTCAACCCAGTCCCGAGTCATCAACAAAAACATTGTTGGGATTTATAAATATATTGACTAGCAATTAAACATACACGGGTACGTATCCAAATAGATAAAGATAACATATAGCAATAATAACTAACATAAATATGTGTACTTTTTTGTTGTGAGCTCAAATTGATTATTGATGAAGTTTTAAAGTAAGACCTTATATAAGGAGTACACACAACATCTTTTAGCTTCGACTAACTATAAAAGTTGTATGATAGTATTGATAACGATAAAACCCTAAAGCTTGTAGAAATCAAATTCCCTTGTGTGGGGTTATCAATTTATAGAATGAAAAGGCAAGAGGAAAATAAACTTTATATCTTGTATTTGTAGGTAGGAAAATTTTGTTCACCAAATGTTTGTATTTCGGTCAAAACCCAATACATATTTACAACTAAGTGCTTTCTCTTTGAATTCTTTTATTAATCATTGAGTAAACACTTAATTAACGTTTATAATAATTTTATCGCCATAAAAATATTTGTATTTAAGTGTTTAATATGTGTGACTCAATAGACAAACATTCGTTTATAAACATTGACATATCCCTACAAACATGACCCAAACATGAAGTATAAAGATTATAAAATAGTGACTCAATCTACTAAACTCTAAATAGTTTTATGGGCAAATGGCTTGTGTATGCTTCCAACTTGACACCGAATTCTATTGTGTACACCGGATTCACAGAAGTTCTATTGAGTACTATATATTGACTAATTTATTCTTTCGAATACACCTGGTCACTTATTACCTGCTATTTGCTGAGGTGTAACCGGTTAAAGTCATATTTGCTGAGGTGGAATATATATTTTGAGTGTTTCAATTTTTTTTTTATGCCATGTCACTCTATTTTAGTCAAAATATTATCAAAATATATTTTTATTTTTCTATCATCATCATCATAAATGAAAACCACAAACATAAAAATTCAAAACCCCCAAAATCTATCAAGATCCAAACACAAACATAAATATAAAGAAATATATCATCATTTCCCTATATCATCATTCTTTTAAATATTAAGATCCAAAACCCCTAAAATCCAAAAACATTATACTTTATCGTCATGGAACCCACCATCTCGTCTCCTTTGGAGATCTCCCATTCCTACAGTTCTTCACGTCATCATCATCATCGTCTCCTTTGATAAAAAAAACGGGTTTGTAAGAAGAGGAGAGAGCGTTTTATAAGTACTCATCATTTTCTCCGGTTGACCACCGCCATTAAAGCATCATCACCAGAACCAACCAAAGAAACCACTTAACCCCGCCGCCGATTAACCCCCGCCGCCGCCGTCGTCGCCGATGAACTAGCCGCCGATTAACCCCGCCGCCGACTCACGCGCTCCAGATGTGGAAGGATCCGATTTGAATAAGGCAAAAGCGACAGTAATTTTAAGGAGTACTTATAAAACGCGTAGTAATTTTAAGGAGTACTTATAAACACTTCCTGAAATGAGTAATGTTTCGTGGAGGCTTTGAGTTATTTGAGAAATCAGGTCAAAGGGAGATAAAGGGGAAACAAGATATTGTATTTATTTCTGGTTTACCTAGTTGAAGTGAGAGATATTGTCTTGGATGTGATTTTTAATTTGATTATGATGATGAATAATAAATTTTTGGGTTTGTGTGTTTTTTCTTTTTTTTAACTATGGTTAATAACTAATTATGGTTGGTGTATGTATAGTTACTTATTTTTTAACTAGTGGTTAGCTGACATGGCGTCTACATGTCAAAGTCAAAAAGTCAATTTTAAAATGTAACCGGTAACCGGTTTCAAAGGTTAATCGTGTCTTCAAAAGAATTAATTATTCAATATTTAGTACTCAATAGAACTTCAGTGAATCCGGTGTATACAATAGAATTCGGTGTCAAGTTGGAAGCGTACACAAGCCATTTGCCCTAGTTTTATAGACTTCTCTTATATGCAAACATACATGTACGTAACTCATAATGAGATTTTTTTTTCTTTTTGCAAAATGCCCCTACATTAACTTAACATACTATTTTGTTTCGTGATTATAGACGATTTCTTTACCGGACTTATTTTTACGTACTTTTAGAAAATTGTATGCCTCCAAGTGAGTAAGAATAATAGTACAAGATTGTAAAATAGCTCACTTCTAAAAATATGGATTTTTTGAAACTTTGACATGTACGTATTTAACTTTCTTATCTTAAAGGAGTTACAATTTATACAAATTATTCATCTTTTAAGCGTGAAAACATGCTTCAGAAAATATGTACACTCGGTTCATTTGTTCTAGTGTGAGGTAAAAAAAAAGGTAATTTGGAAGGTACACGTGACCTATGTAGCGCGTCTGCTCCACCCGCAAGGGCATCAACGTCGGGTAAAACACTTGTCCTCAAATCACCCACATATGTAGGGGTCTGGATTCGAAGTCCTAACCTTTCCAGTCATACATGTAAGGTCTGGGCGTTTGCAACTGCGATACCACTTTAGCTAGACCCAATTGATTTGTTGTAGTGTGAGTATAATCCTAAACAAATTAATCAAATGTTTGTTAAAGATGTGGGTTTGGGATTTGGGATTTATTGTCTAAAAACATGGATTTTGTAAAACCAACCAACTTTGATGGGTTTAAAAGGTAAATGTACGTCCTCCCTATCTTTTTAGCTAGACCCAATTGATTTGTTGTAGTGTGAGTATAATCCTAAACAAATTAATCAAATGTTTGTTAAAGATGTGGGTTTGGGATTTGGGATTTATTGTCTAAAAACATGGATTTTGTAAAACCAACCAACTTTGATGGGTTTAAAAGGTAAATGTACGTCCTCCCTATCTTTTTAAATATTTTAGCATTATTATATAGATTAATAAATTTCCTTTTTTTATATATATAAAATTAATATTTTTCATTCCAATCCCAAATGAAACAAACAATTTTATCAAACTATCATATCCTTAAACCTATACTGATTACAAATCCCATCAACAAACCAAACGCACCCTTAGTATATAAATATGCTAATTATATTAGGTCAAAATCACATATTTATTGTAGTTAGTACAAATAGGTCCTAAACAATGACATCTAACTGTATAGTACCACCTACAACATTGAACTCCATTCAAATTTGTTTTTGGATTGATCGATGATTCCGTGAGATTCGTGAGAGGAATGCTTTTGACTTCATATTAAACGCGAGGTGCATTTGAATTTAAACTGGGTGGATCAATGGCAAGTAAGTAACTCGGGGAGAAACAAATGAGACTATTATAAGTTGGGTGTTGATAAAGACACCCCCCAAAATTTTTTTTTTGGTTATCGACACCCCTCCAAGGGTCAAATCGATACTTTAAATTAATTTTTTTTTTAATTATTATTTCATTTGTTATATTTTTATTTAAATAAATTATTAAACTAAAACTTTTATTTATTTAGTTTTGATGAAAATCAAAAAATTAAGACAAAATGTTATGAAAATATAAATGTTATTACCGGTTATGCGTGTTATATAAATATGATAACTCGAAATCTCGTTTTAATTTTATTTATTTAAAAGTTTAAATTATTTCACGTGACTAAAGTAAAAGTAAAAGAATATATTCCCTGCTTTTCTGTTTGACGCGACTAAAGTAAAAGAATAAGAATATATTCCCTGCTTTTCTGTTTGACGCGACTAAAGTAAAAGTAAAAGAATATATTTCCTGGTTTTTTGTTTATAAACGAGAATTTATTCTCACATTACATTTCATTCTCACCATTACATTTCAATCTCAAAGTTTATAAACGAGAATTTTCACTGGACAAGGTTTAATCTCTGGATTTTCTGTCAGATTTTTATCCTTATCCCAAACTCTATAAAAAGAAGACACCATGCACCTAAACTCTATATCAAAATCTCTATAATTCGTTCACAAACTCACCAAACACAAAGTTATAATGTCTCGTATTCCTGAAGATTTCTTAACACCAAAAAGATTTTTACCATTCTCGGGCACTCCATACGTTGATCATCACTCTTTACACAATTCCCTCTTTGATCGCTCTCGTATTCCAGTTCACGACGTTATATTTATCCCACCGGGCGCCCCTGTTGACGAAGACGATGATGACGACATTGTGTCTCCACCGAGCAGCGAAGAAGCTGCGGGCGCCCCTGTTGACGAAGACGATGATGACGACATTGTGTCTCCACCGAGCAGCGAAGAAGCTGCCAAAATCAACGCACCGTTGCCGACCGTTGTTGAGAAGGACATGAAAAAAAAAGAGAACGGCTGGGTGGATTACTAGTGTTTTTCTAATGTTCTTTATATTAGTGTTTTTTAATTATCTTTTTATTATTAGTTTTTTTTTTAATTATGTTTTTTAAGTAAGTTTTGTAATGTTCTTTATATTAATTATGTTTTTAATTATCTTTTTTATTATTAGTGTTTCTTTACATTTCTGTCCATTTCTTTACATTTCTGTATTTTGTTATGAGTAATGTTCATTTTATTAATATATTTATCTTAAATCTATATTTTTAATTTAAGATCTATAATAATAATAATAATAATAATAATAATAATAATAATATAAAATACATGGGGGGTGTCTATAGAGAGGAGGGGGGGTGAGGTTATCCTCCCCCTTATAAGTTTCTTTAAAGTGCGGTACTCAACACTCCATACTTAATTAGTTAATCACCTTTTGTATGCTAATTGTTAGAATCTTGGTATTCAACAACCCTTAGGAACTCGTAGAATAAAAGAAACTTCTTTAATTGTGGCAATTATCGAACACGAAAAGAAGATAAAATCTAGAATTGAGATTGTTTAAACAACTCTTATTAAAAAAAAATAGGTTCACGTCCTCGTCTTTATTTATAGACAAGGGATGAATCGTAGATAAAGTTAGATTAGAAACAACCTTGTATTTAGTACTCCTGTAATCTATTACAAGACAACTAACCTTAGGCTAATACAATTAAAATGAAACATAAATATAACTTAACACAAATATATAATACTTCAGAAATATCATATTTTAATTTTAATTTATTAATAATTGGATAACACCAAAATAACTAAACAACATCGATAAAGTAGATAGAATGAGAAAGCTAAACATGCAACTCCGTAATTAATATTAATATTAATATTAATATAATGAATCGAAGTACATTTTGTTAAGAATAGTAAGTCTTAGGTTGTCTTCTTCACTTATGAATCCATTAGGAACTTTCACAATAACATCTTGTAGCATCAAATCCTTTACACTTGACACACTTGCATACTGCACTTTTAAACCAAGGCTTTTAAGTGCTTCCATTAACATCGCCGCTGGATGGTTCAAGTCCGCTGATTGAACCCTAATCATCGCTTCCGGTCCAAGTAATTTCACCTCAACTTCAACTTGATTAACAGTTGCTTGGCTAGTGATAGTCCTTGAATTATGAACATGGCTAGAATCGTAAATGTTAGAGCTCAATTGGTTCTCGTTTCTTGATCTTGTTGGTGATGATTCTGATCTCATTTGCTTTTCTAATATTTGGATTTTGGATTTTAGTTCGTTGATGTAAGTAACTGCATCTCCTAGTAGAGAAGCTTTGTCCATCTTTGAAACGTATGGAACCACACTTCGAAGAGCGTAAAATCTATGGTTTAACTTCTCTCTTCGTTGTCTTTCCGCCTCCACATGGTACCCAGGTGCCATTACTTCTGGTTGCTTTACGGCTTCTTTTGTACGTCTACCTCTCCTCTTTGGCACGATTGCAACATTGGATGTTGATGGCGATGAGCTGTTGATTTCAAATGGATCCGAATCAGAAGATGACATCTTCATCTTCTTATTGCTCATCACTTCTTGTCCAGCTTCTTTAATTACTTGAATATGAGGAACTGAGAATTGAACGTAAAATTAGCTTCGTCTTTTTAATCAATGAAGATGAGAGTATATTAAGAGAAAGTAATGAAGAGCTAGAGAGTATGGAAATTTACTATCAAATAAAAATAGATTTATATCCATTACAAAGCTTAACACAAATAATTATTACCATTACATCGTAACAGTGAGAAAAATACATAGAACTATAGAGATCAAATGTCAAACATGATTCATGTATTCAATTCATATCGTTCCTTTATTAATATTGGATTTGCAATCCAAAAAGGGTTAGCGGCGCAGCTTGTTGCCTGCTTGCCTTCTGTCACTTCGTAAATTCTTATGATCCAATATTAAATGGTAATCAACAGATTCGAACTAAACATCTCTAACTCTAATTTTACATCATGGGTTTTGGTTAAAAAAGAAAAAGAACATAAAATTAAGATACCTTGATTAGGGATTTCACATTGGTCAACAAGGTTTGCAAAGTTGATGTTAAATGAGTTATCAGGATCAAAGGCGGATTTCGTTAACTGGATTAAACCACCATCTCGTTTAACTATATCACAAGAACCCAATTCAACAACTCCATTAGCCGATGGCACACAAACCAAAGACTTGATTCCATGAACTCTAACTTCTTCGGTTCTTTTACTATTGAACTTTCTCAACTCCGTGTCCCCAGACAACCACATATAGGATCCAGAACTATAACTTTGTCCGATCACATCATCTCCGGCTTGGAAACAAGTTCCAACAGAAGACATAATTAACCACTGAGTATCAGAAACATCATCACATCCAAACATGGAATCTTGATCATTTGTTCTAGGGAAATAGCCATCAGCCCACACAAGAACAAGTCGACCATCGTTGTCTTTGGAGGCTTGCCAAAATATGGAGTAAAGCCACCTCTCAGGTCGGTTTCGGAGAATGAATTTGAGACGGGTTTGAAGTGAGGATTGTGGAATAGTGTATGGGCAAAGTAAAGCCATTGAAAAACCGTAGGTGATTGATATATTGATGTGTTACATAATGTCTAGCTGACTGTATTTATAAATGCTAATTGTGACGTCATCTTGTTAATTTGTATTGATGCAAATTGAAGGGTTTATACCTTCATTCCTTTCAAACTGAATTTCGTTTAATTAAATATTTAAAACCTCTTGAATAAAATAATAATATTTTAGTATATTCGTTTATATTACTGTATGATTTTCCGTAACTTAGCAATATATAAAAGTTCGATAACTTGAACTCTACACTTCTGGTCTCAAAGCAACATCTCAACATCACTAGTTTTGATTCTTTTTAAGCACTTGTCCATGCAGATTTTGACATAACATAAAAATATAAGAACCAACACAAATAAATTATGGTCCAACGGCTAATGGTGGATTTTTTTTTTTTTGGCGGGGGTTGGGTTAATTGAAAAAACGTAAATAACCAAAGAACAGTCATAAACAGTCAGAAATAGAAATACAACCTGACTGTTCTTTGGTTATTTACGTTTTTTCAGCAATTTCGTAGTCAAGTTGTTACCAACAGTTAGTCTCCATAAAAAATAAAAAAATAAAAAAAAAAATTGTTTCTATTTCTGGATTATTTTTTTCTTTCAATTTATAGGTTTTATCTATTTTATTATTTACACTATTAAATTAGATAGTGGCGTCAATGAATTTTTGGTTACATCGTTCTTTTAGCTTTTGTTTTTTTGGTTATTTACGTTTTTTCAAAATTTAAGTTTTAACTTTTTATTTTCGGTTAAGCAATTAAATTAGGTTGATACGTCCAATAATTTTAACTTGTTAGCTTAAATAATTTTCTTTATTAATTTTGTGTTTATTATATTTTATTTTATTTTTTAAAATATAAGTTTTTATTTTTGTTTTTGGGTTACTTTGTATTTCGATCTCTAGATTTTATCTTTTTATACTGTGTTAAGCCTTATATGAGGTTGTTGCGTTCTTGAATTTTAGGTTATATTAGCTTTTGTTTTGGAGTTAGTTATTTTTTTTTCAAAATTTATTTGTTATCCTTTTATTTTCGATTAACTTATCAAATTATTAAATATACTTTTATTTAAAAATGGTTTTAGTTTTTTTTTTTTTCGTTTTTCTTTCTTTCGGTTTTTAGATCTTATCTTTTTATTTTGGTTTATTATTAAAGTAGGTAGATGTGTAATTGAAATTTAGGTTATAACTTCTAGAAAAAACTACATGTCTTGTCCTTAATTTTAACCATAAATTTCACTCATCGTCTATAACTTTTAAAAATTACACTCATCATCCAAAAGTATTGTTTTTGTTATACTCATAGTCCAACTGTTAACATGTCGTTGAAATTTCCGTTAACTTTGATCACGTGACTTTCACACGAGGTTATTTTGGTAATTTCCATGTCTTCGTCATACTTTTTCCCCTCTTTTGTACACACACCCAAAACCATATCTAAAAAGTTAACCTCCACCCGAAAATCAAAACAATCCTAGGAAATGTTCTCATTACATAATCCATAAATTCTAAAAAATATTCAACTGTTTTCAAGCTAATTTACAAATTTCATAATCTAATAATAAAGTAATTATAATTGACAAGAAAACAAATACGAGAAGAGTTGCCGGAAAATAAACATATAGAAATGGCACATTATCGGAATTCAAGGAAGACGACTGTGGCGTTCGGTTTAGCTCCCGAGGGTGGTGGTTGGAACATGTCTTCGACTGCCAACTGTAGGTAGACGCAGGCAATTATGTTGTTTTATCTTTCTTCTTTTTTTTAGGTTTAAAGCAATCTTGTTTTGACCCTCTTCTTTAGGTTTACTATAAATCTAAACTGTTTACAAAAATGGTATATTTATCAAATATTAATATTAATTGGAGTTATGTGTGTTGTCTTGTGGGTATAAATATGTATTTTTAGTGAGATAAAAGAGAGGTAGAGTCTTGTTGGTATAAGTATGTGTTTTTAGTGACATAAGATAGAGTCAGATTAAATAGAGTAGAAGAAGGATACACTTTTTATCTATATATATATATATATATATATATATATATATATATATATATATATATATATATATGTGTGTGTGTGTGTGTGTGTGTGTGTGTGTGTGTGTGTGTGTGTGTGTGAGAGAGAGAGAGAGAGAGAGAGAGAGAGAGAGAGAGAGAGAGAGAGAGTAGGTATGTGGTGATTTATGTGTGTAAAGACAAAAAAGCTCACGTGTGCAAGTTAAATGATCAAAGTTAACGAAAATTCTAACGATATGTTAACGATTGGACTACGGGTGTAAGAAAAACAACAATTTTGAATGAGGAGTGTAACTTTTAAATATTAGGGACGAGAGTGAAATTTATGGTTAAAGTTAAGGACGAGACGTGTAGTTTTTTCTAACTTCTATTAGCTTTTGTTTTGTGTTTGTTTTTGGATAACTTTTTCCAAAATCATTTTATTTTTAGCTTTTGTTTTTGTTTTCGAGATATTTTTTTATGTTTTGTTTATGATTTAGTTTTTTTCTTTTGATTTTTGTTATTAATTTTTAATAATTTATATTTTAACTTTTTACATATTGTTCAACCATTTTTATTAATATACGTTTATAGTATCCGTCATTATGTCCTACAAAAATTTCTGGTAAGAATTAATCTGTAAATCTATCGTTGTTGGTGGATGTGGAATATACCAATATTTGTCAATTTTATTTTCACTTAAAAAAACCAAGCTCGTCAAAACGACTTTAGTAGGAACTAAAAGTCACGCTTTTGCATGTACCTAAAGGCAAAACTTGATATACATGTTTTAAATATACTCACCAGTATCATTTCTTTGTGGAAGCAATAGATGTCCCACTCTATACAAATGCAATTTTATTTTGCTCTTTTCTTGAGACAATCACCACGTTATTGATTGTAACATTACGATTTCAAAAGAATAAAAAGAATATTATAGTACGTATATGATTTGAATTGAACCTCAAATTTTGTAAAAAATTGAACCACTAATCTGCAATCTATAAGTTGATAGGATTGAAATAATTAGGTTTTTTAATCATTTATCTAATTTGTTAGATACTGTATCTAAAAATAGAAATTGAACACACGACACTCTCCTCGATTGATAAACCTTTGTCTATAGCATAAGCCTATGGTCAGTTAAAAGAACATACTTTGATTTTGTACATCTAATGTTAACATAGTTGGGCTTGGCCAAAAATGTTTAAAAATTGTAATAAATATCAAAGTCAATAGTTTAATTTGTACATTTAATACTTGTTTTCTTATAATTCAGATATTGTCCGTGTGCCACCAACACTTATAGATTTGCTTTTAGTGGAACTTAGCACCCATGCATCCTAAAATTTATGTAGCTCAAACACGCTTAACTGAAAAGTTTGTAAACTCTAAGAACATCTCCAATATTTGCACAAAACTTTAATCCAAATTTAGTGTAAAAAGATAATATTTTTGAAATATCACTACACCAAATATCTTTTGCTAAAGTGAACATCATATATTTAAACTAAAGTTTTTAATTATTTTATAATTAGAATGTCATAATTGAACAATATAATAATAAGTGATTGGTATAAGTTTAATCATAGTTGACTAGATATTACTGATAGATTGAATAAAAACATCCATGTAGAAATTGTGACAAACTTCTAAACAATTGAAACCGTCATAAATTGTTTCAAATTTTAATTGTATGTTATTATGTTCAATCTGGTTAAGTTATTTAAAACTTTTGTTATATATAGAAAGTTTAATCATATTTTTAAGTTTACGAATATTGTTTATAATTTTTCTTTTATGTCAATCACATACTAGTATATAAATTAATCATACATGATAATGATATAATATAATTATAAAGTAAGTAGGAGAGTGAAAACATAATATTATAATGTTTAGTGTAATGAATAGTGTTACATCAAATATGTTATAATTTGATTATTACTATTCATTATATTAAATTTGGTGTTAACATTGGGAAAGAACTTTTGTTATTTTATACCAAATTTGTGTTAATATTGGAGATGCTCTAAGATGCTTTGAGCCACATAATGTGTCATATAAAAAAAGATTAAGGGTTCGTTTGGCTCCCATAATATTTTTTAAGAAATTTAAATCTATCGAATGAATTGAAATTGAAATTACCTAAAATTTATTTGTGTATGGTTGACAGAATTGAAATTCGGTTATTATTATTATTATTATTATTATTATTATTATTATTATTATTATTACCCAACATCAATTTTATACACAAGTGATGTAGAATTTACCTAAGGTGTTACGGTACATACAAGGGTAATATCAACCCTTAGTAACGTGGCCTTTTATAAAATATAGAAAATACCTTCGTTAATATTTTTTATTTTAACAATTAATCATTTGATCAATATCTATTTGTAGAACTCTCCTACCCAATCGTGACTTTAGTTAAAAAGATGTCAAAGAAAAATAAAAGTAATCATTAGATAGTTACTCTAATAACAGGTACTAACCGGTGTGGTACCGTACTTGTACTGCGCTCATCCGATCCCTAGTTGTATGTCATATCGGTGTGTCGTGGTCGTGAGCGGTGGCTGCACAAATCAAACTAATGGTATCATATTTTTGATATATGATGTTGTGTCGTGTTTCAGATCAGGTTCAACATGATCATTCGACAACAAATGTGCTTAATATGAGTCTTGGTTAGTAAGGTACGGTCGTTATAGTTTGTGGTGGTCTTATTTTTTTGCGTATTTTCTCATCCTTACATCTTATCGGGACACTATTTTGTATGATTGTATGGTCGGAACTATTTGACTTGAAGTTTTGATAGGTTTATTTAGTTGTGTTGGAACATGGCCATGACCAAACCCAAAACACAAAGCACCCCAACTTAATTTAAACATATGTCTCTTGGATCAGGACACGCATCCATCCAATACCCGATTTTGTACCCCTGCTGCTAATCCAATGCAACACAAACGTTTGACAAAAGGAAAAATGTTTTCACCAAGAACCGATCAAAGTGAATCTGTGTTTGCGTGAATCACCCGATTTCACCACTTCCAAATTGCCACATGAGCACAAGATGGACATCATGATCAATTTCGTCAAACTTTTCATTACCCGAGCAAAATGCCGGACCAAAGACAATATCGTTGATCCAGAGCAACAGAATGGAGTCCAAAACCCATATCCCACCGGTTCCAAAGGCTATATAGCAAATAGGCTTGACAACTGACAATGCATTAAACCATAGACGGACCTTAATGGAGACCCGGGGGATGCTGCCCTCCCAAAGTTCGGGAAAATCGTACGTTTTCACTACCTGAATCTGATGAATTACCAGTTTGTTGTGTGTTGCATGGACCGCTGCAACGTTTCTGTCCCCGCTTAAAAATTTCATGTTTCGTGTTTGCATTAAACAATGGTCGTGTCAGTTTTAGAGTCGCTTAATCAAAGTTATGCGTTGTATCTTCTAACATCTTGCTAGTTTGCTATTTTATATTCTGTTTTTATTGTCATTAAAAGAAAAGTAATTGCTATTTTGAGTAGAGCAAAATATAAATAAACTACTAAAATTTTGGAAAATAAAATAAGACAAAATAGAGTATTTGTAGTTTACAGTAAATGTGCACTTCTTTTAGAAGAAAAAATTGGATGGAATGTTTTTCTTTATTCTTAGTTTCCCACAACTTATTTCTCTCTCATTTTTCAATCTGTCTTGTCGTGTCTATATGATTAGCAGACAACGTGTGCATGCGTATCACACCTAGGATTTCAAGCATGAGTTATTTGACTAATTTAAGAGTCCTTCCGGTCAAAGATTTAAAACGAGTACAAAATATAACATTTCAATATGGACCTCATAGAAGATACGCGTCGGAAGGAAAAAAGGGAATCAAAAGCAGGCCAAAGGTATTCTCACAACGGACTAACGGACTGGATCAAGTAGGAATTGTAAAGAAGCCCAAAGCCCAAACCGATTAAAAAATAATTTTTTGACACACAACCATAGGAAGTGTGGTAAATTAATTAGAGGGATAATATATGGCTAAATTATATAAATCTACATATATCTAATCCAGATAAAATATAACAAATGTATTTTATATTTTAATAATTTATTATTTTTTTAATCATCCAATAATATTTTCAGATCTATTTATAGTGTTATATATTTAAGTTATCAATCATTTTTCAATAAATTATTGGTTCATCAAGGTAAAGTTAAAATAGTTGCAATTTAGTGTTTATGAAGTTCGTCTTTAACCTTCTTTAATTATGGATATATCATTGACTTTAATTTAATAAGAGAGTAACATGATGCTTGTAACATTTTCTTCATAATGGACTTTTTTTTTCTCTTTTTTTTCTTTTTTTTATAGAGAAAATTATATAAAAGTGTAATCAATTTCAATTAAATGGCCATTATATATTTATCAATTTTGTCTTTTAACAAAAATGGTTATAAATTTTCAATTCGTTAACATTATATGTAAAATATTAACTTGAAATGTTATTAGTTTTTAAATCATCTAAACAAGTATTTGTATTATTAATTGTTATTTTTTCTTTAATTCGAAAATTATACCTTAAAAATACAGATAATTTGATAGGCAACAAAATATTTTAAGCACATTTTAAGATATACATATATTTAGAATTAGCTATTAAATTAAGAAAAAAATTGATAACAATCTATATATTATAGTTAAAAAACCGAAACGTGTATTATTTACTTGTAACAATCTCAATAACAACTTCTTACATTTATACTATGTTCCTAAGTTTAGTATGGAAGAAGAAAAGTTAAAAACAATAATATAACAGAAAAAAAAAGAAAAAAAGAAAGAAGATTATCTTTTTAAAAAATGTGTTCCCGAGTTGGAAGTATTTAAAATTAAAAGAAAAAAAAATTATATCAAAGTTCAATCTATATTCAAGAATACAATATAATAAACTTTATAAACACAAGTAAAACAATTTAATATTAAAAAAAAAAAAATTTAACAAAAACAAACGAACATTGCACAATAAAAGAATTAATTATGAAGAAACAAGTATATGATAAATTATTTTTAAAAAAATCACTTGTTTAAAAACGGACCAATAAACAAAATATCGATAAATTTGCAATTTGATTCTATTTGGTTGTAACTTTAAATAAAGATGAAAAAAGATAGACATGTATGTAAGAAATATGTATTTCGTTAAAAATATTTCGGGATTAATTTTTTTTAAAATGTTCAAAATATATTTTTTTTTTCCAAATCTTCTCAATTTTGAAAGGAATGTTTAGAGAAAAAAATGAAACAATTTATTGTTTCACTTCTTTTATTTTCTTCTTATTTTTTTTCCTTTCTTTTTATTTCTTCAAGAAAAAAAAAAAAAATCTCTGAAAAATAATCTTAAGAAATCCATCTTAAAATTTATAGATATATAAATTTTTAATATATGTCTAAACTTTTAAACCATATCATTCAATATTTAAGGTTATGGTCATCAACATTCTTAAAAACAACCATAATATTTCATATTTCTCATACAAACCAATTTATTTATTTGTAATGAATTTAAAGATTAATAGCTTATTAGTTTGACTATTTAAATTTGATGCTCATAAAACGTGAAAATTATGCAATGTCCTTTCAAGATTCTTCTTATGAATTGCATCACATTTGTCTCGTGGGCGGCTTTCACTTCCATGTGGTAAGCGTCTCATGTCTTGTGCAGGGGCGGACTTACCTTGAAAGCAGGGTATGCAAAATGATTGCAACCCTAATTATTATTATTTTTTATCCATAATCAAAATAAGGTCTAAAAATATTGATTTCTCATACTTATCTTCTGTTTCTGGTATCAAAGTTTATGGGTAAGCTGCGATGGTTAAACAGGGGAGAGGCGTAGTGGGTTAATGGAGAAATGGGAATGTTCAAAGGATGGAAAGTGATGGAAACACATAAATCATTTTATTAATTATTATTTATATTCATTATTTATTAGTATTTGATAATTAATAATATTATTTAATAAATGTACATCTAGCAAAAAAGGATACTTAACTTTGATATATTTGAATATATATTTATTGTTGTCTCAAAAATGCTCAATAAAATAATATAAATAAATATGTAAATAATTATAATTATAAAAGTATTGTTATGTTATATAGCTACATGTTATGGCCCAAAGCTAAAAGCTAAACCTTTTATTTTAAATTAAAAACTTAAATTCCTATTATAAGACTTTTATTTTTAAATTTAAAAACTTGAAGCTTCTAAACACCATTTAGAAGCTCATATCAAATATATCTTATATGACAAAAATTCAACTATGGTTAAAAAATAATAATGTAGTTATTAATAATAGCCTAGTCTCGAAAGATTTGTTATCAAAGCTTATATTTTTTCCTTTAACAATTTTTCTACTCTAATTTTATTATGGTTTTTAACCTTTTATGTATCAAATGTTAATACAATTTTCTTGTTTGGTTTGAAAAATATACGAGGATTTTACAACTCACTACAACAAAAGTGGTCTTTTAGGACGCTTGTTACCGTCCTAAAATGTTACTTTATGAGACTTTTAATCTAATAGGACCAGTGCCAAAAGTGTCTTATATAAAGGCGTTGTATAAACTTGTAGGACGCTTTTAAGCATCCTAATAAACACCAATACTATGAAACAAAACTTAAGGTCCCATCAAATATTTTATAAAACATAAAATGTGTCCTAACACATTGCTAAATAGGATGCCTTTTAATGTTGTAATAAACTATTATGTTTTGAGACACATATTAACGTCCTAAGAAATATATTTATAGGATGAATATATGTTACATTAATAGTTTTATAAGGACTAAGAAAAGGGTCATAAAAGATAAGTGTATCATATATTTTTAGGACCAAATTTAATGTTCTTATAAGAAGTCTCTTATGTAATGAAACACAACATTTTGTTTTATTAAAACAATTACATAACATTGATAGCATCCTAACATATTATATTATAGGACACGTCTTTTGTTGTAACACATTTCTCTACATTGCTTTTAGGACGATTAAAAGCGTCCTAAGAATTGTCCCAAATTGAACACAAACCTAAATTATTAATAATTTCGATATATAATGTTCACAAACCATGTCTCTGAATCTTATTCAGTAGATTAGAGGCATGAAATTCCCATTTTAAACAAGTCATTTTCATACAAAAGTTCTTAACATGATTAAGTCATAACACAAACCTACTAAGGTCTCATAACATAAACCATAATAAGGTCATATAACATAAACCATAATAAGGTCTTAGAAGAGTTACAATGTAATTTAAAACTGATAAAAACAAAAAACAAATGAGACGTCAATAAGTCACATACATCATCCTAAGGCACCAAGGTAATTCCAAAATAATAAGAAACAAACTAGTTGTTGCTTTCATCATGCATCCATAGGTGCCACCTAGAAATGAAAAATTTATATATAAGTATAAAATTCCATGTTTAATAAACCTTGTTGTAACAATACACATATCACAAGTTTAAAAAGAATGACATACTAATTTGAAAGGGCAAGGCCACGCTACAGTTGCATCAACAACGTCTTCAACTGTGACAATGAATCCATACGGTCTCACCAAGCGTTCATTTCTCTTGATAGGGATTTGAACATTTAACTCACAACAGCCTTTTCTCCTGCAACCCTTAATGCCACAACTTGCATTTTATACCCTCTTGGTGTAGATTGTTGTAGCTCTGTTAAGAAAGATGTTGCCCCTGCAGAACAAAAAACGAACAATTAACATAAGATGTAAATAGTTAAAGCATAAATATGTTTTTTAAGTATAGGGGCTGCTAACCCCAACTTTGAAACTTCTATAATGGCGGAGGTGAGCATAGTTAAAGCCTACTCATCCTGGGATTTTCAAACAAACCAATACAAATGAATTAATTTATTTAAAGACAACAATGTTAAGTAAAAAGTATTTTCAGTTGTTTGAGCAATAAAATAAATTGACAATTTGACATGGAAATAAATTGCACATACTGCAAGAATGCTTACTTGTTTCTATTATTTTGTTATATATTGCACAAGTGAAACAATTATTACTGATCTTGGATACAAATATCGTAAGAGGAATTATGATAATAACATCCATAAGCCTCAAAGTAACCAAACCATAACAACAAACAAACAATTTCACAAAAATTATGATATGAATGTAAGATAAAGCACTAAACAATGGCTTTTGTTTAAATAATTAAACATTTAGGCATATGAATATATTATGTTAACATGTATGTAAAGTTACAACCGAACTTTCATAGAAGTTGTAAACCGATGAATAGAAAAAATATATATTTATGACAGCTTACAATTTGACTTATTGGAACAAGTTTTTATCATGGTGACGTGTGAAATAAATTTATTTGATAATACAGTCTTTTAGAAAGAGAGGGAAGCTCACCTGGGCATTTTCACAAACACTTGGAAGGTTTCATAGTATACCCAATTTCAAATCCTAATATAAAAAACCTGAAAAACTCATGTAATCATATAAAACTTTAGGCTTTGGTTACCCCAATTAAACAATCTCAAAACTATATAAAATTAATGAAAAGGGAAAGATTTTGATGAAAAATTGCTGCTAATGCAGTATTTCTCACGTTTTGGTTGCAAATTCAACTCCCTGGATTACAAAAAGGAAATTATTTACAATATAAAATCTGAGATTGAACATAAGAAGAAATAAACCTGGTGAAAGAAACAAGGGAATCACATATCTTACAGTCGGAGGGGTTACGAGTGACTACATGAAGATCGTGATGGTGAGGGAAGCAGAAATCTACCTTTAAAAGAGAATGAGTAGGAGTGGTATAGATTAGTTAGAGTTTAACCTATTAGGAGGGAATCCAAAAAATTGAATAGTACAGAGGGAAAATGGCCGCCTAATTTTTTGAATAGGAAAATTTACTTTTTAAAAGGGCTGCTATAATTAATAATTATGTTGTATAGAGAGAAAAGTGCCACTACGTAGGGGTAATGGGTCGGTTTGGGTCGGTTTCGACCTTAACCCGAATCCAAACCAAAATTTCGTTTTCTGAAAGTTCCAAACCGTTTGGTTCGGTTTCTACATTGGTTCGGTTCCATTAGGTTTCGGTTTTTTTTTCCGTTTTGGTTTGGTTTTTGTATTTCGGTTTTTAGACATGGACAAATTCATAGATCTGTCAAAGAAAACATGTGAAATAAATCTCAAATGGAAGCCTATGTTACGCAATAATTGGCGGAGCAGTTCACAACTTATAACATGATGTTGTGCCTTAGTAAACTATGGTCTGCATGGCAACAAAAAAAAAAATCAAAATTGAAGAAATAAACCTATATGTTGTTGAGTATTGTGACCTACATGGCACAAAAAGATTACATATTAATAAGTATGAGATTTACAATTTAGAAAAGAAAACTTTGAGTCTTTACTATTAGCATCAACAGTTTGTGTGTTTAGGCAGTAATTAATTAGGATGATTTAGAATTTTAGACAAAGGAAAAAAATAAAACCTAAAGTATCTACTAAAAGTGAACATATTAAAATTGACATACATATAATGGTTCGGTTCGATTTTTTTCGGTTTGGTTTTACCCTCCGACCCAAACCGAACCGTTTTTTTCGGTTTCTCAAAAATTGAAACCCAAACCATCGGTTTTTGTTTTCGGTCCGGTTTTATGGTTTGGTTTTTATCGATTTTTTCGGGTTTTGGGTTTTCGGTCCGGTTTTTACTCACCCCTACACATGTCTCAAAGGTTTACTGGAAGATATATATGTCACTAAATACAATTTATAGTGGCAAAAACAAAATATGCCATTCAAAATGTATGCCACTATATGGCTTTTTTTTTGTAGTGACCCCACACTCCTATTTATAGGAGTGTGAGGACTTTACAAAGACTTACTAAGTATTACAATAATGCCCCTAATATGACTACAAATACAATGTTATGAATATTCTATTCCTAACAGAGTTCAATTTGAAACACATAGTTAAATTGGTAAAATGGGCCGGTCAAAAAGATAGTCAAAGCGGAATGTGTGGAAGATATGAAGCTTGAAGGTTTTACTTATTTGTTTTGATATAGCTCCCCGCTTTTTTCATGAGTTTATAATTTCATAAACGTTACAATATCTATTTTGTAACATAAACTTTTATTAATCGTAGTTTTGTTTGATCAATTGTTAAACATATAGAAACATGTTTAGATGTTAAACTTTAAACAAATTGATTATAAAGATGATAGTATGAAAGTTTACTAATTAATGTTATTATACATTTTAATGTTTTCGTATCATTATTTTTCCGTGCTATCGCGGGTATTAAGTTAGTTTCATAATAAAACCCTTGTGAATAAGCGTTTTATAAAACATAATATAATATGACTTATTTGTCAAGTGTCCTATATATTATTCATAATAAAACCCTTGTGGATAAGCGTTTTATAAAACATACTATAATATGACATATTTGTCAAGTGTCCTATATATTATTTCATAATAAAACCCTTGTGGATAAGCGTTTTATAAAACATAATATAATATGACTTATTTGTCAAGTGTCCTATTATGTTTGATTATGATAAGACCATAACTAATAAACATCCTATAAAACCTAATATAATAGGACGTGTGTCTAAAGTGTCATTTTAGGTTACACCATAATAAGACTCTAAAAAATAAGTGTCATATAAACTTGAATTTAGGACCTATATTTTAATTGTTCTATTATGTTCAATCATAAAAGGACATAAAAACTAACACGTCCTATTAGATATTTTATCGGGACAATATCTTTAAAGCGTCCCAAAGAAAGGGTCCCAAAAACCCATTTTTCTTGTAGTGACTCCTCACACTAATTTTATAGATTTAATCACTACTTTGGTATGACTATATGCAACTAATAGGTTATGGATTTAGTGTCTAATTGTTAATTACTCCATATAACAGAATAATCAAATATGGAAATATATTTATACAAGAGTTGGACATATGCGTTAGTTTAATTTTTAACTACGTACATCAATATCCGGTTTTCAATCAAAAGAGATTTACATTCACGTTTTTATAAAAGTTAAATATTACGTCAATATCCTTTTAAAATCAAAATTACATGAATAACCTTCCAAAATGTTACATTCGGAACCAAAATGCACACACTATTTTTTTAAATATAACTTACAAAACATTTAACCGACTTTCAAAAAGTGTTACTACTTCATTATATAAGTTAACGATAAACAACCGTTAACATCTTATTTTACAAACTTGAATGAAAGCTTTGATTCTAATTGCTTTCGATGTATATCGTTTGACAATCTAATTAGATATATACCATAAAAAGAAATAATAATAATAATAAACAAATAATACTATGAAAGTAACAAACTTTAAGGATAATTAACTAAATATTTAAAACAATGACAAGAAAGAAATATAATAAAGTTATTAATAATTAGCTAATAATTACTATTTGTGTATTGATGTAAACTTTTGTGTGTATATTTAGAAATTCCCTAATTGTAGTTGTCTCAAGGAATTTACTAGATGACTAGCTTAGTACCCGTGTGATACACGGTGTTGCATAAACGTTTTATATTAAAATAGTTGGAAATTGATACTACGCCAAAACAACAAATGAATAGATGAAAGATTATAGCACACCCTTTTAACCAAACCACTTCAAAATAATAATTGATATTCCAAAAGAAAAAAGAAAAAGAAATAAGTTATCAATAACCTATTATAAACCAAGTATACAATACCAACTAAAGTTTAAACAAAGCATGTTCGAGAATATATAAAAGCGAAAAAAAATAAAAAAAATTACATAAAAACCTATAATTCCTCATCTCGGTACATAAACTATATATGTAATATCTAATCCCATAGAAAGTCCAAATCAATGAACCCATACCAATATCTTCTTCCACTACATTGTCTACATCACCGTCATATTTCACGTAATTATTTAAAAAGAAGAAAAAAAACACCACGGAATGAAAAAAAAAACTAAAAGCTAAAGAATCGGAAGTAATATTGATAATCTTTATTTATCAATCTAACTAAGAAAATACAGTTCAAGCTCTCAACTTCTTTAACACGTGGCTCATATGTTTGCAAACCTTAGCCTTCTATATCTCGCAACACTGAATACCAATGCCATATTACCATATCAAAACAACCAAAAACATTGTCTTTCTACTCTGAAATAAAACACAGCCGAGACTCAACTTTCAAATGTAAATGCTAAATATTCCCACCTATAGTGGTTGTCAAATAGTTGCCCTTCAAAGATTATACAAATTAACAACCGAACATGAAATTATAAATAACAAAATAAGCTCATTATAAAAATGATTATATGTCATACATTCGTCATGCAACAGAAAAATCATAAATAAAAGTGATATTTCAAAATTAGTTCTATAAGATCATGCCATTTGTACAATAGAATAATACAGTATATTAAAAAAAATTCCTAATTTTTGAATAAACCTTTTATATCAACCAAATAATTCCGTAACTATTGGGTTTAAAATTTCTCTAAATATAGCCTACCATTAATGACAAAACAGATACTCATATAATGAATAGAACTTACCGAATGCCTCAATAAACTTTGGGTCACCTGAAGACTTCATATCTGCATATAGCAAAAAGAATAAATTAATATACATACATCCTCATATAAAAATAAAATCAGATGTAAATTAATAATGATACCTGACGTGATCTGTCGAGCAAAGTTCATAATACTTTAGATACAGAACACGGTTACAATATATTTATTAATAACATCCCCAGAAATAAAACAAAGGGGAAAGAAATACATTGTGCTACAAACACCGTAACACCCTTTATATAGTTTTTATATAGTTGGATACAAATACAATACTTTTATAAGGGTAATACAACATAATTTACGAAAATTTCAAAATACTCACATAGCGTATACTATCTCCCCACTACTATCGAAATCAAGATCCGCATCACTTTCAAGATCTTCATCCATGTCATCATCCATGTCCAAACTGTGGACGAGAGTGAATTAATGATGAGATCAAACTAAATATGGAGATTATTGTGGACATTGAAGACAGAAGTTATTAGGCATATATATTCCACCTATAGTTCCTTATTTTATGTATTATTCTGTTAAACAAAGGCTATATATGTAATACGTTGTATGTGAGAAATAATATACGAAAATCATTCCTTTGTAAAGTCTCTGTATACATGGTATCAGAGCAATTCTGAAAACCTTCGAAATCTCAAAAATTTAAAAAATTCGATCATGTCGAATAACGAATCAACTCCCCAAGAAACCCGATATGTTATTCAGGATGTTCCGTTCCCAACAGGGATCATCCTGGACGATACGAATTACCACTTGTGGTCCCAACTCATGGAGATGCGAATTGGAGCACGTAATAAGTTAGGATTCCTCACGGGATCCTCCGCAAAACCAAAAACAGGTGAAAAAGTGATCGAAACTTGGTTAACGGACAATAATCGTGTCAAGAGTTGGCTCATAGATTCAATGAGTCCAACCTTGATTCCAAGGTTTATCCGTTTAAAAACGGCGAAAGAGATCTGGGATGCGGTGGCAAAGACTTTCTATGACGGATCGGACGAGACACAACTTTTCGAATTGAATCGAAGATCATTTAACACGAAACAGAATGGACGACCATTGGCAACTTACTACAATGTGCTAATCGGAATCTTTCAAGAAATCGATACCCGCTTGACTGTCCAAGAAGAAGATGTGAATCATGTAGTCTCCTTGAACAAAATTCTAGGGCGACTCCGAGTTCATATTTTTTTAGCCGGGTTAGACGGCGAATTCAATCAGGCTAGAGGCGAAATATTGCGAAAAGATCCACCCATGGATCTGGAAGCGTGCTATGCGTTCGTAAGGAAGGACCAATCGCAGCGGGTAGCTATGGATGAAAAGAACGAACCCGACAGCATTGTTCACCTAGCAACCCGAAATAGACAGAATAAAGGAAAAAACCCCATGAACAAAAACAATTCCTTTGTTTGTGCTAATTGTGGAGAAGAAGGTCATTCCAAACAAAGATGTTACGAGATAATCGGGTATCCGGAGTGGTGGGATTTCTCCAAGAAACCACGTAGAAAAGTAAGTCAAGCATCAGTCGCTGCTACAGAAACTGATGAGGCTACACCAAGTACGGCTCACACCGAATCACTCAATAACTCTGGTATGTCAAACGATTCAAACTCTATGATTAAGGAGTGGATTATAGATACGGGGGCGACGGATCACATGACAAACGATCCGTCCAAACTTATCTCAAAAACTCACTCTAAACAAAATATGATAAAAACTGCCAATGGAGGAACATCGAGTGTTACGGGTCAAGGATCCGTTCAAGTATCCAAAACAATGAACCTGGACACCGTTCTTGTGGTTCCATCTTTGTCATTTAATCTTTTATCTATTAGCCAAATCATAGATAAACTTTATTGTTACGTAACCTTCTGGCCGAATAAATGTATTTTTCAGGACATTGTGACGAATCGGATTCTTGGCTATGGTATTAGGAGGGGCCGATTGTACTATCTCGAAGAAGAAAGAGTCGCAGAAGCTTATTACTCGGATGGAAAGGAAGCATTGCCTTGGTTATGGCACCGTAGATTAGGCCATTTATCGTTTGGTTATTTGAAAAAATTGAAGCCCGGACTTTTTTTGAATAAGAAATTTGTTGATTTTAAATGTGATGTTTGTGAACTGGCTAAGAGTCATCGGGTATCATATGCTCCCAGTAACAGTAAAACCTCGGTTCCCTTCATGAAAATTCATTCCGATGTATGGGGGCCGGCAAAATTGTCTACTAAAAATGGGTCGCGATATTTTGTTACATTTATTGATGAATATTCGCGCATGATTTGGATATCGCTGTTAAAACACAAACATGAAGTAACACAAGCATTTAAAGATCTATACCAATTAATAAAATCACGATACCAACATGAGATTAAAATGCTCCAATCCGACAATGGAGGAGAGTACATTAATCAAGATATGGAAACATTCTGCAAGGAGAAGTTTATAATGCATCAAACATCTTGCGCAAACACACCTGAGCAAAATGGTCTCGCAGAACGGCGTAATAAACAAATCCTTGAAATAGTAAGGGCCTCCTTATTCGACATGCAGGTACCACGACAATACTGGGGTGAAGCAGTGCGAAGTGCAGCCTATATTATGAACCGAACGCCATCTCGGGTGATCGGATTTAAAACTCCTATTCAATTACTATACGAAACGATAAAGGTGCCAATGGAACCAAACCTCGAGCCTCGGGTTTTTGGGTGTTCAGCTTACGTACACAACAATACGGGCAAGCTTGAACCAAGAGCCATTAAATGCTTATTCTTGGGATATGCAGATTTCAAGAAAGGGTACCGATGTTACGATCCCGAAAAAGGAAAAATGTACATTACTCGTGATGTACGTTTTCATGAAGATGTATCTTATTTTGGCAAGACATATTTCCCTCAGGGGAGAGGCAAGAAGAGGAAAATATGTACCGAGATAGGGTGCAAGTACTAGACGAGCTTGATGAAGATAATGGACCTAACCAGAGTATTGAGTCAGAGAAAAATGAAGACGGGCTGGAGAATTTCGGGTCAGGGGGAGACGATGGGAACTTCGAATCAGGGGGAGATGATGGAGATATTTCCATACAAAATGATTGTACAATCGGCCCAAGCTCAACTCCTATTACCGAGCCCGATCCGACATCACCACAAGGTACAATGATTAATGAAAATATACATTCCACAACTGATGTAAATGTGCAGGTCTCGCCCATGCAACGTTATCCCATAAGACAAAATCGGGGAGTACCAAAGAAACAATACATGCCGGAACTAAGAACGAAGTCGAAATACCCCATAAGTAATTATGTTTCTACAAAAAGGTTGGCGAAATCACAGAAGTGCATGGTAGAGGAACTTTCATCCATAGTCATTCCAAATAACATACAAGAAGCAAATAAAGACCCTCGATGGAAAAAGGCAGTAGATGAGGAAATAAATGCATTAAAACGAAACAAGACATGGGACGAAGTGGTACTTCCTCAAGGAAAGAAAACTGTGGGATGTAGGTGGATATTCACGGTAAAGTTAGACTCAAACGGAAAGATAGTCAGATACAAGGCAAGACTAGTGGCTAAAGGATACACGCAGAAGTATGGCATTGATTACGGAGATACGTTTGCTCCCGTAGCAAAAATAAACACTATCAGGATTCTTATTTCTATCGCAGCGAATAGAGACTGGCCACTACGACAATTTGATGTAAAAAACGCGTTTTTAAATGGCTATCTAGAGGAAGAAGTGTATATGGAATCGCCACCTGGTTTGGAGTACGGTAACAAAGTGTGTAAACTGAACAAAGCATTGTATGGTTTAAAACAATCCCCGAGGGCGTGGTTTGGGAGACTCTCAAAATTTATGAAAGAAATTGGTTATAAACAGTCGGATGCTGATCATACTTTGTTCGTAAAGAAGAATAAAAATAAGATAACGGCCCTTATAGTGTATGTTGATGATATGGTGGTTACCGGAGACGATATAGACGAAATAAAGAACCTTCAAACGTTTTTGAGTAGTGAGTTTGAGTTAAAGGACTTAGGGGAGTTGAAATATTTTTTGGGCATTGAAGTGGCAAGGTCTAAACTCGGAATCTCGATGTGCCAAAGAAAATATGTCTTAGACCTTCTTGCTGAAACGGGCATGTTAGAGTGTCAACCTATTGACACCCCTATAGAGGTCAATCACAATCTAACATCACTGTCCGATCACGTGCCAACAAACAAAGACCGGTACCAAAAGTTAGTCGGGAAACTTATATATTTATCTCACACGAGACCGGATATAGCTTATGCCGTTAGCATAGTAAGCCGATTCATGCATGCTCCTAATGAAAATCATATGAAAGCGGTCATTCAGATTCTTCGGTATTTGAAATCTTCGCCGGGTAAGGGATTATTCTTTGGAAAAAACGGTGGTCATGAAGTGGAAGGGTATTCCGATTCTGATTGGGCCGGGGACAAGTCGGACGGAAAATCCACATCTGGGTATTTCACTATTGTGGGGGGAAATTTAGTATCATGGAGGAGCAAGAAACAAAAGCTAGTGTCCCGATCAAGTGCGGAGTCCGAATTCCGTGGCATGGTGCATGGAATATGTGAACTATTGTGGGTAAAACGAATACTAAGGGACCTTGGAGTTGAAGTAACGGAATCAATGAATCTTTATTGTGATAATCAAGCCGCGGTAAAGATTGCGAACAATCCCGTACAACACGACCGAACTAAGCATGTGGAGATAGATCGTCACTTTATTAAGGATCATTTGGAAAAGGGGACGATTAAACTACCATTTGTAAACTCGAAAGAACAGCTGGCCGACATGTTGACAAAGGCGGTGTGTGCAAGAATATTCTATAACTCTCTGGACAAGCTGAGAATGATCGACATCCATTCTCCACCTTGAGGGGGAGTGTGGACGAGAGTGAATTAATGATGAGATCAAACTAAATATGGAGATTATTGTGGACATTGAAGACAGAAGTTATTAGGCATATATATTCCACCTATAGTTCCTTATTTTATGTATTATTCTGTTAAACAAAGGCTATATATGTAATACGTTGTATGTGAGAAATAATATACGAAAATCATTCCTTTGTAAAGTCTCTGTATACACAAACTACCAGTAAGATACTGGTTCAGATTGTTTGCGCCAGCTGGTGGGATGGTAGCTTCAGCTATAATCTGCATAATTTCATCAACACTTTGCATTGGTTGATCGGGCCCACCAAACTGATCCATTGCGTTGTCTTTTGTTAGCTCGGCTGGGAGGTTTTTTATGAACCATTCGTGGGTTTTTATCTCGTCCATGTTATCCGCTGATAAAAAAATCCGTAACTTATTATAAATTGTTCATAATTAATCAACCAAGGAAAGGAGTTGTACTAAAATAAAACGATAGTAAATTCTTCTATTGTTTTCGGCCCAACAGTGTTTATTACACTGAGTAAAACTTATAACCCTGAGTCACTAAATTTAAAACTTGAAACACATAAACGACCTTGAGAGCTATCAATGTTACAAGTTTTAAGACGATATGTGTAGTGAATAAACTTTTGGGACAAAGACCGTTATCTGGTATATACAATACGAACCATTTATGTAATATACTTATAAAACGATAATGCCAAATATGATACCTTAGCAGGATCAGCAACGAAAATTCTGGATATTAAATGGCGGCATTCGGGGGATATATGGACGTAGGCTGGAATTGAGTATTGGACATTTAAAATTCGCTGCATAAAATCAAGCAAAATGTTACGTTTAGTTAACTATATAAAACAGTGGATGGATTGTTCAAATGATGCATTATTGAAGTTGTAAATTTGACCCATTTACTTAGGAAAGAATCGATTTAGGCCGTGTTTCATCTCACACAGCTCAAATAATTATATTTGCTAAAGAGTTAACGGGTCAAATGGGTTGGGTGTTGCACATAGTTTAATGGGTAAATTACAGAAATTGTCCATGTGGTATTAAGGGATTTAGGGCTGTATTTTGATTATGTTGAATATTACTCCCTCCGTCCCATATTATTTGTCCGGTATTCCTTTTTTGGATGTCTCAAAATAATTGTCCACTACTAAAAATATATGGAAAAATTGGATACATTTACCATAATTAATTAGCTAAGGGTAAAATTGTCAATCTACAAAAAATAAGAAAGAGAAAGCAGTAATGATTACGTTTTTCTAAATCTGTGTATTTTTTTTGTCTGGGAACAATATTTTTGGGACGGAGGGAGTATTATTGATTTGGGTATCAATTGGGAGAGTCGGTTTACCTCTCGAACATAACCATTGGGAGAGTTGGTCTATCTCTCGAATATAGACTATTATTATGTTCTTGTTATTCTTTTAATTTGTTTTCACTTAATTGTCTGATCTTGTTCTTATTAGTTACCTGTATTGTCTTGCGAAAATTTTTAGGTTCTTCAGGATCCTCAAAAGGGTAGGCTCCCACAAGCATCACATACAACGTTACACCACAAGACCACACATCTGCAATCTGAATATAAAAAATAAAATTGGCAATTTTAGTGATAAAGAATTCAGTTCTTTGCATCATATGCTGAAAGTCTGAAACTGATTTATTTCTATTATAAAAACAAACGATAAACAGAAGTAACATAAATGAGGAATACAATTACCTTGCCGTCATATTCTTTCTTAAGCAAAACTTCAGGAGCAATATAAGCAGGCGTTCCAACAGTAGATTTTGGTTGTGAATGCAACACCGAAGACTAACCAAAAGATTCAATTATTAAAAGCAGCACAACTTTTAAGCCATTAAAAAGTGTTTGAAATATAAAGCATTAAACCTTTGAGTAGCCAAAATCACAAATTTTAAGGCGAGGAGCTGGACTGCCATCTAAAAGCGTGTTCTCCAGTTTCAAGTCACGATGACAAACTTGCTAGAAACAATAACTATACATAATTAATCGCTAAGAAAGTTAGTACAAGTGCAACAAATTATCAGACTGAATTTAGGAGCAAAGGTCACCTTGACTTCGGACCGGAGTGATACAACTTCTTCGTTTACTCCAACTTTAGCTTTTTTGGCTTCTTTAAGTGCAGCCTATTATAGTAGAAGTATTGATGTCTTCCAATAAATCAATAGTAAGAATAAAATATATTTAACAAAGTACCAAAAAAAGTCATGTTACAATTTAAGCAACCTCTCTTTGACGCAACGCAGCTTCCTTCCTACAACACATTGGAAATTCACAAATTACAGCACCGAACCATAACAGACTGTCGACAGAGAAATAAATGCACTTTGGTAGGAGCAGTAATTGACTAAAATTTACCTGCTTAACAATTTTGCTTCCAAAGATATTCCTTCGCCAAGAGAAGTGACCTGAATAATAAGAAAGAAAAAATTAAAGTAAGGAATTACGGAAGAAAAACTTGGTATAAACTCCGTACGTTGAAATCATAAATATCAAACACAAAAAGATAACCCTAGAGGATGAACAATTACCTCAAGCATATGTAGGGGTCCAAAAGGGGCTGCATATGAAAAATGAAAAGAAATCCCAATCGGTAGAAAATAAAATGATGAAAAAGAATCAGTCCAACATTAACCTATTTGAAATTCAAATTGGAAGAGAAGATTGTAGAAGAAACTTTGCTATTTTCTAGGCGGCTCCGCCAATACCTTGTTTGCGTATTCCCAATTTCAACACACGGGTACACGCTTATCTTTAAATCTTTTTAAATATTAAATTTAAAAAATTAAGAAATCTTATAAATTACACCTAGTTTTATGACATCATCAGTTCAAATTTGGTCCTATGTGGACAACCTAAACACTCGCCACGTCAGCTTTATGACGTCAGCCTCAACTCCCATTTATTAGATAAAAAAGATTGTCCTAGCTTGTTCCTATGATTAAAGTAAGTTAATTTATGTATAAACTAATTGTATTAAAATTGCTAGTACTAAATTGTTTAAAAAACGTTCAAAAATCAATGACCAAACTTGCATGTGTATACATAATTATTTTTTCTTGTTCTAATAGCAAATCGTTCAAGGTCGGTCACCAATGTACTGCTATGCGAAAATTGCTATTGACAAATCAACAAGAGAACAAGTATATGAGACAGTGAAAAAAACCCATTGAAAATGAAAATGATAAACAACTTTAATGTATGCCTTTGTGGGGAAAGAACTTGGAATAAAAACCCATAAAAATAAAAGTATTATTACTCACTCTATGCAGATTATAACGATACAACGAAACATGCTAAAACTCTGAAGGGCTTTGTCCTTTGGGTGATGTGGAAAAAACGAAACGAAGTCACTTTCAACGAAAAAGAGACTCTAAAAGTAGTTGTCTTGGTAACGATATTGTTAAACTCTTATCTTTCATTTGGATGTAGAATAGATTAAGGCTAACTACTTAATTAGATAGATGATTTACAATCCTAGTGCTTAAATAGTCTCTTTGCAATCGTCCCGTTTAACTCTAGCTTCTTGTTTGTGGCCCTTTTATGCATCGCATCAATTTTGCAAAAAAAAAATTAATATCGAATAAAAGTTGTTTTCTTTCGGTTGAAAATTAGTTTCCTTAATAATTTTCTTTTGCATAATTCTCTATTTCCTGTAGTTTAAAGGTTAAAATGTGTACTACTTTTTTGTATTTTTTCATAGTAATCTATAGTTTTTGTCACTAAATTGCTTCAATTTTCTTTTATCAAATAATGACATACTGTATATACATACATCAAATATGAACAAAATCAACTGTGAAAATGCAATCTCATAACGAGTTGTACATGGTGTCCATAGGTCTACTATGAGTACTATCTATGTTTCCTTTAGTGTTTGTCTATATTACCCGAATAAAAGACAAATTCTAGTAACTAAACGACTTGTAACATGTACATGGTGTCGGGGGTGTCTGTTTTCGTTTATTTTTTGGTTTATGGGTTTAGATTTCAACAAAAACCATAGTTTTTTTTTATTGTTAGAAGTTAATTCTTCATAAAAATATAATCTAAAAAAAGAACATAAAAATATATTGTCTAGTAAGAACTTTATAAAAATGCATATTTCAAAATTTGATTTATGATTATAAGTTGGGATGAAGCCATAAACTTTTTTACGTAGAGACAAACTAAAACGAATTAAGCTAGTGGATAAATTTTTTAAATTTACCTGGGCCAAAAGATTTTTTATTTTTATGAGGTTAAAATTTCAAATTTTTTTAAAATTCCGAAAATATTTAGTGGAGAAACTAGCTACTATGTCACATCCTAGCTCCGCCCATAATTATAAGTCTATATCAACTTGTATTTGGTAACTCAAACGACTTGACAAAGAAAAAACTTTAAATAAGCATAAGTTTTATGTGATTTAATTCTCGATTCTATCAAATCGGATATCTTGTCACTTACTTTTTTTTTTCCTGAAAGTTACGTCAAAATGTTCGACTTAAGTTTTCTTGTATTGTCATCCAACAATTATTAGATATCTATAAAAACGTGGACAATTTTGTTTTTTTTTTCCGTATTAGATACGGACTATTATATAGGTGAACTTAACATCTAATAGTTTCAGTTAGTATATATTTCTAAATCCCATCAGTCAACTATAATCCCTGATTTACGTAAGGCCCGATTTTGAGTTGAAAATGTTTGGATAAAACACCCAACTAAATATGTATCATACGATAGCAAAGTCGATTGAGAGGCGAGTTGTGTCAAGCTATTTGGTCTCGAGTATTTAACGTGATTCAGCAGGTTAATTGTTTCCCTCTTAGTGGAGTAAAAACGATTATTTGTCATTATGGTGTTTAGATATTTTTCACTCTAAGGTGTAGATTTTCTTCAAGTGATTCGCATTGCCCAACTTCTAGCTAGTTTTTGTTTTAATGAATATTGTTTGTCTTAAAAAACAATTTGGTAACTCAAGAAAATGACATCAAAGTGAAGACAGAAAGCAAATGTCAAGTTATAACCTTAAAAATCTTATCATAAATTCTTTCATTTGGAAGTGATAAGGTTTAGATTTGACATTAGATGCACTAATTATTTGTATTTTGCATTGTATAATAATTACAAGTATATATATATATATATATATATTTAAAATTTTAATTAATTAGTCCATGAGGTGTGATTTGGATGGTAAAATTTGAGTCTCTTTAACGGGAGATCACAGGTTCGAACGTCATCCCACCTTTGTGGACTCAAACTGCTCCCCAGCAAAAGCTGAGTTGACTTTGGTCACGAGGATTTTGAGAGAAACTGGTCAGGGTCGGGGTAATCTGATCTCACTCGTTGGTCCAAGGCGTTGAGATATGGGCGGTCTTCGGACCACATTGCCTAGGGCTGGTAGGTGGTAGCGATACCAGTTGGTACCAAAAGTACACGGAATTGGGGAGTCCTCGCCAAAATTCTCCTTTTGAGAGAATATATGCATATGTGAACCATTTGATAGTTAACAGTTTGTTATCTACTTTTGCTATATTAAAATCTATACAATTGTAAATTTCACTAACACTAGTCCTTAGATGAGTCGATAATCTCACCGCAACTATAACTTCATCAAAATTAAAACTCTTCATATTAAGGTTAATTATTTCTTTATACATGAAAAAACAAAAAACATGAGCTTTCAACAAAAAAATAAAAAATAAAAATCAAATCAAATAAAATTGAAAAACATAAAACTTTCACAAAATATCTAAATATGTTGTGTAAACACTTGTAAAGGTCCTTTTCTGGACCATTTTGGTATACTTATTTTCACTTTTGGGCCTTGTTATTTTGTTAATTCATTAAATGAGTTAATTACACGGATGGTCGTTATCCTATTATCCAAATGGCACTTTCCGTCCTAACTTTTGGATAAGTACATGGATAGTCCTTTGTTTGGAATTTCTGCACATGGACAATCCTTTGGTCCGTTAGTGTTAACTCAATTCCGTTAGTTATATCATAATGACCAATTTACCCTTTTTGTCTTATTCGCAAAGGATCGTTTTTGTAATTTTTAATATTTTTTTTTCTTTTTATAAAACAAATAAACTTCAATCAATCGTGAATTCTCCGGCGACTACAACACACCCATTCAAACCCAAATCAATCAATCAATTAGAAGTGTATAATTTACTTGTAAAATTGAAATTTTAACAAAAATAATTCAGTAAATGAGAAACCAAGAAATTTAAAAAGAAAAAGAAAAAAAAAAACAATTTTAAGTGAAGAGAATGAGGCTCAGAATTACACCCATGACCCATCTGATGCTCGGAATAACAATCCATATAGGAAAATTAATAGCATCATCATTGCCATCTCATTATATATAAACACACAAACACACAGACACAAACATATAGTTATGTGTATATATATGTATGTAGTCATGAGCCTATAAAAAAAGTAGCTAAATGAAACATGAAGAACCACCATTTTTCCCTATTTCTTTTAGAAAATGAATACACCATCTTTCATGTCGGCCTCCCCAACAAACGTCAGCCACCACCGCCTCTGGTCTTCATTCTGGATATCTCATTTCTTTCTTTTAAAGTAGATCTGAAATTTGAGTTTGTAGATCTCGTTTCTTTCAGATATATAGGCTCGATATGACACTTTTTTATTATGATTCTATATAGATTTCGATTTAAAGGTTTTGTTTGTGAGTTTATATGGATCTCGATTTTTAATCTCTAAGTTTTGATTTGAATGTTTTGTTGTTGAGTTGCGGTGGTGGTTCAAAAATGACGGTGGTTGGAGTCGGTGGTTTAAAAATGGCGGCTACTGATGGTGGTGGTAGGGTTGAGAGGAAATAGGATTGTTATTTATTTTCTAGGTGATGGTGGTGGGGTGGTAAAAAAAATAGGAGTGTTAATGAAAATGAAAGTTTTTCTTTTTGATATGAGTTAAAAAAAAAAAAGGTTTGGAATAATAATTACACGGATGGTCCTTTGCGAATAAGACAAAAAGGGTAAATTGGTCATTATGTTATAACTAACAGAATTGAGTTAACACTAACGGACCAAAGGACTGTCCATGTGCACAAAATCCAAACAAAGGACTATCCATGTAGTTATCCAAAAGTTAAGACGGAAAGTGCCATTTGGATAATAGAATAAGGACCATCCGTGTAATTAACTCTTCATTAAATAAAGAGTCTATAGAGCAAAACAAAATACCAAGCAAAATCAACATGGGCCTGATTATAGCCTATGGATTTATGATTCACAAAAAAATTAAATCCCAAGCTCAACTACACAACACACTTTAGAAACATTCTCATTTTTTAAAAGCCAATTTGTTACCCACTATTTGTATTGGCTTTAAACGTGACTCAAATCATCAACCTTAAAATAGAAGACACACACTTTCATTTACACATATCGTTAGGCTAAAGATACTTTGAAACTGCACACATATTATAACATAATACGTATAAAGTTTCCTGATTCATGTGCCCGAACATTCCTATCAATACCGCATAATCCTCAATACCACGATATAAATAAAAAAAACTATATAAACGCTATCAATTCAACAGGTTACACTTGTTATGTGTCTTCAACCAATAAAACATAATAAGGATTCAAATAAATTAAATCAAAGATGCCTTAAGGACTTAAGTTTAACCCCAGAGAAAAAAAAATGAAAAACGAAAAGAAAACGCCATCATATTTTGATGTCATTTGTACGAGCAATACATAAAATACAACCTGACTTATTGGTTCTCAAACTAAAATAAATCAACTACCAATTCGTACCCAATTAGTTCTACTAGGAACTCCATCATATACAACCGACAATTGGTAATACCCCGGTGGTGCCACCTCAACAGTTGTCGGAGCTAAACACGCCACAACATAATTCTCGGCAAACCTTTGTTGAATGTCCGCCACTTCCAACACCAACACCCTTTGATTCATCGAAAAAGAATGTGTAGTAAACGAAGGCGCCACCATTGTCACATAAAGCTTCTCGTTTTCAAATTTTTCCCCATTTCCCTTCAACCGAAAATTAACCATTATTTTTTGTTCATAAACTAAATTCACTCCGGGTTTAATCCCAGTAATGTTGGGCCTTAATTTGGGCCCAAGTAAATATGGTGGTGAAAAAGCTTCAATACTAAGCTCGGTTGGGAAAAGGGCCGAAAAATTATAGTTCGAGTTCGGGTTACTCCCGCCGACAATAACCCGACCGTCCGATAGTAAATGAGCACTAGAGTGATACATTCTCGGAATCGTAGTCGGGTTCATTTTATGAAATGTTTTTGAACCCGGTTTGTATAAAACCGGGTGTAAAACCGGTTCTCTCGCAAACTCCCACCCGGCTGCCCCACAACCCGCGCCATTTATAATCAAAATATCACCTGTAGGTAACAACAGCATATCCCCCATTATTCGGCTCAATGGCATTTCTGTCATTTCCCAATTTGGGTTACCATCATTTAATCTCAACCGTCCACAACTTTTTGTACCCTCTACAAAAACGTTAACTATAGCTTTATTAATAGCGTCCGGAGCTGTTCCTCCACAAACGAAAACCTCGGCCACCGGAGGAACGGTTTTCGTTGTACCAGAAAGAATTAACGGTAACAAAACTGATGAACCGGTACTTGGGTAGTTACGAGAAACTTCACCGGGCATTACTGGATACTTTCGTACCACCTTGTTGTGTACGTAATCTAGTAATATTGCACGATCGTTTGCAAAAATGAAGAGGTTTCCGTCGGTGTTGAGATGAATAAACGGGTAAAGATTGTTTGGGAATTCGTCGCTTCTTAATGTTTCTTCAAGAAAGGGAAGTTGGTATTCCACTGCAAAATACATGTAAAAAAAATTTTGAATTATGTAAACATAAAAAATGACAAAATTTTGTTGCATTTATGAAGTTTTTAACTATTTTAAATAAAAATAATGTAATAATAATTTCACACTAATACAGAAGTGATAAATGTTACTAAATGATGGTTTAAAAACTACTTAAATTATTATTTCGTAATCTAGGTTGCGGCGTAGTTTGTTATCCGTTTATCTTCTGCCACTTTATAAATTATTATATATAAATCCAAGAGTATATAATTATAATCATTATCTCAAACTTATTATCGTGTTAAAAAAAAAAATCTTTGTTTAACCATCATTAAAGGTGGCTTGTGGTTTTATAGTGAATGTTCATTTCTTGATCATAGTTTAAGAATTATTATTTCGTAAAAATAAAATATATATATATAATTTATTAAAACATGACGTTTATTTAGAGAACCCATATATTCACCATTTTTTTTTTACAGATTTAGAAACTAAAAAAAAAATGTAAAATGATGAAAATTATTTAAAATATGAAGAAAACTAACATACTTTTTGAGATAATTAAAAGCATTATATAAATATACATTTGATTTTTATTTTTGTCAAAGTGGATATAAATTAAATCTTTATAGAAATATAACCTATGAAATTTTGATCTTACAAAATAAATAAAGACTTTGTTGCTTCATATATATTATCCCAATCCAAAAAATATATATAAATGTAAACATTATAAAATTTTCACATTTTTGTAAATATGTAAATATTTCGTAAACATTATAGACAATTTGTAGTATCTTTTGAACAACGTACTTACCTGAATTCAAGGTCTTCGGAATGAACTCATATGTAAACTGGCGTCTACCTCCAACCACAATAACTCTCCCATCAGGCAACAACTGATTCGAAGCATACCATCTTGGCGAAACCAAGCCATCTCGATTCTCAACCCAATCACAATCATCACACGGACTAAACGTCCTAACAACACGTTCACCATCATTATTCCCACCCGACTGAATCAACACACCATCCGACAACAAAGAACCCGAAGAACACCAAGTGTCTGACAATATAGTAAGCGGTCTCACCCCACGTTTCGCAGGGTAGAACTCGACTGAATGAGCGTAACAGTCTAAACCCAAAGGACATTTTTCAGCTGGAAATGTTATGTTTGAAGGACCGAAATCTGTTCGGTCGAATGTTATGATTCGGTCGTTTGGTAACAAAGCCATATGCATGGCGGAAACACCAATGCTGGTTTTCAATACCTTCCATTTACCTTTGGATGAATCTGATAATGATGATGATGGTGAGAATAGTGTTATGAGTAGTAATATTATTAAGAATACAGTTGCCATTAATAGAGTTTTAAGAATGAAGAGTGAGGTTTATAAAAATGGAGATATATATAGAGAGGGTATTTGGTAAATCAGATATATGGTCAACAAAAGTCAATGGTTTGTTGGGTTAGCAATGAAGGCTATTTATGCCACTTATTACATCAGAAATTTTTGGCTACTTGTTCTTCAACTTCTTGGAATTATGCAAGAAAATTTTCACTTTCTACCAGCTGTTATGGCCTAAATAAATATGCTATAAAGGAGAAAATTATTTAGAAAGATATTTAATTATATTCAAACTTATTATTTATCTCGGAAAATTATTTGGAAATGTATTCGAGTGGGAGTGTCCGCGCGTTGAGACAGGTTTTTACATCTATATATTCTATATAAAAGTTGATAGAAGGTGTTAAACTATATTTTGTTCATAAGGAACATCATCCATGAATTTATTAATTTAACATTGCCTCTTCATATGTATGAAAATAATTAAAAGAATTATGTTTACTAAATGTTTTTGGTCGTCATTGATACAACGTTACTCTAATAAAATAAAGCAATAATAGCAATAAAATTATGAAGAAGAAAAATCAAAACAAAAATAGTTTATAAAAATATAAATTTTAATAATTTTTTAATAAAATAAAGATTTAATTACATAATTGGTCCCTGTGTTTGTTCCAATTTAACAGGTTCAGTCCCTGGGTCGAAAATCGTTCGGGTCCAGTCCCTGGGGCATATGTTTGGCTAAAAAAATAGTCCCTTTGTCATTTGAAATGACTAAAATACCCTTAATAAATAGATATTAATTTATCTATATCATAAACACTCATCTTCTTCCTTAAATCATTATTTCCAAAAATCAAACTTAAATAAATCAAATCAAATCTATCAATATCATAAATTCATATCAAAGCAAATCTTCCGATTTATTCCATCATATGTTTATAAACCGTCTCGTACCCATGTCTTGAATCACCACCTTAATTATCGGGTTTCGTTTCGAAACAGAGTAATTATACAACAGCACAAAAACATTAGCAGAAACATATAGCATTACCAATGGGGTCAATTTCAAAACCCAGAAAGTGAATTCTTATCAATTTCATTCCTTTTTTTTGAATTTTGAATTTGTAAAACGAGGGTTTGGTGAAACCCTAGCGGAGTGATAAATTGGGGAGAAATTGAGATCTGGGTTATGATTGTTGACAGTTACTGATTTCGTGGATGAGAGGATGGGTGATAATTCGTCGCCGGTGAAGGTACGGTGGTCGGGATCGGTTGTGGTAGGTACGGCGGTGCCGGAGTTGATTAGGTAGTGGTCGGCGGGTGAGAAGGCGGAGACGACGGCGATTGTGACGGCAACGGAAATGAGAAGAATATTTGTGAATTGGAAATCCATGATTAGGATTTGATGATTGAAAATTGTTAAATTTGTGTGATTGAATTATGTAAAAGAAATTGGAAGATTTGCTTTGATATGAATTTATGATATTGAAAGATTTGATTTGATTTATTTAGGTTTGATTTTGGGAATAATGATTTGAGGAAGAAGATGGATGTTTATGATATAGATAAATTAATATTTATTTATTAAAGGTATTTTAGTCATTTTAAGTGACAAGGGGACTATTCTTGTAGTTAAATTGATGACCCAGAGACTGAAGCCGAACGATTTTCGACCTAGGGACTAAACCCGTTAAATTGGAACAAGCTCAGGGACCAATTATGTAATTAACTCTAAAATAAATTATAATAATTAGAGTTAATTACATAAATCGTCCCTAAGGTTTACTCAAAATTATGGATTTCGTCTCTAAGTTTAAAAAGTTGCTTAAATCGTCCAAGTTTAGAAATTTATTACGTTTTTCATCCCTAATTTCTAATTTGCACCCGTATTTGGGGCAAACCTTAGGGACCAAATCCGTAATTGAGGACAAACCGTAGGGACGAAATCCGTAATTGGAGCATATCTTAGGGATGAAAAAGGTAATTAGTTTCTAAAAGTGGATGATTTATGTAACTTTTTAAACTTAGGGACGAAATCTGTAATTTAAAATAACCTTAGGGACGATTTATATAATTAACTCTAATAATTATTTTAAACATAATAACGTTTACATTAACAATATATGTATAACACATGAAAAGAAAAAGAAATAGAAACTTTATCAAAAGGTTGTGATTTTTGGCATAAACTAAAACTTTTGGGACTTGTTTGATATTTTAATATGAAAAAATTTAAAGAAAAATAAAAAAGAAAGAAAAAGAAAAAGACATAAGTAAGGGTTCGAACTGCCACGTACGAATATAACCTATAATAAACCAATCCGGCAACCAGCTTTCTTGTTATAGTTTTGAGAATTGTTATTGACAACCCTATAAGTTGTCAATAAACATTTATTACATTCTTTATTTTCTTGTACGTTTATAAAACAATACCCCCTGCATTTAAGAAATCTCAAATACATTTTAAATGTACAATCAAATTATGCATATAAATACCTTTTAGAGCATCCACTCTGTAATGGGTGGGACCTTGTGCCATTTGGCATCATTTATGTCTACATGGACATTTGAGGCGTGTGCTAATGGAATAGACGCTCAACGAATGTTGCACGGTGAAAACACTTTGAGTGGAGATATGGTGGGGTCATTATAATTTTTTATATTAAAATATTATAAAAGTTAAGAAAATTGTTTAAATTGTGGGATCCTCATCCCCTTTTTCACTAAAATTTAAAGAAAAAATTTATTAAATAACCTACTATTTTTCATTTTCTTTAGAGTTAATTACATGGTTCGTCCCTATGGTTTGCACCATTTTCACCTGTCCTCCCTAATAGTTTTTTATTACACCACTGGTACCTAAGTTTGAAATTTGTTGCCTCCAGAGTCCCTAAAATGGATGTGCCGTTAAAGGTGCCGTTAAGTGACCTCACGTGTGTCACACGTGATGGGTAATTTCGTCATTTTACCTTTCTCTTTCATTAAACCCAGATTCAATTGCAAATTAAACCCAAATTCATCCCCAAAATCCCCAAATCCTAAATTAATTTCCCCAAATTTCAATTTCTAACTTCAGATTATGAGTTTTACTTACATAAATCGAATCAATTCATCCCAAAAAAATCCCCATGATTTTCCTGATCATTGGTGCATGGTACGTGGCGACAGTCATGGATGTAGTCGACCTCCCATCGTCAACCAAGAAACCATCTAACAAGAAAACAAAAACCACAAGCGGGTATTTAGTGAAATATGATACTCTGTTTCAAGAAAACAAGCTAGATGAGCAGTTGTCTGAGGTTGTTGAAGCTGCCTATGTCAGACCTTTGCCTCCTCGGTATCCTCGCCGGATCAGAGAAAATGATAATGTGGCTCACGACGGTGGTGGGTTGGATTTTGAGGTGGGTGACGTCATCGATGCGTTTCATAGAGATGGTTGGTGGCTTGGTGTTGTCAAGGAAAAACTGGTTGTTGATAATAATAAATTTATTGTTTCTTTTGAAAACCCACCTGAAGAATTTGAGTTTGAAGCTTCTGAACTCAGATTTCACGTTGACTGGGTTGACTCTCACTGGAAATTCCCACTCAAGGTTTTTTAATCTGAAAATCAATATTTGGGGGGTCTATGTTAAAGCTAAAATTAATCACATCAATGATCAGGAAAATCATGGGGATTTTTTTTGGGATGAATTGATTCGATTTATGTAAGTAAAACTCATAATCTGAAGTTAGAAATTGAAATTTGGGGAAATTAATTTAGGATTTGGTGATTTTTTGGGATGAATTTGAGTTTAATTTGCAATTGAATCTGGGTTTAATGAAAGAGGAAGGTAAAATGACGAAATTACCCATCACGTGTGACACACGTGAGGTCACTTAACGGCACCTTTAACGGCACATCCATTTTAGGGACTCTGGAGGCAACAAATTTCAAACTTAGGTACCAGTGGTGTAATAAAAAACTATTAGGGAGGACGGGTGAAAATGGTGCAAACCATAGGGACGAACCATGTAATTAACTCTTTTCTTTATATAAATGTGATGTGGATATTGTATTGCATTTTAATGGATTCAATTCATTGTGGATGCTTTTATAGACAGTTTTTGATAATTATTGTACTTAATATAAAATTATTTATAGCAAAGGGGAGGGGGGTGTTTCATCTCCTGAGTGTAACACCGAAGACCTAGCCAATACGACAACCAAATTTTTGTTATAGTTATTGATAGAGTTAATTACATAAATCATCTTTAGGGTTTATCCAAAATTACGGATTTCGTCCCTACGTTTAAAACGTTGCATAAATCGTCCAATAGTGGAAACTAATTACGCTTTTCGTCCCTAAAATGGATGTCCGTTAAAATTTTCCGTTAAAAATTCCGTTAACTAATTACACATTTCGTCCCTAAAATGGACGTCCGTTAGCAATTAGGGATGAAAAACGTAATTAGGTTCCACAATTGGACGATTTATGTAACGTTTTAAACTTAGGGACGAAATCCGTAATTTTGGATAAACCTTAAGGACGATTTATGTAATTAACTCTTATTGATAAAAATTGTAGTTAATCACAACTTGTTGAGCGTGGGCTACATAGGCTATGGACATTTTTTCATTTTTCAGGAATTGTAATATATATAGAAGAGTTAATTAGATAAATTGTCCCTAAGGTTTATCTTAAATTACGGATTTCGCCCCTAAGTTTAAAAAAGTGCATAAATAATCCACTTTTAGAAAGTAATTACCTTTTTTAATTTGTCCCTAAGATTTGCTTCAATTACCGATTTCGTCCCTAAGGTTTGTCCTCAATTACGGATTTGGTCCCTAAGGTTTGCCCCAATTACGAGTGCAAATTCGAAATTAGGGACGAAAAGCGTAATTAATTTCTAAACTTGGACGATTTATGCAACTTTTTAAACTAAGGGACGAAATCCATAATTTTGAATAAACCATAGGGACGGTTTATGTGATTAACTCTATATAGAATTATAATCAAATTACTATTATATGTATCATGGTATCGTACTATAGAAATTTTGTATTATGTGTATTGAATTAGTTCGTTGCTATCGTGAGTATCACATAACATCTCTATAAATGTACAAGTTTGTTTGTTGATATGACAACCGACAACCATATAAGCAGTCGCATAATCGCTAACTGAAATGTCATGTCACTAGTTATGAGTTATAAAAGTTCGAACACATAGAGTAGTGATCAAGTGTAATTTCGGTGAGAAGATACTTGAGTGTGTTGATGTGAGTGATGATGTAGCAAGCCGATTGCTAAAGAACCAACGAACTAATTTGTTAAGAAAAATGAAAACACTAGTTAAGTGAAAACGGGACGGATCTAGTGATTCACCTCCAGCGTATGAATTAGATCTATCATAAATAAATGGAGAATATGAAGTTTTATGGTTGTTTTAGAGTGAATCTATGCACGCTGTAAATATCTTCTATTTATAGTGTTGACTGTTGATATATGTTCACTGGAAGCTGAGTTCGGGATAATTAGCTTCTTCTTAATTGTACATGATCGAAATGGTTTTGTGGAATAAGACAAAATCTATTTGTAGATCGTTTCCTTAGGTTCCGGTATTTGTTCATCTCGAACCTGAAGCTTGCATATTGTCTTTAGAGTGCCGACTAAGTTGCCAACGTGTCACCAGATGTGCTATGAGCTTACCCAATGGGGGATGGGAGTGTATGTCCATCGATCAATGAGTGTGTAGTGAGGTGGATCGTGGGAACAAGGGAAAAAAAGAATAGTGAAAGTTTGTTAGTAATCTATAAATGTTTTTGATTGCCAGTTTTCTGATCAGCACTCATTAAATCTACATACTTTTGTCACATTTTTCTAAATATATAAAATCTACTTATGGGTTCTCATTAATTTATGCTTTTGTGCAAAGCAACCGTTATCACTCGAGCTACAAATTAGTGGCTGTGGCCCTAGCAGTGTTTCTTTTCTCAGAATCAAACTTGAGCATTTCAAACTTAGAGTATTAACTACTTGGTTAAAACTTTAAGTTTGATTCATTGTTTTACAAGGTTTGTTTCATTATGGTTAAAGAAATTAATTGGTATATATGTAGGAATGATAACGAATCAATCAATTAAGATTAAGATATGATGATTTAATACCAACCCCCACAATTCTTTTAAAAACAAATGCAATCCATATGGTTTTGTAAAATTACAAAAACCGTTTGGGTTGTTTGATCAAATTACAATTATTTTAATTGGTCAGAGACGATATCAAGTTATGTACACCAAATTGGATTTTTAAAGGCAATACGTTTGCATTTTCGAAAATGTAGGGACTGTGCCATCAAACCGCATGGAAGGTTTTTATTGAAAACTGTATTATTTTTTCATGAATGAAAAAGAGTTTGGGATCAAAATCAATGTTAATATTAGTTAGTAAACTTTGATAATGAAAAATAAAAAATTGAATTCAAAAATTTAAAATAATAAAAGTATGTGATTACTATTCTGAAGCAACAAAACAGTGTTGATAATTAATGCTCTTATAATTTCATATTGAAATCTATTTTCTTAATAACATAAATTTCAATAGGACATGATCTACGAATAATACATTGCAATGAAAAAGTCATCATAGACAATTGTACATTGGTCCAAGCATGTTAGATTCATCATAGAAATATAAAATAAAATAAATTAAAATGATGGATTTACCCAAAAAGAAGAGATCTTCAAAAAAGAATAGGACAGTTGGTATAAAATGTTAGGGTAGAAGATGATAGAGGACTTTTTCTTGGCACCTTCTTTTTGGTGAAAACCGTAACTATAAACACTTTATGGTGTAATTGTGTCCTTTCCTTTACATAGGCTTTTTACTTGTTCGCCAACTCTATGTTTTGTTTTTCTTCTATTCATCTTACAATATGTAGTACATATAAGAGATTATGTAAGGAAATCAAAAGAATATGTCAAATATATATATATAACTACCCTTCAAGTGAATCGGGCTTAATCGCATGTTGATATTGTGGATTTTTGTTGTTGCCAAAGAGTGAAGTTACACACACCCCGAGAGGCGTACATACACGTACGTATAAGCCGTGGTGGATCCATCATTAGAAAAGAGGAATATTTGAAACAAATATTTTTTATAAAACTCATAAAATAAACATATAAACATCTAGAGAAAAAGTTTACGAGATTTTTTACACTACAAAAACATGTCATCGGACGAGTTTTTGAGTAACCATGACTATCCATCAGATAAATACATAGGTCCTCCCTTATGTATATAAATGCATAACAAACATATACATATAGTATCACAACACATAACATTGTATATATATCATCTATATCTAGATATATACTTTCATATATTTAAAATGTTAGTTTATTAAGTGTTGGAGCATTATTGTCTGTATTTGTATTCATTAGAACGTGTCGTAGAGTTAGTATGTAATTAGATCGAGTTGTAAAGTCCAAACGCATTTACGAACAAGTTACGTTCGAGTGAAAGAGTTACACTCACGTAACTCATGAGTTACGTGCACGTAACTAGTGAGTTACGTGCACGTAAGTCTCCTCCAAGAGTTACGTGAGCGTAACTCTCCTAGGGTTTCGGGCCACTATAAATAGCAGCCTCGAAATCATAAATGCGGGTTGTTGAACATTGTCAGAGCAGTCACATCAGAGAAGAGTTACGTGAGCTAAGTTTAGTGCACGTAATTGTGAGTTCTTGAGTGTTAAAGTCTTGTAATCGAAGTGTTTAGGTTCTATTCGTGTTTGTAAACATTCACGTAAGCTTAATAGAATCAATCCTTTGATTATATCTCTTGTTCTTCACCGTTTTCATACACATACTAGTTATTCCGCAATTAGTTTGTTGTAGGATTCAAAGGAGGTCCGAGATTAGGCGACCAACAAGTGTCCGAGATTAGACTTCGCAACATATAACAGTTGCGAACTCGGACAAAAACCGTTTTGCTTAAATGCAAAACTCTTTTCACAAAGAGTCTAAAGTTTTTGATACTCGTCGAGTCTAAAGTTTAATAATCTCGAGTGAGTCTAAAGTTTAATAATCTCATTGAGTCAAAGTTTAAATAATCTCAAGTGAGTATAAAGCGTCCAATATGATAAAAACCTAAATTTTTGATCGTGACTTCGAAACTTTTCTTTTTAAATTTTTAGGATTTGTATAGTTCCAAAAATAATAAAAATAAGAAAAACATAAAAAGAGGGGGAGAAAGTTTGTGAAAACCTTAGGAAATGATAGTACATCGCGGATTTTAAAAATCAGAATCATAAGGGTTTGTTCGATGTATTAGTAGGTACGGCCAATATCATATAAACAATTTTCCGAACCTGTTTCTAATGGGTAACACGGTTAAGTTTGTTCATCTCAGTGATAAGCTGAAAACTTTCGGTGTACCTGGAATCTGTCACCATAGGACTATATATATATAAATAAGTATCTGATAGTAATAGAAAAAGCGAGGAAAAGAAAAAATTGAGAGAAAATCAAAAAAAATATAATAAACCGTTTTTTCTAAAACTCAAAGAGTTTTTTATTAATAACTCCTAAACACCTTGAGGCGCCCCTGGATTCTATAAGGTTGCGAAATCATAGTTTCCGTGCGGTTAGTATAAAGGTTGAGGAGTTAAGTAAAACTCGTATCCTTGAGGCGCTCCTGGATTCTATAAGGTTGCGAAATCATAGTTTCCTTGCAGTTAGTATAAAGGGGAGAGTAGAGTCAAATAAGAATTCCGTAACTCTTGATGCTAACTTGATAAACGGCAAAGACAGAGGGAGGAGTTCACGAGTCCATAAAGCTTTTAAGCTCAAAAAATTAAAAAAAAATATATATAAATGAAAAAAAGAAACAAAAAGAAAGCAAAAAGCTTCTCTATTTATGAAAAATGCACAAAGTGCTTAAACTCAATACTATAAGTATGCATTTTCAATACTTAGAGTAGTTAACTAAATAGGAATAAGGTGACGGGTTTCCTAAATAAATACTGGAGGTTTTATGACGCTTTGAGGGGAGTTCGGATTTAGCTAAGTGTAAATATAAGTGGGATCCATATAAACAGTTGTAATCTAAATAATCGGAAGATTTTTTATATGATATATATGTTGTATTTAAGAGGACAAATATACTAATAATCGGCTGATTCTTGTGATTCGACTTCTGCGATATGATCCTAAAAGCAAACTAATCCCTATCCAAAAAGATTTGCCCTTTTGTAGGTTGCTAAAGTAGTGTGAATAGCTTATAGTTAAAAACCACAAAAAGAGTTTCGGTTTTAGGTTAAGAAAACAAACAAAAATCAAAAATATTTTATTTCTGCGTTTATTTTCTTCGTTGTCACGTATCGCTTATGGTTAAAAAGGTTTTATCACGTGTTTTCTGAAAAAAAAATGAGAAATTTTGTCAGTTTAAAGAACAAAAACACGTTTTTGGTCAGTTTTATCTTTGTAAGCCAGGTCTTATAAAGTTAAGGATCGGATCTTGAAGAGTTTAGCACTTCTTGGAAGTCAAGGACTCGAAGCTGATTTTCATGGAGCCGCGTTGCTTAATGATGAAGATTAGCTGTTAGAAAGATTCGCAAGTTATCGGTTGCAAACTTTACACCGTACAAGTCTCTTGAAGTATAAAGGACTGACTCTCGATCTCTCGACACCAAAAGTTCAAGACAATTTTGAAGAATACAAGCTACATCCAAGGGGGAGTTTGTTGGAGCATTATTGTCTGTATTTGTATTCATTAGAACGTGTCGTAGAGTTAGTATGTAATTAGATCGAGTTGTAAAGTCCAAACGCATTTACGAACAAGTTACGTTCGAGTGAAAGAGTTACACTCACGTAACTCATGAGTTACGTGCACGTAACTAGTGAGTTACGTGCACGTAAGTCTCCTCCAAGAGTTACGTGAGCGTAACTCTCCTAGGGTTTCGGGCCACTATAAATAGCAGCCTCGAAATCATAAATGCGGGTTGTTGAACATTGTCAGAGCAGTCACATCAGAGAAGAGTTACGTGAGCTAAGTTTAGTGCACGTAATTGTGAGTTCTTGAGTGTTAAAGTCTTGTAATCGAAGTGTTTAGGTTCTATTCGTGTTTGTAAACATTCACGTAAGCTTAATAGAATCAATCCTTTGATTATATCTCTTGTTCTTCACCGTTTTCATACACATACTAGTTATTCCGCAATTAGTTTGTTGTAGGATTCAAAGGAGGTCCGAGATTAGGCGACCAACATTAAGCATTAAAACTTACTGTATACATGTCCGATCATTTATATTATTTTCTACATAAATATGGACAAATTAGATTGTCACACTTCTATCATGGAACCACAAACCACATATTAATTTATAGAAGTCTTACGTCTTTTTAACTTTATTCTATAACGTAACATTTCATTCTCTTTGCAACAAGTGTACATTAACACGAATCATTTTGTCTCCATTCTATATATATCTAGTTACAATTTCACATGTCCTTTTTATTCATCTACTTCTTGCACATGGGCTTTTTGTTCATTTCTCATAAGAATATTTTCCAAATCATTCTATAAATACGGATTACTTCATAAAATCTCAACTCTTTATTACCGGTGTTTCACCTAAGTCACCTAATTCATTGTAGCTTTCGTTTTCACGAACTTATGTATTATTGTCATCTAGTAAATATATTCCATCGGTATCGCTTTGTAGGATTGAACATGAGGCTTTAAAGGACCGGTCTCTATTAGTAAGAGAGAGTAATTATGTTTAACAAATCGATAGAAAAATCTAAAAGAGGGGTTAACCTCAATTTCAAGTTCTTAATAAACACCAAGAGCTTAAACTTAAATTAGATTTAATCATACAAATTCTTTACTTTGCTCTATATTGATGTTCAAATGAAACATATTAACTTATCCTGGTGGTGACTGGTTTCATAACATTGAGGTTGGTATATGTCCCTAGGGTATGGCTTTCTGTCCAATACTTGTTTCATTGTTTTGATGAAAGCAATATTGTTATCAAATCATATCACTTAGAGTTAATTACATGGATAATCCCTATGATTTGATGAATTTTCACCATTCATCCCTTTTACTTTTGTATTACATGGGTAATCCAATTTTTTTTTAAATGTTACCCGGCTAGTCCTTGTTTTTGAATGTCCCGTTAAACCTAACGTTAGTGAGACTCATGCGCGTTGCACATGACGATATATGTGTCATTTTATTATTTTTCTTATATTCTTAAATCAAACTAACATATTTCCTCCTTCAAGCATTTATTCATTTATGCATGTCTTCATAAACTTACCATTATATCATCTTTTTCCCTCACACGGTAAAACGCACACACTATATTCAAATGGATTCTAGAGTTCCAGATTTCTAATGGTGTAGGCTGTTTCTTTCGCCGACGAATTCTGAATTTAAGTAATCTCCGACGAGTCTCTCATCTACGTAATTCATAATGGTTTTCCTTACGGATCTTCATTTATTCGCACCATAATCTTAATCAATGCTTATATCAAATCAATTTCATATTTTTATTCAATGATTTCATCAATTAATTAAAAAAAGTTGATATTTTTGATGGGTTTTGATAATCAAGCATGAAACATTTTTATATGATTTGGGGTTTTTATTTCATTTCCTTTTATTACACAAACCAAATTAATTAACCCATATATCTTTTTGATTTCTTCAATATGAAGAAAAAGAAAGATACAAATCCTAATTCATAAAATCCAAATCAAGTCAAGATATTACAACAAACCTATAACTCATTTTATGGAGGTTGTAGATCTGTAATTTAGCGAAAGAGATAGAGAGAGAAATCAAAATAATCGATAAATAATGGGTGAAGTTAAAATGACGAAAATACCCTCATATCCAATCCACATTAGTCAGACTTAACAGAATATTTAATGGGACATATAGGGATGGTTGAAGTAATATTTAATGATTACCCACGTAATAAAAAAGTAATAGGGATGATCAGTGAAATTCTATCAAGCCATAGGGACTATCCATGTAATTAATTCTTATCACTTAAGTATTTGCCTACTTTTAACTTTCAATTTCTTTTAATTTTTGAGTTCTGACCTAATATTTTTCTTCTAAAGACTTTGTTGTGGTTAATTGAGGAGTAAACATCAAGACCGTCTAACATATCCATGATGTATGATTTTAAATTGGTTAAAATCAACTAGCCTAGCCGAAAATCCAACCTTTAGGTCAAAACAATAAGACACAACCCATGGGAATTGAACACCGTTACACCCCACATGGAGTCATGGACCATCTCGCTCGACAAATGTATGTCAATGAAATAAGGATGTGCCTAGCTTGCACCATTTTGATTGGCCATTCGTTTCGGTAAATAAGAAAATCTCAGTTATTCCATTGACACTCCAGATACAACTAATTATAGTCGTACATCATATCAAACTTTCTTGTTAAAAAAATTATGTCAACGTATAACTAGAATTTTATCTCTACAAAAATCAATTCATACAATATATGAATTTAATAAACAAAACATCATTTGATATGTATCCCGTACTACCTAACAATTTTCCGGGCTTCATCCAAACTTTGCTTACGAACAAGTATAATTTTTTTGTTATGGAGTATGTGTTTTTGATGATTTTAGTGTCGGTCATTTTAGTTGATTGAAAATAATAGAAATCGATTTTTTATCCGTTATTGAGTTAATCTTTTCATTCGAGTTTGGGAGGCGTGACGAATCACAAAAAAATTCTCATTGACTATCATATAAATATATGTTAACATATTTTTTATGAGAAAATGATAGGTGCAACAAAGATCACATATCTTATATACAAACTTTTAATGAAAAGTTAAATTAAGGCCCCTTTATTTTTTAAATTGTACATAAACTATCCTATTTCATTACAAAAATTCTTTGTTGCACCTATTTAATTAGGTGATGTCAACATCAACTATTATTTTTCCATTTTTTTTTCATAATTCTATTGAAAAACATTTTTTCAAAACCAATAACATTATAAGTCACTAAATTTTATGTTATGTTTACCGACAATTCAACTTGTATTAAATATTAAATTTTAATAACTTTTAGTGTTTAAATCCATAATTTAGCATTAAAGTGTATATAAGTTACAAATTTGATGGTGGAGATCGATTCAAACAAAATAAATGATGAAAATTTCATTTACTTAAACTCGAAACTTAAAATAAAATATAGAGTTAATTACATAATTGGTCTCTGAGCTTGTTCCAATTTAACAGATTCAGTCTCTGGGTCGAAAATCTTTCGGGTTCAGTCCCTGGGTCATCAATTTGGCTACAAGAATAGTCCATTTGTCAATTAAAAATGACTAAAATACCCTTAATAAATAAATATTAATTTATCTATCAATTTAAAAAATAAATACAACATAAAAAAAAACTAATTATTCCTATCTCAAATCACAACAACAAAAAAAAAAAAACTAATTATCCCAATCCCAAATCCCAATCCCAATCCCAATCCCAATCCAAATAATAAAACTTAAGAACACAACGAAAGGCTTAGATCTGCAAATACAAAACCAGAGTAATTAAGAGGACCAAACACCGCCATGGTTGCAACACCAACTTATCGGGTTGCCCCGCCAAGATACGGGCCGATTTTCAACCCTAAATGTCTCAGTAATTTATATATGCTCGGAAAATATAAATGCAGAAAAATGTATCTTCATTGCGTGTTAAACATTTTTTATTCCAGTTGGGAAACACTTATCCATATGTCTATATCTATATCTACATATATATCTATCTATCTATATATATATATATATATATATATATATATATATATATATATATATATATATATATATATATATAGAGAGAGAGAGAGAGAGGGGTATGTCCGAGCTTTCCAGATCCCGATCGATAATTAACAAGTAGTTGGTGTTGTTTTCAATTGTTGATTCTGTTTCTACTTATTTTGAAGGGTTGTTGATTGAATAATAAATGGGGAACGAAATCATGGACTCATACATACATGATAATCAAACAATTAGAGACTGAATAATCATGCTGTGACAAAAGAGATGGCAACCACCCTTTTGAAACCTATACTCTCTCTCGTCGGAGCCTCTTTCATTTTTATTTTCCGAACAAATCGTTCCCATTTTACCTAAATTTGGGATTGTGATTTGGGATTGGGATAATTTGGGATTGTGATTTGGGATAATTAGTTTTTTTTTTTTTATTTGGGATTTGAATAATTAGTTTTTTTTTATGTTTTATTTATTTTTTAAATTGATAGATAAATTAATATGTATTTATTAAGGGTATTTTAGTCATTAAAGTGACAAATGGACTATTCTTGTAGCCAAATTGATGACCCAGGGACTGAATCCAAAGGATTTTCGACCCAGGGACTGAACCCGTTAAATTGGAACAAGCTCATGGACCAATTATGTAATTAACTCTAAAGTATATATATATAAAGACCAATATGTTTTATATAGTAAATGAAGATTGACGAGTTGCAAGGCATCGAGACCTCAGTCATATATGTGACATCCGTCAAATTTTTCAAGACTGTTAATAGTAATAATAAATCATTAGTTTTTGTTTTGATATATACTTAATTTGTAGAACCTTCTATTGTCATTCCTTCTTATACTCCTAATTACAAATCATAATTTTATTTGGATTAAAGAAATAATCAACTTTCTAACAATCCAATCCCATAAATTAAAATTACACCATATGGTATTAGGAGAATAATTAAAAATATAACTAAGTAGGATGTTGTAACATTCCTCGATAAAGAAAAAAAGTATTGTTTCATAGATAGAAATTTTGGGTACTAAGCAACTGGTCTCTATGACCCATTAATAGTACTGTTTGTGGAGTGGGTTCAATAAAGCCTTTTATCGGTCTTGACCGATCTCAATATGCTCAACATGTAGTAGTGCTTTCAAGTTTCATAAAGGGTTAAAATATTCCTTAGGCTAAATCAAACTGACCTAAATTACCGATAATTCAAAAAGCAAATGGCTTGTAGCCTACTATGTCATTAAAAAAAAATAGGCTTTAGTTACGAAAACTTTAGTGACGAGTATATTTGTCACTATAGCTTTATTTTTGGTCACTAATAGCTTTTTTTTAGTCACTATAAAAAAAGGTTGTCACTAAACAAAATTAGTGACAAAAAAATAACCTTATTTGGTACGTACATATAGTGACGAAAAGTGATCACTCAAAATTTGTCACTAATATCATTATTACCCAAACATTTAGTCACTAATGATGTTAATGTTAGTGACTTAATATTTGGTCGCTAATAATGTTAGTGACGAAATTTGAATCGAAACTAAAGATATTTTTTCTTGTAGTATGTGAGTTAACTCGTAAATATAGATATTATTGACCAAACATTTAGTCACTAATGATGTTAATGTTAGTGACTATTGATTTTTTCAAATAAAAACAAATTACAAATTTCAAAACTCAACCTAAATGAAAAGTGTATCCTCTAGCGACACTCCCTAAACATCAGACAATATTATTAACTTTGTTACACTCGTTCTTAATTGATTTGGGGCCTGAATATGTATCCAATAAGGTTCAATGAAATCATGAAAATAATACTTACAAGTTACAAGACATATCGACATGTATGCACAATGATGAATGATAATAAAAATAGCAAAGGGGTTGTTCATGACTTCATGACATGAGTACTTTCCATAAGTGAAGACTGTCGGTGCCATTTCCTTTATATGTGTTTTTACCAAGTCCAAATGTGTCGGTTGATCAACAGTGCCATCCTCGTTATGTACAGCCTAAAACATAACTACCTCCGACTCCGCCACAAAAGGTTGTTTATGCTCGATCTTAATATAATGTTACATGCATATATAACGTTGATCATCTTCCATTGTCAATTTTTTTTAAACGGCTGTGTTAGTGATTCGTTGCCACAGTGACATCCAATTGGGATGACGAACAGAGGAAACCCTAAATAGAGGCTCGAACCCAAGACCTCACTTAGGAACGAACAACATCTTACCAATGGTATAAACCCCCATTAGCATCTTCCATTGCCAATTTATTACATGTTTCATACATATACTAATATACCGTTCCATCAATTTGTTGCTTGTCTTGCTTTATTGAACCGGAGATTTGATACATCTACATATTAAAATACCACTCATTCATACTCCTCGGTTCCAAATTTATTGTCTACCTTATCTATTATATTATGTTCCACTTTATAAATTCCAACAATTAAAAATCTCCTAAATAGTTAATATAAGCTTTTATTTGTTACATATTGTAATGAGTGCACTTTCATTAAACTGTGTTGATTGTTATTTAAAAATAATAATTTTGGGACGAAATGAATACTTTTCTATAGAAAAGGCACGACGAAAGGAGTATTACTTTTCGTTATTAAGTAAAGTTTCAGTGTTTAGTTATGATCAAACATTTTCATAGGATCATATCTAGTGATAGTTTTGTATCTTAAAATGGTCATCACTCTCTATCCATGCAACATAAAAATAAAAATCTGAAACAACATAATCAATTTTTTTTTAAATTAAATTTTTTTAATCAGTTACATCAATGTTTACTCACTGGAAAGTGCAGCTTAAACATATGCAAAAAAAGGTATAAAGACACATAAGTTATTAGTATATCGCGGTATGAAGTATGAACCCAAATGACTTCCACGTTGGCAAAGTCACATTAACTAATGAATCCATAAAGAGGCAGAGATCAAAGACTTTTCTGTGCACTTAACCCCTGCTCTGTAACGAGGGACTACGCACTTAACCCCTGCTCTGTAACGAGGGACTACGTATTAAGACATGTAATAACCGAATCTTTAGCTTTATGGATAAAAATAATACTGTAGTTCATTTAAATAAAATAATGATATAATATTTAATGAACGGGGCCAATGGGGCCTATGAAAATTGCAATACCAAACTTAAGAAGAAAGATGGCCCAGTGATAAGAGCCTGTTTGGGTCCAGGTGACCCAAGCTTACTAGAGTAAATGTCAAGACACAACTTTAACCCACACCATATTAAAGCTACTTGTCTTCACACATCCTAATGTTACAACATGCAACATTTTCCTTGAATGTAATTTGTGCACAACATGCCAGCCTGTCTTCTGTAGGGGCGGAGTTAGGAATTGAACGAAAAAGGGCCGACTACATTAAGGAGGACAAACTAGCGAAAATTTTCAAAGTGTTTGGGATATTAACTTAGATTCACAAAGAAATTTTGAGCTAGTTGGAGGGGGTGAGCAACCTCTAGCCTCCTACTAGCTCCGCCCCTAGTCTTGGATATTTCGTTCTTCAGTTCTGGTGTTTCATGCCAACAAATTAAATAATTTTTTTCTTTTGAATAATTAAATGGACTAGAAACCAACATATGAGAATATTGGCATGATTGAAACCCGAGTCTCAATTTTTCGAATGATAATAAATTAATAATGTTTCATATCACTTTATATAAACTCTGAATGCGTCATTTCATAATTTTATAGTATATGCTTTTCAGTTGACATTCAATGTGGGACGGATATGGAAAGTAAAATGGGTAGATAATTCATCATATAATGGTTGTCTATCAAGAACGTCGCTGTAGTTAAGAGTCTTGTAGTTATGAGTTTGATTGCTCAGCAATGCCTAGTGCCTTTAAAGAATGAACCGAAAGTGATAACTTTTTCATACCTATTCAAAACACTCCGTATTCGCCACGTCTCCTAGAATCATCTACCCCGAGTTTAACCTTTCTATGGACTTTGTTTTTCATAGTATAAAAATTAGAAAGAAAACCTAGTTGTAAAAGATGAAGGAAAAAAAGGTACAAAAGGTTCAAGAATACTTCAGTAATTTAAAACTTACAACAATAGCTATATGGGCTAAGCCCATAAAAGATGAAGATAAGATACAACCTCATAAGAGGCCCAATTGGTATTGATGTATCTTTAAGGGATTAATAGGAAAAATTATCAAAAAGACATTATAAAAAGAAAAGGAGATGTATTGTAAACGAACAATCGACTTGTTCATGTTTGTTCACAATATTATGTGTCAACTGAGCACATAAGTGTAACGACGCTCCAATAAATTGTAGATACATATTTCTACTTGGTATTGCCTGCAAACAGAGATTATACGAGTGTTTTTGGAGTCCACGAAAAGTTTAGTGGTGATTTTTTGAATTTTTAAAGAGCTTGTGAGGTTTTATTTATTAAAAGAATAGTTTTGGAGATGTGCGGTACTTACTTATGTTTGATCTCAAATTTCAAATGTCGTTTTAAAAATCCCACCTCTAGTTTTCATCGTTGCAATTTTTTATTCGTTGATGGTCTAACCGCCCGACTTCTACTTGTTCCCAAATGACTTCCACACAAGTGTAAATCATTCATTTACTACTTTGTATTGGTAGGAAGGTTATTATGTATCAGTTTGATTTTAACAAGAAAAACATGTAACTCGTCTAATGAACAAAACATAACCTTTAGGGCCTGCTCTTGAACCCAACTATCTATCATCGTGGTACTAAACTAGCTTAAACGAATGCACATCCCACTCACCTAGTTTATATTGGATTTACTTTGATAACCCTTTTACACCCCTCTCACCTAGTTCAAAATGGACTTAACTTTGTTAGCAGCTTTGGTCTTGAATAAATCAACACGGTTGATGACACTAAAATTATTAATATTTTTTAAAACAATTACAAGAAATCCTTTTTAAATTATCATAAAACTTGAAGTCGAATGTTATGATTAAAATCATTTTTTCTTTTTCTTTTTTAAAATAAAACACCCATATTTTTTTCATCATAGTGATATGAAATAGGGAAATCATATAATATTCATCCTTATCTAAACATAACCAAAAAAAAAATTTAAAAAGTTCAGATAATTTTAATCAAATTTAACTTATTTTATATTAGCAATGAACTTGGGTTCATAATAATTAAGGCTGGCAATTCTTGACTCGATTAGAAACACGACCCGAATCTAACATGAAATGTTGTCACGAACACGACAAGTACACGAACTGGGTCGTAAGTGGGTAGACACGAAACTGACTCAAAACTTTTTGGATCGGGTTAGGGTCAACCAGTTTGACATGACATTGACTTGTTTGACCCGTTTATAAACAATAATGCTTAGAAATAAATAAATAAATAATTGTAAAAGCTAAAAATAACTAAATATAAAAAAATAGTAAGAAAATTTTAAAGTTCCCTCCAAAACTTTTTCGTTCCCACAAAAATAAAGTTGAAAATAAATATGATACATACTTAATATATCTAATTTATAAAATTAATGGTGAAAGTATAAAAACATGTTACTTATAAATATTTTTAGTAATGAATCGTTGTTTATTTTAAATTCACAAACCAAACTTTTTTAATTTGTTTATATAGGATACTAATTAGACATAATCAAAAAACTATTTATCCGACACATACACATTTTAAAAGTAATCACTAAATTCGTAAAAAGTTTTTGAGCCAATTTTCTCGTCGTAGGAATAGATTTGTTGTCACGTCACATTTTCGAGCCTAAACGAGAAGTTAAATTGTTTCACATTCTTCCTTTATATTCTCAAGCCATATTATCGTGCCACATTCTTGCGTTGTTTTATCAGGCACATCTAATTTTCGTGATGAAAAAAGGTGACGCAATTATTTTCACGAATCATAAGATTATATATTTATATATATATATATATATGTAAGATGATTATTTTTATATTTTTCTCTATTAGTTAAATACTTTTATATACACAATGACATTTTGATTTTGTAATAAAATTTGTAATTTATATTTATTTTCTAAAAGTTTGTGGTCTAAAGTGCCAAGATATAGTAGGTCAAAAATTTTGTGTCGGTAACACGAATTTAAACAGTTCGAACCGAACACGAATTGTTTAAACCACACGAACCGAACCTAACAAGAATTTAAACAACTCTTAGAAAAATACAAAATTGTTTAAACTCGAACCTAACACGAATTTAAACAATTCGAACCGAACCCCATACGAAATTAAGTTGGGTCGACCCGAAATTGACACAAAATTGCCTGGGTCGACAAAAACACAACCATGTACAACCTAGATACAACCCAAATTGTCAGCCCTATTAATAATACGGAATATTGTAATAGTTTTTTCCTGAACGGTTAAAATTGGATTTTATTTATAATGTAATTAAGAACTATACGACTACAATGAACACCATTGAATGATAGCACATAAATACAAAGAAGCATGTGAATAGGTACAACAAAACAAGAACTTTGCGTATCCTAAGAAGTTAAAAATCCTAGCAAGAAGTGAGACCAAAATCACCTAGTTGAGAGAAAAAGAGCCTTCTTGATACATTAGAAAGAACTAGATTCGAAAGAAAAGGCTAACACGAAAACTAAAACTTGCCACGCCCACCATACAATCTTCTATTTAGCTACCATAACCAAAATTGATGCATTATTAGCTCATTACTTTTTTCGCGGACGTTTCTAGTTTCTTAAGTGATCCGAGTCTTGAACGAGTTTCAAAGGTCGTTACTGTAGTTAGTCTAATTAAACAACCCCCCAAAAAACATAAAACCATAAACATTAAAATTTTCTTAAAACCTAAATAAATAAGATTTTTATTATAAGAATAATAATTAACAAGCATAATTTTTTGAATAACCATCAGAGGAGAGAGGACCTAGCTGACAATTTCGAAGGAAAAACCTGTGTCTTTATAAGTATCTGATGTATTTGTACAACTCTTCTTTCTCTTGGAAATTTACATTTCTCTACTATTTATAATTACTGCCTCTACCTCAGGTCAGGTACTTTTCTTTTTTATTTACTATTATTTAAATTTATTTGTACAATTGAATATAATCCTGGTTTAAAAATATTCGATAAAATGATCAAATGATTAATTACAAGTATGTTTGTTTGTATTATATTAAGAATAAATGGTTATATTAAGTATTAACTAAAGCTTTCTGATTACATAGCAATTCCGAAAGGGGGGAAACTATTAAGTCTAACAGTATTCAAATAGTTTCTCTAATCATTCACCACATAATCCAATTAACCGCAAAACAAGGTTAACATTGTTAACTGATGGCGACCGAATTGTGATTAGCATGATAATACTTAACATTCTAACGAAATAACTCAAATAAGAATGCCCACATGACAGATTGACATATACATATATACATTATACACTAACATAGAAAGAACATTAATAATGTACTTGTAAACCTTTTATCTAATGCAATTACATTCCTTTTTACTTCTTTCATGAAAACCTCAAAAGGTTGTATATATATATATATATATATATATATATATATATATATATATATATATATATATATATATATATATATATATATATATATATATATATATATATATATATATAGGTTGGTTCTTGTAAAACAAACCTTAAGGTAAAATAAGTAAAAAAAAATTAAAAAATAATTTATAACGTTAGATATTTTGGATTATCGTTCATTTTAACCATATCTCAAACTTTAAAAAACGAAGTTTTGTTGCACATCATAAAATGGGTAGTTTTACCGTTGTGCATCAAATTTGAATATTTACTGCACAAAAACAAAGAATTTGATGCACAATCCTTAAACGACATATATTTTGATGCATATCAAAACTTGCTTTTTTAAAGTTTTTTATAATTGAATAAATAAACATCATACAAAATTACACATATAATAAATTATTTTTTCATATTTTTTTACTTATTTTATTTTAAGTTTTGTTTTATAAGAACCTCTCCCTATATATATATATATATATATATATATATATATATATATATATATATATATATATATATATATATATATATATATATATATATACTAGCTTAGTACGCGTGTGGACACACGGTATTATTTGGTATGAGTGGTTTTAAAAAATTGTTAGCCTAAATTGATTAATCACTTATCAATGTTAAATGTCTAGTGAAGTTGATATAAATCTGGAAAATTTAATTAGAAACAAACATAAATATGAGAAGCACAAACGTCCTTTTTAGCTTCACAACAATATCCTCTAAGTAATTACTTTAATATCATATAATAAGTATCATTTCACCAAATTTCTGCTAGTACTTCAACTACAAAAGGTTGAATACGTTCATAACAATCCAGGTTTAGAGCAAATGACTCAAAATATGCTTCTAAGATAAATTGGAAAGTTCAATTACTTGAACAAAGTAGACAACATATTTACGATGTTGTTATATGAGATAAAGTTTAGTTTAAGAAAATAAAATATTAATACATATCCAACATACTTGATGAGAAAAAAATTCTCTTACATTACATACATATGAATTGCGTTTGAATAAACTATAAACGAAGTTATAGGAACAAAATTATCGTCAATCAACTCAAATCTCAAAATGCTCTTTAGAATTCATAAATCATTCTTTAACAATTCTGAAATTCAAAAATCTCGTTAACACTAAAACTAAGTTTCAAATTTACATAAAAAAAGGTAAAATAGGTCGAAAGTCATTGAAATAGTATATCTTTAATATGTAAACCATCCAAATCAGTATAATAGAAAATAAAGGCATGGAGAAGAGATAAATGAAAACAACTTAAGATAAAATTGGTTAATATAGTAAAATGAATAAATCAAAACCAGAATAGTAACATAAACCATAAACCAGTGTCTAAAGAACAACACATAAACAAAATTAAACTCAAGACGAAAAATAGATGTTAAAAAGAACACCTATGATAGACCAGATTAAAAGAATAAAAGAAGAGCAAATGTTTTTTACCTGAAGCAGAAGAAAAAATCGATGTATCGAAATATGAAGATGAAGAGGACGATTAAAGATGAAGGTTTTGATGGAGGCAGAAATTTAATTTGTTGAATGGAGCTAATTCAAAATTCTCAAACCATGACTATTAAACACGCTTTCTTTTTCCAATACCATACCTAGGTTCTCAAAAAAATAATTTAATTTAAATTTAAACAAAAAAATATATATATAATTATGTATGGACTTATGACATCAGCAATATTAAATGTAAACTTAGATGGACGGTCTTAGAAGTCGCAACGTCAGCCTTATGCTATAAACAAAGACTCCCCTTTATTAGAAAGGAGATATACACATACATATACTTTACCCATATATTTTTTCTAACACACACTTCAATGTCCAACAGTGGTTAACTTAAGAATTCCAATACAACATTGAAACTTGCTCCATAAAATGAGTTACCCTTTTATCCAACAAATCAATGCTTGACCTTAAATTTTTTTATGATCTTGATTTAAATGTTTGAAATATATGTACCTAAAATAAGTTACAAAACATGGTTTTATTTCAAGATTTAATGTCATGAGACCAGACAACTGTTGTTGATGAGGACAAAAGCATGCAAGCATCCAAGGCAATCAAATCAATCAAAACTAGTACACTACTGTAATTGCAAATTCTAGGGTTCATAACAGTAATTAGTAAAACAATTCATTCAAATCATACATATCAATAACACTGTGACTCTTTTACCCTTTCCCCAATACACTAGCTGTTCCTCACTCACTGATTCAAAATGTCTCTAACTTCAAAAACATTCATGGTTTTAATGTTTTTATCTATCAAAACAATAACCTTAAAAAAAGACTTGCTAAGCCAGTATTTGAACTTAAGGGGGACTCCACTCAGGAGGGTCGACTAAAGAAATTTGTTGTAAATTTGATATATTAGCTTAAATTTACATAGAAATTTGGAATATTCGGAGGGACGAGCACCTTCCAGGCCCCTCTACTAGCTCCGTCATCGACTACAATTAGGGTTATTGGTTTCTTATGAATACAATTATCGACTCTGAACCTTTTTTAAAGAATTTCAAGTGTTCACCGCTCGATCAGGCTAGTTCTATAAAATTTAAAGGTTGTGAACTGATTTAAAGATTTGTATGATAATATGCATGAAAAATGGAAACCCTAGATCTATAAATATGACAATGATAAGGTAATGATGATAATGAAGTGAGATTTAAATAAAGTCAAATGAGATATCTTCAAAAGGAGATTCTTGAAGGCCATCATCATGATGACAAAATCAGAGGGTTTAAAAGACAGACACACACACACAAAATATAGTCCAAACTCACAATCACTTTCTAATTAGTTTTCAGATTTCATAGACTTATAGTAGCAATGATTATAAAACCTTTTTGGTAGGATTCTGTTTTTTATTTTCTGGTGTTTTTCACAGAGTTAAACTATAGTCAAACTAAATTATCATCATTACATCCATCTATTATCAAGAAACATAACCATAACAACAAATCAACAAAAAAACAACACAAACCCACCTTAAAAATAGGATCTTTTCAAGAAATAAAAAACACCCAGAACTAACAATCATCAAAATAAAGTTAATTTTAATGAAAATAGACAAATTCACTTAAAAAAACGGATCTTTTCATGATGGAAAGATAAAAAGAACATTAATTTCAAAAAAAAAAACAAAAACCCACCTCAAAAATAGGATCTTTTCATGATGGGTAGATTAAGATGTAAAAAAAAAGATTGAATCTTTTTATCACATGAAGCTACAATTGAGGGGAATGAAGCCTGGTCCGACGACACCAGATCAAGAATCTTTCTCACACTAATCAACAAACCAACGATATATATATGTATATGTATACATATATAAAGAGAGAAAGATCTAGAGCTAGTGGCCTCGAGCCAGACAACATTCCCCACAAAAGAAAAAAAGCTTCATGTTTCTATGTTGTTGTTGATCTTGTTTGTGTTTTTGGGTTTGGTTTTTTAGTGTGTGTGAGAGGTGTGTGTGTGTGAAGATGATGGTGAAGGGTATAAGATGGGAAAGAAATAGAGATGATAAATAAAGGGGTGGTGATATGCATAAAAAGACAAACAAAGTCATAAAGCCAAACCAACAAACACCCGCCCACTATGCAAGAGAAAATTGCATCTCTTCAATAAATACACCTTCTTTTCCTTAATATTTCAACAAATTCATAACCTTTAAGATTGTGTTTAAGTTAGATATGATGCATGGTATATCTTTTAATATAGAACATAAGTATATTAGAAAGATGTTTAAGACTACCAACGGGCTTCTATTCAAGCGGTATTAGTGATGTTCAATGTTGTAAGGGTTCAATCCTTGTTATAGACATATTACCAGTTTATTAGTTAGCTTTATTGTTTTTATATTCTTAAAAATAAAATGTTTTTTAAGATTGATTATTCAAATTGTTTGTTAAGAAATTAAAATACTTGACAGTTAGGTTAAGAAATTAAAATACTTTGGACACATTTTCAGATTATTAGTTTGACCAAACTTGATAATCTCGTCCTAAAAAGTTGTGTTAGTGGTGATTATGAAATTGAATAAACTCTCAACCCCAATCCTCCACCCACCGGCCCGAGGGTTTATCCGATTTCATAATCCCCACTAGCCCAACTTTGGATCAAGGACCTGATAATCAGATTTGATAAAACTACAAATATACTTATCATAGAGTCGTTACATTTTTTTCTAAGTTTTAAATAGAAAAACTTTTTAAATATCGATAATTTTACTTTGAATACATAAACACCTACAACTGCAGCCAATTAAGAAATGAAACTACATTCCTGTGAAATAATAGCCAATTTGTTACATAAATTAGCATCCTTGAATCTTATAGGTAATACTTGCAAAAGAAAAATAAAAAATTAAAATTAGCAAACTGATGGAAAGCTTTTGATAGATTTGTTCTCACCGGTGTATAGTAAAAGTTAATCTTTTTAACAATTTATAAGTCAAAAAGTAATTTTGTACAAAAGTTATCTAGATCTAATTGTAACAAACTTTATATGCATGTCATAAAATGTGACAATTATCTATTCTTATAGAAAAGCAAAACGTACAATGTTACAGATAATATATATATTCTTTGAATTATTCTAAATTTAGGTACAATTTTGTTTTGTTTTTAATAGTTAAATTTAACTATTTGTTTTTTTAGTGTAGTTGTGAAAAGTATATAATCTTCTGTTGCATCAATTATTTGATTAAATTATTGGGGTGTTTGTTTCGGCTTATGTAACGGGTTTATAAGCTTATGTAAATTTTGATAAGCTTATAAGCCCAATTTTTCCGGCTTATTAGCTTATCAAAATTTACATAAACTCATAAACTCATAAGTCCGTTACATATGCCGAAACAAACACCCTCTATGTAAAATTTAAACTTAAATGTAAATCTGTAGTTGTACAACATAGTAAAGAAAATAGTAATATGAATTTTTATTTTAAGAAATAATAAAGTGAACAGTTTTTGTTGCGTTATATCCTCTCTTTAAATTAAAACCCCCAACGCCTAGATTGGGACTCATCATGACATAATCATGGCATCACTGGTCAATTCGCATTTATTGTACACCATGAATTCAAACTTTTATTTAAATAATCGAATTCTGTTATAATATTACAGAACTAATGAAGATTCATATAAAATCATGGAGGGGAATTATAGTAAACGAGTAAAAAATTTATATTACATAAATGTTAACATGTTTAAATCATGATAAATGTAATGTATTTCTTTTCTCTTTCTTTTTTTATTTATTATAATATAATTTGAGATAGATGAAGTAATATTTTTCGTATCCAAATCACCTCTACGAAGTTAGTTTACATAGATGAGAAACTCTTTTTCGTTTTGTGTTAACATCCTTTTGAGGATCCATTTAAGAATCGAACAAGGAGTTGAATTATTCAATTAAGAGTCGAATAGATGAATATACCTCTAAAAGCCAACACATTATTGTACCAAAAAGGTTAATTATGGTGAAGTAACTTCGACTTTATGGTTCTTTTTGAATCCTACCTAACCTTTCAGACAATGTTTATGTGTCTCGGCGTCACCGACCAATAAGTGAGTCCGAATTTGAACCCATGATCATTTTCTACCCGAATTCCTTCTTGATCGGGTCAACTGAGTATTTGTAGGAAATGGATATGTGTTTGAAGCCGAAAGCTCCACACGAGATTTGAACTTGAAACTTAGAGTTTATTTCATTTTAGAAAACCATTTAGCCAACTATCAAGGACATCACTATAGTTCATATTGTCCGCTTTAATGCTCACACAAGTCATGCATTTGCCTTTCAATTGAACCTCATAACATAAATCCAAAACTCGTTCAATAGTAAATGTCAACTTGTACTTTGTATACCAGTCATCCCTTTTATTAATGAAAAATGAGGGACTATATGCGTATCATTTTGCAAGGGTATGTATACATGAGTGTTCGGCTTAAGCTTATGAAATAGGTTTTAGCTTTAATAAATAAAATGACAAAATACTTTTTACATTTACAAATCATGGTTGTTTTTACTTTACATAGCATTTATTCATTTATATATTTATAAGTTCGAGCTCAAGTTATACGTGTTAGTTTCTGTAGGTGCATTTATGTAGTTACTAGATTCGTATGAAATTAACGTTTATATCAGTCTTTATATTGTTTGGTTGAATATCTATATTGAATGTTTGATTTATTATAAGCTAGAACGTTTACGTTGTTATGAATTAATCAAATCTGTGTTTTGAAATGTTTAAATGATATTCAAACTCGTTCGCACGGATAAGGATGATATTCGTGCGAATGAAGGTTACGTTCGCACGAATGAGAAAGTTAAACAGTTTGTTTATTGATATGGTTCATTCGTACGAACGAGATATGGTTCGTACGAATAGAATGTCATTCGTACGAATGAGATCACATTCGTACGAATGAAATGCTGGGCCTATATATATCAGCTTAGGGTTCAGCATTACGTAAGGTTTTTGCTAGGTTTTTGCGTGCGTACTGAATTGCTGCTGCCGTGTTCTTTGAGTTTCCAATCGTTTAGTAGAGTCTAAACAATCATCCGAATAGTCTTCCTTAGGTCCGATCTTATCAATAATCATTGGTTTGATCTCGTTTCCGACGGTTACATATTCGCTAGATAATCATTGATCTATTTCCGCTAGGTTAGTGATATAACGTTGACTATAAGATCCGTACAACCCCAACAAAGTGGTATCAGAGCGTTGGTTGTAGAAATCAACGTTCTTCTAGCGATTCTTAAGATTTTTCGTTTTTGATTGTTTCTTAAAGTTTGGAATTTTACGTTAAAAACCTTGTTTTTATTGTCTTAGAACGTTTCTGAGTCGTTTAGATTAAGATCTGGGCAAATAGAAATCGTTTTGGTTTAGAAAATCGACCTGTAGATCGAGTTTTTTGCAAAACCCTAAAATTTCACGGCGCATACGAACCAAGTTCTTGACAGTTTTCATTCGTACGAATAGAGGTCTCATTCGCACGAATAGGGAATTCATCCGTGCGAATCTGAGTTTTGTCTAAAAATTTAAAGTTCAATTCATTCGTACGAATAGGAATTTCATCCGTACGAATCGGTCAGTTCATCCGTACGAATCTCTCATTCGTGTAGAGCTTAGGTTTCTTGTTTCATTCGTACGAATCACCTTCATTCGTACGTATCAAGTCTTTCATTCGTACGTAGCAGTAATTCATTCGCACGAACCTGAAACAGACTCAAATTTTAAAATCTTAGATGGAATACGCGATGGCTAGTACCAACACTAAGATGTCTGAAATGCTAATCAATGACGCTGAAACTGGAAGCATTAACAAGGTCCCAAAACTCATCACTATGGACGATTACCCACACTGGAAACCTCGATTCGAAATTCACATCCAAGGATTGGATTCAAAAATGTGGGATATGATTCAAAATGGATATAATGCACCAGTTAGTGAAAATGGAGACCCTATTGCCGTTCATAGATATACAGAGGAACAAAGGAAGAGTTATGATATAGAGAAAAAGGCTTATTCTTATTTGTGTCAAGCTATTCCTAGATCTGTGTTTCATCAATACAAGACACACAAGCTATCGAAGCAGTTATGGGATGCTTTTGAGTTAGACTGTGAGGGAAACAACAAGTTGAAATCTATGAAGGGAAGAGCACTGAAAAAGGAATTCGACAATTTTACCTGCCTACATGGAGAGTCCCTATTCAACCTTATCATACGTTTTCAGCATTTGATTAGTGAGATGAACGGATATTCGGTAGAGACAACTGGTGCAGAGAGGGTAGAATGTTTTGCGGATGCTTTGCCAGATAGCTGGAATGGATATATAGAGATGTTAAAGGAAAGTGGGTATCTTGCTCGCACAACTTTGAATGATTTATTTACAAAGCTAAGAGAGAAGGAGCAGGATGATAAGTTTCGTGCTCAAAGAAAGGGACACACTCAAGATCCCTCACTGTACTATGTTGATCTCACTCCAGCCACTCCTACTCATGCCCCACTGAAGACAGCGTTTTCTGCTAACGCCTCAACCCATTCAGGAAATTCGGGATGTTCACACTCAAGTTCAAGTCAAAGTACTCCGGTTCAGAAGTCTCAAGCTCAAGCAAGTTCAGAATCAGCGTTTACAAGTTTGAAAATCGAGCATTTTCATAAAGGAAATGTGGAGGGTGTAAATGAAGATATGGCTATGCTGAGTGCTTTAGTTGGATCCTATGACCAACTGCTGCAAGGTAAAATTGGTAATATACACTTAACTGGGGAGGATTATGAACAGATTGATCGTGATGAGATGGAACGAATCGACATTATGTGGGGTTTCGCTAATCTCGTCAGGAGGGCTAAAGAGTATGTGAAAAAGACTGGTAACCCAATTGGAGCCAACAAAGAAACTAAGTATGGCTTCGACATGTCAGCCATTACTTGTCACAACTGTGGGGAAAAGGGTCATTTCGCTCGTAACTGCGAAAAGCCAAAACGACCAAGGACTGTTCAGAATCCGTTCAGAGATCAACAAAACAGAAACGTGAACAGAAATGCTCTTGAGGCGAACAAGAATACTGCTTTGGTGACGACTGGCTCGAATACCTATACTGGTACTGAGAATTCAGATGTTAAGGCCTTGGTTTTTCAATCTGACGAAGGCTTGGATTGGGGAATTCAAATTGAAACCAATCCATCTGATGCTGAAGTAAATGTTGTAAAGATTTTGAATCTGAATGAAGAAAGTGACGGGGAGGAGTCTGTTACATCTGAAGAATCATCTGAAGAATCTTCGGCAGAATCAGAAGCACCAGTGTCCAAAAGGGAGTTTGCTATGATGGCTGGTACTGCAGAATCTTCTAAGGTACAATCTGAAACCAAAATTACTTCGTGTTCTAACTGTTTTGTTTTAGACAAACGAGTAAATGAGCTTAGCCAAGAAAATAACAATCTTGTTGAGGAACTTCGTAAAAACAAAATTGTTAAAGGAAATGAAAAACTATTTTCAGAAAAGAACAAACTTTTAGCAAAACAAGTTAGTGATTTGGAAATAGCTTTGTTAAACAAACAGGACTCGATCAATAAATATTTAAAAGATATTGATACTCTTAAACGTGAAAATGCTTCTGTTAAAATCAGTTTTGAAACTTTAAACCAACAAGTTAGAAGCTATTCATCTGCATCATATCTTTTGGACCACATTTTGAAAGAAAAACGTCCTGAGAATGGGGAAGGGAAACCAGGGGTTGACTACAAAACTTGTCCACCTCCCATTTTTAACAAACTAATTAAGGCTCCAAAGGAGGAAGGGGATGTTGAATTCATTCTTCAACAACCAGACCAAGCTGTCCAAACCCCTAGTGTCCAAACACCAAGTGTCCAAACCCCTACTGTCAGTGCTAAAAGTAATGTAAACGAAAAGTTGAAAGAAACTGTCATAGTTGAAGATTGGGTTTCTGACTCAGATGAGGAAGAAAAGGGTTCAGGTTTGGGTCGTCAGTTACCTTATAACACAAATTTGGGTCGCAAACCTCACATTAAAACTGGCTTAGGTTATCAGGTTTCAAATAAAACTTCAAGTCAACCTAAACAAGTTGGAATTTTGAAACGACCTGAATTTAAAGGACCAAAATTTGTCAAAACCGGCGAATCATCAATCGCATTTGAGTCAAAAGAAACAGAACAAGCAAAATTCATACCACCTCATAGGAGACAGTCACCCACAAATCCCCAGAAGCCCCAAAATGTTCAACAACATAACGGTTTCATACGTCCAAATGCTATGTTCTCCAAACCCCTTACACACCATCGGAGAATGACGCAAAATTCTCAAAATCTTAATGAATGGAGAACATGTTTTGACTGTGGGGAGAAAGGCCATGTTAATTATAATTGTCCAAATCTGAAACAAAGGCCTAGGAATAATGTTGACCAAACTAGAGTGTCCACTGGAAATCGTTTTTCAAGTCCAAATCGAAATAGATTTTCAAACCATAGGTCATCATCTCCTAAACAAAACAATGAGTTGCTTCCTGCTGGTAAATCCAAACAGCAACCAATTGTTAAACCAATTGAAAAACGGTCCATATCACCAACTGTCTATGTCAAACGTGCATGGAAAGCTAAAAGCGACACTAAATGTTCTGAATCTTCAAACGTATCTGATGGTACCAAGGGACAATGGGTTGACTTACAGTTCTTAGGTGATGATGGCAAACCCAAGGCTATTAAGGCTTGGGTTTGCATTGGGAATTAATAAGTTCAGTTTGTTGTGCAGGTCGTCTATGATCCTATCAAGAATACCTGGATTGTTGATAGTGGGGCGTCTAGGCACATGACAGGAAATATGAAACTTCTTTCTAATGTCCGTTCAATTAAAGGTGGTTATGTTTCTTTTGCTGGTGATAAGGGAGGTTATATCTCTGCTCAGGGATTGGTTGCAAACAACAAAATAAGCTTCGATAAGGTGAATTTTGTTCAGGCATTGGTCAACAACTTGTTGTTCGTTTCTCAAGTTTGCGACAAGAAGTTTAAGGTGATTTTTGATGAAAATCAGTGTTACATTATGAAGAAAGAATTTGTGATTCCTGAGCACTTGGTTATTATTACTTCACCAAGAGTTGGAGATTTGTATGTGCTCGACATGTCGAAGACTACTGTGAATTCGACGGAACATCAAGCTTTTGTCTCGAAAGCTACTGAACGGGAATCTATTTTGTGGCACAAACGTATGGGACACCTGAGTTTGAGAAAGATGAATCATCTGATGCACAAGGATTTAGTTATGGGAGTTAATGTGAAAACATTTCAGTTGCCGGAAGCTTGTATTTCTTGCAAGAAGGGAAAACAGTCCAAAAAGTCTCATATAGCGAAGAAGTTCCACACCATTGACACTCCCCTTGAACTTCTACACATGGACTTGTTTGGCCCTATCAAATATTCGAGTGTAGCAGGGGATAAATACTGTTTGGTGGTCACCGATGACTTCTCTCGATTCTCTTGGGTTATGTTTTTACGGGAGAAATCTGAAACTTATGATAATATCAAGCTGTTGGTTACTTCACTGGAGACTCTGTATAAGTTAAAAGTTCGACGGTTTAGAACTGATAACGGTACGGAATTTAAGAATCAGAGGATGGAGGATTTATGCAAGGAACGAGGAATTCAACAACAATTCAGTGCAGCCTATACTCCACAAATGAACGGGGTTGCAGAAAGAAAGAACAGAACGTTGATTGAAGCAGCTAGAACGATGTTGGCTGATTCGACACTGCCAGTACGGTTCTGGAATGAAGCAGTAGCCAATGCATGTTACACCTTAAACCGAGTGCTAGTAGTGAAACGTCATGGGAAAACGTGTTATGAGTTGTTGCAGAAAAGAAAGCCTAACTTGCAGTACTTGGAACCCTTTGGAGCTCCTTGTACTATGCTCAAGCGTAAACAAGATGGAAAATTCGATGAAAAGGCTGTGGAAGGGATATTTCTGGGATACAACACTCCTAACAAGAGAGTTTGGAATCCAGCCACTAAAGCTATTGAAGAATGGTATGAGGTGGATGTTCAGAAGTATTCTAAACCCATTCCTTCGAAAGGATATCCATGGATGTTTGATTATGATTCTTTGTTTGAATCATTTAATCTTCCTGAGTTCTCCGATGAAGATATTGCAAGATACTACTCTCATCAAGAGGCATTGGAAGAAATTATTCCTCATGATCCAGTGACTTCAACAGTTCCTACTCCTTCCGGTCCACAAGAGAATCCTGCTGGCATTCAAGCAAATGATGATGATTCAGATTCTGATGGTTCAGTTAACGTAAATGAGCCGATTGAAAATCCTGAAAATGTTCAAGAAAATGCAGAGGAAGTTGAAGCTCCCGATGTTAATAACTTGGGTCCTAACGTTGCGGTTCCTCCTAACTTGAACGTAGAAGAACCAGCAAGTCAACTCCGGCGATCATCAAGGGAACGCAGACCCACAAATTTTTATGATTATGAAACTAATCTGGCTGAAGCTCGACCCAAACAACAGATTCTAAGCGAAGTTTATATTGATCTTTTTAAATCTGGCGATGTTACTTACTGTGCCCATGCATGTTTTATTTCGCAGGTTGAACCAGCTAATGTTGAAGAAGCACTCTTGGATGACAATTGGATCAACTCGATGCAAGAGGAACTGCTACAGTTTAAGAAGCTGGGTGTCTGGAGGCTTGTCGCTAAGCCAAAAGGTGCCAAGTCATTGGGTTGTCGCTGGGTTCATCGATGCAAAAGGGATGATCAGGGTGTAGTTGTCAGAAACAAGTCAAGGCTAGTGGTTCAGGGTTTTCGACAAATTCCTGACTTGAATTATAATGAAGTGTTTGCTCCGGTTGCGAGATTAGAGGCGATTCGGATTTTTCTGGCCTTTGCATCCTATAAGAAATTTACTGTTTATCAGATGGATGTAAAAAGCGCTTTTCTTTACGGGAATATTCGAGAGACAGTGTACGTTAATCAGCCACCAGGCTTTGTAGACCCACTACATCCGGATAAAGTGTATATTCTCGATAAAGCACTTTATGGTCTGCATCAAGCACCGCGCGCCTGGTATGAGACACTTGCTAATCATCTGACCGACAACGGTTTTCGTCGAGGTGTCATTGATTGTACGTTGTTCATCAAAGAAAGAGGTGAAGATATTTTGTTGGTGCAAGTATATGTGGACGACATTATCTTTGGTTCGACAAATCCAGAGTTATGTAAAGAGTTTGAAACGGTGATGACAAGCAAGTTCGAAATGAGTTCTATGGGTCCGATTAAGTTCTTCTTGGGGCTACAGGTAGATCAGACTGCAGAGGGTATTTTTATACATCAGACTAAATATGTCAATGACATTTTGAAACGGTTCGAAATGTTGGAAACGAAGTCTGCCTCCACTCCCTTATCGGTGAATCACGGGATATCACCAGACTCTACGGGGGAGAAAATTGATCAGTCTCTTTATCGCTCCATGATCGGTTCTCTTATGTATCTCACCGCCTCTCGTCCAGATATCATGTTTCCGGTGTGCTTGTGTTCCCGATACCAAGCAGCACCGACAGTTGTGCATCTTCAATCAGTGAAGCGGATTATGCAATACTTGAAGGGTACTCCAGATTTAGGTCTTTGGTATCCTCATGACGACAATTTTGAGCTATCTGCTTTCAGTGATTCAGACTATGGAGGTTGCAAAAAGGATGCTAAGTCAACATCAGGAGGATGCCAGTTTCTCGGAACTCGCTTAGTAACGTGGCAGTGCAAGAAACAAACTGCTGTTGCATTGTCCACCTGTGAAGCTGAATACGTAGCTGCTGCTAGCTGCTGTTCTCAGGTTATCTGGATTCAGCAACAACTGCGTGACTACGGTTTGTCTATCTCTACTACTCCTATTTATGTTGATAATTCTGCTGCCATAGCTGTCACTAAGAATCCCGTACACCATCCTAAAACCAAACATATAGGCGTAAAATATCATTTTATACGTGATTGTTTTGAAAAACATCTAATTGACGTAATTTACATCGAAACGATGTTTCAAAAAGCAGATATTTTTACAAAAGCCTTTGACAAGTCTAGGTTTGGATTTTTACTACATGAAAATGGTGTCGTTAAGAAAAGCGATGTGATTAAAGAGGAAGAAAAGTCGGACAAGTAACCGTCCCCGTTTTGTATACTACGTTAAATTTTTTTTAGTTTCTTTTATTTTTTAGTTTAGTTTCTTCTTTTGCTTTTATAAAATTTCAAAAATACAAAAAGATTTTCATTTTTAGAATTTTAGGGGGAGAAATAGTTAGTTAAAAAAAATAAAAAAAAAATTAAAAAAAAAACGGGGGAAGTGAGGAAATACTGAGCTAAAACTGAACATGTAAATTGTCTAAAGTATGCTGATCGTAACATTTATACATGTCGGTTGTAGGATATATTGGTAGGCTTATCTCACTGAAACTTGACGAAAATTAATCATTTTTCAATTGGTTGTCGCAGATATCAAATTTAATTTAAATCTTTATGGATATGTCTCAAAGACTGTCTAAATGATATCTGGAGATCAATAACAATTGAGAACACTGTTAAACAACACACAGCAGTCGAAATTAAATATTTTAAGATATTATAATTAGTTTTTGCCTTGTAGTGTTTGTGGCTTTTCGCTGGATTGATTCGAAAATAGTAAATATTAGGTGTAATATCAGAAAATGAATACAGTATGTCAGTAATATTTTGAAGCAATTAAGGGCCATTCCAGTGATTATGTGGATAACATTCTTGAATGTTTTTGATCAAGATCAACAATAAAAAAAAAAAAAAAAAAAAAAAAAAAAAAAAAAAAAAAAAAAATCGCAATAAGAGGTAAGAAACAACTTCACAAATACCTTGATGGATGAACAGAAGTATAAGGTCGAAAGAATGATCATACTTCGGCTATTCCAAATAAAGGGTGACGAAGTACCTAAAGACTTCACAAATACCTTGATGGATGAACAGAGTTATAAGGTCGAAAGAATGATCATAACTCGGCTATTCCAAATAAAGGTTGAAGAAGCGCTTATCTCTGAGTGATGTATTGTTTCAACGATCAAGAATCACTGGCCCTTATTGCATGTGTAGTTGATGTAATACTGACATACGAAATAAATATTATGATATTACATCTAGTGTTTAGGAAAATAGAATTGAAAAAGCTGAAAAGTTAAGAGGACAAATACACAAACTTCTTTGCAATTCTAATTATGATACAATTTTGATGACTGTTAAAAATTCAAATTGTGTGTTGCTTTCTATGTTCAAAATATTGGGAGATCTTAGCGAGATAACCATTCTGAAAGAAAAACTGTCAAGTGAAAGTCTGTTTAAGTTTAAGAGGACAAATATACCAATAATCGTCAACTGACATGTTAATAGTTACTACGAAAATTGAATGACAATGCTATGTTTCAGTATCAGTCTGATCCCTTATTCGAAAAACGCAAAAAGAATGTGAAAATTTCAGTTTATTTAATTATTACTTCAGTAGTTTGTTATAGTTAAAATTTCCTTGATTCATCAAAACAGAAAAGTACAAAAAGATTTTTAATTTTTAGTTTTAGTTTCTCTTTAATTTTATTTTTGTTAGTTTCTAAGGTTACTTGTTGTGATTTGAGCTCTTAAGGTGAAACTGAGATTAATTCGTAAAGTCATAATCGTTGATAAAGTGTTTGGTTAGGATATCTGAATGGAGCTAAATGTTTTATTCTGTTGGATTGATAATTTTCATGTGTTTAACGTTTACTGAACGTTTGAGTTTTGAAGATAAGTGAAAATCTCGAAGTTTATAAATTTCTCAGCGACATTCGTACGAAGGAAAAGTACATTCGCACGCAGGAACAAGTCCTTCGCACGAATCAGAGGGAATTCAGTGTTTGAGACAACAATGCTCTTTCGTACGAATATCATTACATTCGTGCGCACTAGTCTCACATTCGTACGAATGTATTTTACATTCGCACGAACGTGAAATGAGTATATATATAGATTCTATTCGCTTGACCTGTTCACTTTTAACAACTCATTCGTCCGAACAAGGTGTGATTTTTCAAAATTTATAAAGTGTTGAGAAAGAGTTTTTGATTCCAGTTTTATTGTGCAAATTTCGATTACGAATCCAACCATCTAAGACACTTAAGGTATAACCACTTATTTAGGGTTTAATCGTTGATTTTAGTTTTTAAAAAGACTTGAATCAAACGATCATTAATCTGTGTTTGAAATGGTAAATTTGCTTAGGGGTTTTATAAATCGGGTAATTGCGAACATATTGATACAATCCTTGTGAACTAAAATTGATTATTTAAAAATCTGGGGTTTTGGAATTCAAACTGGTACGATGAACTCCATTCGCACGAATGTAATTTCATTCGTGCGAATAAGATCCTCATTCGTACGAATGACTATTTCATTCGTACGAATGAGAATATTGTTATCCGTTAGTTTGAATGACTCATTCGTACGGATATACACTGATTCGTACGAATGAAAGTCTACATTCGTACGGATGGGCCAGAACAGAAATATTTAAACCGTTTGAATTTTAATTCTAACTGTTTTGTTTCTCGATGTTTATGTTTCTGTTCACAGGAAAATGGCTGAATCATCGTCATCTCAAAGCACCGGTTTGATAGTTGGAATAAAGAACAACATGTGCGCTTACCTGGACGAAACAACATCCCACTCCACGAAGTTTGCCGGGATTATTCAATTCTTGAAGCGTTCAAGGATTTACAAGGCGATTTCTACTGAGCAAGTTCCTTACTTGACACACATCTCAGATTTCTGGAACCATGCCAAGGTGGTTCGTCAAGACGGCAAGGTTCAGATACATAGTAAAGTGCTCGGGAATGACATTATGGTTGACGAGCAAGTCATCAGAGAGGTCGTTGGATTCGGGGATGAAGCGAGAATGCCAACCAATCTGGATGTGTACAAGGTCAGAGGGGCATTGTTAAGAATGCATTATGATGGTGATATTAAGAAGGGGGTGATCACAAAGTCAGGATTCAGTGTGCAATACAAGTATCTGTGTCACGTAATACAACATTGTTTGGGTCCCAGAAAGGCAGGACATGATCAGATGCGAGAGACTCTTCAAAGTGCATTTGTCGCACTGGCACTGAACGCTCCATTCAACTTCTCGACGATGGTCTTGCAGTTTATGATAGAGAACGTAGAACTCAAAAGCAAGCATAAGTACTTGATGTATGCTAGATTCGTGCAAATGATCATCGATGCGAAGGTTCCTGGCTTACAGAAGACTGAAGAAGATGTAGTCAAGCTAGATGTTATGAGTGACAACACTATGGGACGCATGCTTGTTTACAAGGGCAAGCCAACACCTCGGGAACGAAAGCTGATTGGACATCTTGCAAACCCTGAGTACGTCTGCCCAAAGAAAAGGAAATGGAGAAACGATGACAGTGATTCAGAGAAAGAGGATCTTGTTGTGCCTCTTCAACCTGATTCTGACGAGGAAGTGATATCTGCTAATTCTCCACCCACTGGTACAGTGTCATCTCAGATGGATTTAGTAGATGAAGATGATGTTAGTGTAAGTGCTGAGGCAACTCCTTCAGTCCCGAAACGGAAAGCAGCAGAATCAATGAGGGATATAGTCAAAGGGAGAATCGCTAAACGTTTCAAGCATGTGAGACTCACTGATATTACTGCCAGCACAACCACTCCAGTTCCTCCTCCTGTGATCTCTCAGCCACAGCAAAGCATTCCAATCATGACACCTGCCACAACGATAACACCAACTGCTGGTGGATCGTCGTCAGGGCCGATATCTGAGTCTGTTCAACTCCAGACTGTGAACTCCTTGCTGTTGGAGGTTCTGATGAAGCAAAAGACACAGGATGAAGAGATGAAGAAAATGATTGAGCAGATGAAGCAAGGGGAATCTGAGAGAGCAGAAATGACTCGGAAGATCGCTGATCAAAACAAGTTGATTGAGGAACAGAAGACGGAGTTGGCAATTTACAAAGATAAGATCGAGTATTTGGAGGCAGCCACTAGTACAATTCAAGATTCTATGGAAGCTGGTGAGGATGGAATTTACAGACTCAAAGCACAAGCCGATGCATCTACTGAACCGGCCGGTGCAGATAGCGAACGCACAGAGTCTGGGGGAGCTGGTAAAGAACAACCGAGTGAATCCCAGTACGATATTGCTCCCATCTCATTTAAAAAGTCCAATTTAACTCACATTTTGGATATGCAGGGGGTAATACAGTTCAGCATTGATCCCGATCTAGAAGAGGGAGAAATAATGCACAGCTTATCTAAAGAACAGATTGCAGAATTAATCGCGATGAATCCTGAAGATGCTACATCTGACGAATCTGCATCTGTTTCTGACTTAAATTCTCCCGATTCTGATGTTGATGATGAAGAGATAGAGTTCGAGCATAATGATGATTCAACTGAACCTATCTATCAGGCTAATGATTTCCGAGACGATGCGGTTTTTGATGTAGACGATGAAGATCTTACTCGGAAATTAAATAACAATCCAGCAGCTAGTCAAGCGACGTTAGATCAAGAAGAATTGGATGCTAAGAAAGCTCAATGGCGTCAAGCAGTGAAAGATTGTATACGTCCACCTCGTCAAGATGCTCAACCTGCTTATACAAAATGTTACTCGTTAAAGGGAGCAAAGACTGAAGGTCCAATAATCAGTTGGGCGTACTTGGAGGATCTAAATGTCTATGCTGTGAAAAGAGAACGAGGAATAGACTACTTCAACCGAGTTCATGATTTGAAGACGTTGCCATATTTTGATATGATGCAACTGGCACGTCTTAAATTACTATACAGTGAAAAAGATGATAGAGCAAGATGGTTGGAGAAAACGCTCAGATTTGAATTCAGGAATAAGTGGAAGCTACTCAGGCCTCAGTATCCGAAGATTACAAGATCCAAAGATCGGAGAACAGGAAAATACGTGAAGCGTGTCACGTATCAAGCGCCAAAGGTGATGGAAAAGATTCCACTTCGTGAGATGAAGACCGGATTTTGGAGAAAATTCAAGTGGTGGTATTATGATTATAGAACCACTGAGGCTGTAATCGTGTTAGAGCACAGAGGTGTTTGGGAAGCTGTGCAAATTTTTGATCCGATGTGGATTAGAAATCTAACAGATGATGATATCTACGCTTTGTATCTGCAACCTATATTCTGCGACGTCAAAGATATGGATCAAGCGTCGCGTTTCAACAAGGTTGTACGTGTATGTTTTATTCACAAGATTCATGCATAAGAGGGCAGATCAAAGAAGTGTTTTGGGAAGCAGCAGATATTTTTGAAGACTGACGACATAGAATCTAGTTCCTAGGGGGAGTTTGTAGGTGCATTTATGTAGTTACTAGATTCGTATGAAATTAACGTTTATATCAGTCTTTATATTGTTTGGTTGAATATCTATATTGAATGTTTGATTTATTATAAGCTAGAACGTTTACGTTGTTATGAATTAATCAAATCTGTGTTTTGAAATGTTTAAATGATATTCAAACTCGTTCGCACGGATAAGGATGATATTCGTGCGAATGAAGGTTACGTTCGCACGAATGAGAAAGTTAAACAGTTTGTTTATTGATATGGTTCATTCGTACGAACGAGATATGGTTCGTACGAATAGAATGTCATTCGTACGAATGAGATCACATTCGTACGAATGAAATGCTGGGCCTATATATATCAGCTTAGGGTTCAACATTACGTAAGGTTTTTGCTAGGTTTTTGCGTGCGTACTGAATTGCTGCTGCCGTGTTCTTTGAGTTTCCAATCGTTTAGTAGAGTCTAAACAATCATCCGAATAGTCTTCCTTAGGTCCGATCTTATCAATAATCATTGGTTTGATCTCGTTTCCGACGGTTACATATTCGCTAGATAATCATTGATCTATTTCCGCTAGGTTAGTGATATAACGTTGACTATAAGATCCGTACAACCCCAACAGTTTCGTCTTCGATTGAAGCTACATGTCAACTAATTTTGTCAAACATACTTCTAATACAGGTAACAATGTAACATATATCTGACTAAATCGAGGTTGACTGCAAATTGTTGTGAAAAGTAAATGAGATTAACAACAAAATATGTTATGTTAATTTAGGTTGACCAAAAACATATACCGAGTATATGAATCGAAACAAGGTTGGCGTCTAATTTGACCCATAATAGATATGAACAAAATTCATCGAAGCTTAGTCTAATTAGTTTTTTTTTTTTTCTGGAATCATTGCAACAAATTATCATACAAAATTTGAAACTTTTATCTTCTAGAATAAGAGAGACCAACTTCAATTAATAGGGTTAGTTTGCCACCCCCAATTCATGAAATTATTGAATGTCAAGCGGTGCACATTTATTTATCACCAAATGTCGCACTTAGAAAGTAGTTGCAACGATATATGAGGTAAACTAAGCACTAAGGTTTTTTAAACAACTTGATAGAAACTTGGGTTTGGAATGATAGGATAAGATGATTTAGTAGTCGGATATCTCTCGTGATCATATGTATCGCACTTTCTTCCAACAATAATTCAATACTATTATTTGTATGGGTTACACGAACTACGTTCTTCTTATTTGTAATGACACGAAATATGTTTAAACCATAAGAAAGAGAAAGACAGTCTACTAGCATAGCAACACAATAACATACCATATAAATTTTAAGTGTTTCCCGTTTGGTGTTTTTTCGTCTTTTTACTATGTTGCGCCTTGTCGCATCTTTTGTACATATGTTTTTTTTTTTCCCCTTTTTAATGAAGCTTGCCGTTCTAAAAAACGAAATAACTTTCAGGGATTGTTATTTTATTGTTTTTATATTTTAATTCTTATTTAATACAAAATATTTATGGTCATTTCATGTTTTATAACTATAGAAATATTGTAGTTTGTCATATGTAAAATGTATGTTAAAATTGTTTTACAAAATAATCTTTTAAGGGATATTTTACTGAAATAAAAAGGTTCGGGCCTGGGTCGGTGGGCTTTGCAATGGGTTCCCACGGTCAAAGGACACCCCCACCGCTGCCTTTCCCTTCCCACTCTAACCTTTTTATATGTATATTTATTTAGTTATTTTTCTTCTAAATCGGACAAATTACATCACATATGTTCATACTTTTAGGTGGTGCTTATATAGAAAAAACGTTATATACGTAAAAAAAAAAAAATTACATAACAGCCTCCTTTTTAAAAATTTACACAGACGTCTTATATTCTCTAGACCGACCCCGATAGATAATCTCATATACGGTTATAATACAAACTCTTTTTTGATTAATAAAGGAACCATCCATTCCATAATACTGTATTAATATACGTGTACTTTTTATTTTTTATTTGGTGGCAAGAAAGTAAACACTGAGATATCATGGAAGCTTTCAAATATGTTTTTGGGAAAAGGAGTTGACTGTTACTTTTATTTATTTTCTTTTCTTTTTTGTTATTTTCTCTGTAGCTTTATTAATATTTGATGAAACAATCAATAATATTGATTAACAAAATAGATATTATGTGTGGTGATCCATTAACTTATGGGTTCGAGTATCTTAATCGATATTTTATGTAAATATATGTGAAAATAATGTGTGAATGTAACAATTGATTTTCTTAACACTTTTGGTCACAAATGAATAAAATCAGATTTGACAGGTTTTGAAATACTTGAGCATTTTTTCTACAATGAAAAAAACAGGTTAATAAAGTGATATAGTATTAATATTTAACAAAACTTATATAGTAACATGATTAGGTCTTTCTTGACTTCTGATGCAACCTTTTATAAAGTTTTAAAAGTTTTAGAATTGTCAAAAGAATATTTAAATTTCATGAATATCAATAAATAATTTAGGGTAATAAGGACAAAGTTGATTGTCTTTATTGATCTTTTGTCCAGGATATTTTTTTCAACAATCAACTCAAAATCTCGTTATCATAAATGAAACATATTAGAATGTTAAAGATTAAAAAACTATATATTCCATAATTTATAAGATAAAATATTAGAGTTTACAAAAAGTGGAAACAAGTTGCACCGTTAATCCTTTTTAGATTGCAAAGTCAATACGTTTAAAAACTACATTTGTTGATCTAGGTATCATAACATTATTATGCATAACCCGCTGAACTCGACTGAGTAGCTCTACCGCCTCCGGTGCAAGGAAACCGAATGTATCAAAAGCAAAGGGAATAAACACGTGTTGATTTTCAATGCATACTTTCTCGTGTTTTATCACTTTGCCTGAAGCGGCCTTCAAAGCAGTCTGACCCGGTGTGAAACAGCTACTACGTAACTCCACGAGAGGAGAAACCCCGGTTAGATCCACGCACGCATGTTTTCCTCCAACCCATCCAAAAACCAAAACGTCGGTCGGTCTAAGTGTAGATTTTCAATCTGACGGGTCTGTAAAAAAGTTTACAAGTGCTTCTTTCTTGGCAGAGATCCCAGCACGTCTACATATGTCAAAAAAGACGTCTCTAACCATATCGTGTTGGTATTTGAATCCCACGAAAAACTAATTAATAAAAAAAAATAATATAAATAATTTTGTTTCTAAAAATAATGCATATTCAAGTAATTTCATTTAATATGATCTTTTCATTGGTATTTGGATACTCACTCTCTCTAAAAATTATGTTTCATCACTTTTTATTTTAATATCCTATAAAATAATTATTCATTTCCAAATTTCACTGATCAAAAAACTTATAATTGTTAAAAATATAATTTTATGGTTATAACTAACTTTTAGTAATAGTAACAAGAAAAATAAAAAGTGTCTTATAAGAGCCTACGCAGCGGGGTGTTAAAACCCCACGTTAAACACCCCCATAACCCAAATGTCACACAAGATTGGAAATTATTAAGGGTACAAATTACAAGGAAACATGAAGAGGACAGTTGGAAAGTGGAAAAGCTGAGTTATCTTTTGATGTAAGCTTTTTTGCTTTTCAAAAACCAAACAATTACAATGTAATTAGTGGGAAATAATAAGTGTTTAATGAATGAAAAAGAAATTAAAAAAAAATTGAAAACCATATTTAATACAAACACAAACATTACCATGATTTAATATTCACGATTTTCTCTTATAATATTATAAGGCATGATTTTAATCGAAATACCTCAAACCGAGTTAAACATTAGTTATAAATTTACAATCATGAGCCAAATATATATTATGTATTATAAAAAATAAGTAAGACTTTATATAAATAAAAGATAAAAGATTAGGTGCAAATAGTAAATATAAAACATATTGTATTCATAAAATATTATGAATATATATAAAATATTATTGGGTTGACACGACTTATCAAATCTGTTTGACCCGTGACCTACTTCACCCGAATAGTTAAAATGACCCGTACCCATTTCGATCCTACCTTGTTTTGACTGGTTTTACCACCGACCATCATGCAATTACTTTATTTTTCTTCTGTGCTTAAAGGGATTTGATGAATTTCTTGTCGTCTAAAGATATTCTGCTTTAAAGAGGCATTCCGCTTGATATTATTTGATGCGGTTATGGGGTGATTTGCCAAAGACTCTTGAGCATCGTCTTTATTTATTCTTTTATTTTTCTTTCGAAAGGCAAAATATATATAGAAAAAAAAGAAAGGATACAAGTTTGAGGCCAAGAAGCTAAGACCAAACGAAACAAACACGACATAATAACAATAAAGACTCACCTCGACACCTAAAGGAAACACAATGTTTCCAAAATAAAAAACAAAGGACCAATTACAATAGACAAGCAAATGCACATGCCAAGCCACTCAAATACAACTAAAAGGGGCCTATAATAGCAACAACAAAACTTAAAATTACTACTCACCCAAAAAGGAGGAAATACATGTTGTAACTACAGAAGCTAGGAGCTAAACTGGTGCAACAACTAGAACTAGAATAGGCTAACTTCTGTTAAGACTGCCACATGCAACAACGGGATCGAGCAGCCACTGGCTCCAAATAATCGAACCTTTTTTCAGCCCTTCTAGCAATCCACTCGTAACTTCTAATTTGGATTTCGCAGAGAATTGCAGGAAGACTAAGGAAATTCCCCTCGAAAACGAGCATATTTCTTTTTTTCCAAATAAAATAACCGGAAATCCAAACGACCGCTTGCCAAATACGTCTACTAGTACTCGACCCCATCAAACTCAAGAATCTCTGAAGTGGTGAAAGCAATAACCGGACCAAAATTCCACCATTGAAATACCCTTTCCCAGACCGTTCTAGCTTCAGTACATTAAATCAAACTATGGTCAACCTACTCCACTACGTCATTACAACTAGGACAAAGAATTGAATCCAAATCAACTCCTCTTTTAACAACCAGGTTATACTTTTCCAAATTTTAACAAGTAAGTTGTGAGACTTTTTGCTAATGTGACACGGGACAACCCCAGTTTCTTAGTTGATATACAATATTGAATGGATATGATCTTCAAAAAAGTATATATTTGGTTTAGCTGAGTGAGTACAAACTATTAAGTTACAAGTTACAAATTAAAATTTCAAGTTTAGTTTGTATAATGAATTGCTAGTTATACACTTCAATATAACATATTCAACTAATTTGATTTTTTATTTTTTACTTTTCTAAGTGGTGATATTTGTATCAATTAAACTTTAATTGTTCATAGCGTTTTTATTAGAATGCAATAACCAGCAACATAGTTTATTTAAAACCAATTACACACTTGACCAACAGTTGACCAGTCAAAGCCTAAAACACACATCAAATTTTTTGTTTATTAACTGGTTAGTTTTTTTAAGAGAATGTTTTGCAGAAATTGTTTCAGACCGAGGATGAGATTTTTGCTATGCATCAGGTTGATCCGTAGTGATTTGTTTGTGTGTAAGGGATAGTCGATTTGTTTGTGTGCAAGGTAGGGGACCTATTTATACGAAGTCCTTAGAGATTAATATTTGTCTAGAACTCTTAGATAGTTACACCGGAATACATTAATTATATACTTCAAGTCTTCAATTTACAGCACCTTCTATTATGATCACCGATATTACATTTTCTTTTATTACCTTTTTGAAGTTCATTGATATGTGTAGAAGTTTATAGATTTTACACAAATATCATGAAGTAGTCAAACACGGTATTTAGTGATATGGTTAAGACCTAAGGGCAATTGTCGCAGTTACAATATAAATATAGTAAATGAATCATAACTCCGCAGATAGGTGAGAGCTTTTTGAGTTCTTGAATTTTGACGATTAATGTACAATCATCGGTAAAATTTTGTAGTAAACCAAACACTTTTGGGGTTGATTGTAAGAAGAACATTGTTCATATTATAGGATAATTTCTTAATTTTCAACTTTATTATCTACTTTTGTTCAAAAATTATGTTATTCTAGATAAAAAAAAATTTCCAAAAATATCATACAAAGTTTTTATTTCTTTTTGAACAACATTATTAATATTGTATTAGTCCGGGTCAATGTAAAACCCAAATTGTATAATTGGGCTAGAGTTTGTGTTAAAAGGCAAGTAAACACAATAACCATAGACTATCATTCTTTAAACGTCGTCAAAAGTGTAAATATATCGCGCTTTTTCCTTCTTAAAATTACTAAAATGTTCCATTTCGATAAACCAACTTTTAATCTTTCTAGACCGCAATATCCACACATTCGATCATCCTAATTAAAATGACAAATAAGTGAGACTCGTTGTCAGAGTAAAAACTCTTTAAAGTGTTTAGGGACTTGATGTATGTTTCTAATCATCAAACTTTTTGTCATATCAGTTCGACAAAAAATGGTTCACATGAACGATGAATCAATCACATAACATATCGTCAAGACGTATCCAACCCGAAAACGTATCATATGACAAACAACAAAAGCATAAAGTTAAGCCCCTTTTCATTCTCTCGCTAAACCTACCTTTTCATTTTAACTACAATTGTTGTTATATGTGACCAATAGGCAATATCATTTCTTTGTCACACAAGTCTTCATCTCAATTGATCATTTGCCACCTTTTTTGTCCTTTTTATAAACATAAAACATCCCTTATCCCTATCTTTTCTTTTATCACACAATATTCACCATATAATTCATTTTTCGTTACTCTAATTTGCTCCCAACAACACATGAGATATTCACTAGTGTCGGGTGTCGGCTGCAAGTCGTGTCGTGTTGAATAGCTTTATTATGTAAAAATGAGGACAGTCACTGAAAATCATCCTCAATATATTCAAACATATAAATAAGTGTATGTGGGTAAGCCCGACTCGTTTAGGCTCATACTAAATCTTTTTGAACTATCCGACGACCCATTTTGACACCTCTACCGGGCTTTGAGTTTGGTTATCTCAGCGGATATTTCACTTAATAATAGGTGTACTGATAGAATTTAATAAAGGCAGTTGAAGTGTTAAAGATGTTAAGATTAACGTCAACTTCAAAAGGTACACCTGGTGGTTTTAACCATAAGTTTCCCCCATCTATAAAACTAATACTATTACTTTGTTTGCTTTCATATAAAATATCAAAACACACTCTTTACATCTCTTCTAATCGAAGAATAGACCGTATGATGTCGGCTGCAGGAACCAAGAAAAACAATGAGGGACGAAGTAGGTTCAGTGACGAACAAATCCGGTTCCTTGAATACATGTTTGAGACACAGTCAAGGCCTGAGTTAAGGATGAAGCAACAACTAGCTAGTGAACTTGGACTTCACCCTCGCCAAGTGGCGATATGGTTTCAGAATAGACGCGCTCGGTCAAAGTCAAAGCAAACGGAACAAGAGTATAACAACTTGAAGAATAACTATGAGACGTTGGCATCTAAGTCTGAGTCTTTGAAAGAAGAGAACCATGCCCTACTTACTCAGGTACCGTTATATAGTTAGAGGTGCCAAGATCGACAGGTTGGGTAACATGCTTTAGTATAAATAGTGCAACGCTTTTATTATTTCATAATCTTCTCGTTTTTTGAATAAGTATGATTTATGTATCAAAAATACATGTTTAGCAACTTTCTACCTATTTGACTTGTTTTATTTTAACTTTAACCGTTTGTCGTGTTAAGAATAAAACATAATCCGATTCAACTCATTCATAAATAAGTAGACCAAAAGGGGGCACTTCTAGTAATAGTTGTACAAAACACAACTAAACACATAATTTAGTAAATTCTACATTATTTCAGTTATGGAAACAGAGATTTACCTATGTGATTTAACCAACAGTTGCAGATGCTACGAGAACTAGAGAAAACTCAACAAGGAAACCAAAATATGAGACAGGACTTCACCAACACGAGAAGTAACGAAGAATCTGATCATAAGATAACCAGGATGACAGATAATTTAAAAGTTGAATCAGAAAACTATAGCCATGAATTTAGTGTCCCGTTCCACGGCTGTTCTCTATATGGTGTTGAAAACGGTAACATTTTGGAAAGTGAAGAACTTAGGAGCAGCTTCGATCCAGAACTTCCAAGTTGGTGGGAGGGATATTAGATGTGTTAGAATGTTTTGTGAATTACTGAAAGAGTGTCAATGTTCTTGAGGAAATATTATTTACTTGTAGAAATACTTTTTGGTTCAAGTATTTTACGAGTCATTACCATTAGATTGGGACTAATAATGATGTATCACTTTCAAGTAATACTCAACATGAACGTAATTAACAAGTAACAATCACTAGATTGTGACCTAATCGATATCTTGATCACCTTAAGTCTCATCAAGGTTAAGGATAGCTTGGCCACACAAGTCACAGCTACGGCCAACATTTAAGTAAATGAATACTCGATAAATATATTATTCATCTTAATCGAAATTACAAAAAAAAAGGAAATCAAGAAACAAAAACACACGTACGATAAAATGACAACATAACAAAGTACAATTTTGAGAATTTAAATTTGATTTACTTCGACTGTTCAAGGTACTTCTTCTTTTCTTCATCAGTCATAAACGCCGTTACAGGAAAAGACTTTCCCACCCCCACGGGGATCTTAAAGTAAATTTTCGAGCTATTAACATCTTCCATACTCATCTCAACAATAGGTACCCACATCAACAACTGCTTACTTTTAACACCCGTCATTTTCTTCATCTTACATTTTTCAATATACGCGGTCACCTCCGTAGCATAACTAACACGTGTATTACTCCCTTCAAAAAAGTGCTCATACGGAGCCTTTGTCTTCATCCAAATAAAACCTGTCTCACGAACCCTCCCACACTCTTCAAGATCTTTGAGTGGGAGAACACCTCTAGGGAAACCAAGCTCGTCTAGTAGCTCAATGGAACGGCGATGACACTCTTCGGCTCCATAGACGATCTCGGCACCAGCTCTTTCGTTTGCCATACTTTTCTACAATATGTGTTCAATGTTTGTGTTTTTTGTGTGTGTTTAACTTGAATGAGTTGTGTTGACAATTGATCTAGTACTTGGGTTTTATAGACCAAGTGACTTAAATGATGTGTTGGTTGGAATGGTGGTTCACCTAATTAAGATATATATGGTTCGTGGATGGTGAGCCACCTACATGTTTGTTTGTGACTTAGTGTTGTTGTATTTCTATTTTTGGGTTTGTTGTTTTATTACTTTATGTCTTCTATTTGACTAACATGATAACTCATAAATCAAGATAATAAACATGAAAAAAACAATTATTTGACATATTTTCATTTTATGTTAATGCACTATATTATTAATCTATATAATTTTTTGAATAATGATTATTTGAGTCGATAAATATCTCATACATGATAGATGAACAAATCACTTCTCATATATTTTAAACATATCTTTACACTATACATTTTATTTCATCATGTTATTGTACTATGACTCACGAAGGGTTTGATATATACATTACTAGGTATTAAAATGAAGATCAAGAAAAGGTAATGATATGTGTCTTACACTAAATGTACATAGCTGATAACAAAAACGTTTAAATCTTCCAAATTTCGCTTCAAAACAACAAACAAAAAATTGGAAACAAGAAATTCCACAAAACCTTACCATCAAAATTATGGTTAATTGTTTTAAAATACATCGAATTTTACACCATAACCTATTGTATTCATCGACTTTCTAAAGCCTTTATTGTATTTATTAATTTACCGTATGACTCTATTGTGTGCATAGTTTTACCTTTCCTCAAAGTTGCCGGTCACTTTGTTTATTAAATTGTTGACTTGCTGATGTGGCTTGCCATGTCACCAAATAAAGTCAAACATTTTAAGAAATTTACCATAAAATCTTGATTTACTTTATTACACACACTAATAGATCAATATTCTATAATTTAATTATTTTTAAATATATAAGAAAAACACAAACACCTTTCTCTTACACACACTAATAGATCAAACACACACATTCACATCTCTTTTCTTCCCTTTTATCTTCGACACCCAAAATCCAAATTTCTCCCGATCCCCACTACTAAACCCCAAATTTTGATGCGACGAAATCACACAAACACATGTATCCGGTCACCACCATCAACAACCTACGATATCCACTTGTTCACCTCCATCGCCGTCATGTCTCCCCGTTTTCACCTTCTTTCTTATATCTTTTTATCTGTGAAATATGCATCTTTTGTGTGTTGGTTTTTTCTATTTCGTATTCATATATTTAATATCGATGTGAAAAAGAAGAAGTTGAAGTTAGGTTTTGATGTAGGAATTTGTTTGTGGAAAAGTTATAATTTACAATCATGGCTGTTATTTGGGTTCTTAAATGGTTTCGATTTTGTTTTCATTTGGTTTTGAAAGTTAATCGTAATATAAATTTGAGTTTCCATATTTTTGCAAGTATAAGGAAAGGAAAAAATAACTGTAACGTAGAGAGAGAGAGAGAGATTTGAAATAGATGGAGATAGAGATATGTGGATTTATTGTTTTTTTTTTTGTTTTTTTTAATTAAAAGTATTATTTATTAGAGATATATTTAAAGTTTTCTCTTTTTACTTGCAAAAACTTGTGCCTCGTCACTTATAAACAAGTTTCAGGTCAAATTATACATTCAATAGACATATATAAGAGATTGATAAATACAATAGATGTTTTAAAAAGTGAATGAATACAATAGGTTTTGATGTAAAGTTCGATGCATTTCTAAACAATTAACCCTCAAAATTACGAGTGGATAAACAATGACAAACGAGAGCATAGTAAAGGCCACAAAAAACTAGGGGCAACAAAGGTGCCTACCTTGAGAGTAGCAATGCGCGAGTTGATTTCCAATCGTCAAAAATGTAAAAGAAAAAAAATAGGAAATCGAGAATCAAGAAAAACGTAAGGCCGACATATGACTAAAATATAATATTGTCACTTACTTATTGAATTTCACCCGTTTTGTTTTGCTTAGGTTATATGTATGTTAATGATAATTTAGAAAAGTGTACCTAAACATATTTAAAATTCATCATTAGGTAAGCTATCCATATTTCATAATTTGAGTTTACTCAAGGTAAGTCAGGTAATTACAGATTAAGACAACTAATGTTTCTAACATACTCCATTTGATTTTCAATATTAAAACTCGAGTTTTGATAAATATAGCCTCCAAAGCCATATATAAAGATTAAAACATATATAAGTTATAATAATCGTTCCTAAAAATTAAATATTATTATTACATTTTTCACAATACCATTTCATTTATATATGTATGAATTGTTAAACAATGACCTAAAACTATATTTAACAAAACTTTTAAAAATTATTAAACTTAATCATAAAAAACTATTTGTTAAACTTAAGACGAAAATATAGAAAAATTCTCAAACTGTTCACCTGGCAAAGTGATATTTCAAAAATAATGACGAAATTCGCGAAAACTTTCGCGCCAGTTTTGATTTTTTCCTTATGTGTGAGAATTGATCTTTTAAAACATATTGTGTGAATGATGCCACGTCATGTTGTATTTGATGTTCTCGAGAGGTTTAAATTTTGCTTCGTTCTCGAGCTATATATTTGTGCCTTTTTAAACGTGTCAAAAAAAGTTTTTGACACAAATTTAGTTATCGCCGACAAAAGATACGAACGCGAAAACTTTTCGCAAAAATCTTACGATATTAATGTATCTATATTATAAATCTAAGGGATAAGTGTATGAGAATGTAACAAACTATGTTTGATTTGTTATTGTATGCATTCAACTCTCAAAACCTCTATTATTTTGTGTATAAACTTTTATTTTTCTATAAATAATATAAAAATCAAATTTTAAAAAATATTCGATCACCAATTACACATCAATAAAAATTCGTTAAATTACATTATTCGTAAAAAAGTAAATATTACATTTTCTGATATTCAATCACCTAAATAAAAGCATTTTGTATTGGCTTCTTCACAACTCAAGTAAGTGCAGCCAAATAGATCTACAATTCAACAACGATGTCTTCAACCGTTCAACAACCGGAATTACAAAACGGCGACGTTTTACCCGAACCGGATTCCAATTCGGAGCTCCATGAACCAGAAAACACCGAGATCCAGTCAACTAACCCTGTAGATGTAGATCCGGAACCTAATCGGATCGAATCGAAGGGGAATGTGGAGCTCCGAAAAGACGATGAAGGAAATCGGACTTTTACTATGAGAGAATTGTTGAATGAATTGAAAAATGGCGAAACTGATGAACCGGTTACTACTGATGCTGATCCTGAGCCTATTAATAGGTTGATTTTTATTTTTATTTTTATTTTTGAATTTAATTTTAAATTATTATGAGTAATTGAATTGTAGAAGCCCTAATTTAGTGTGAATTAAATTAAAAGTAAGTTAGGACTGAATGTTGCTCGAAATGATCCCCGCGTTGTCTTAAGCTGATTAGAATTTAGAGTGGACGTTAATTCGTAGTAAATTTAAGTTAGGACTGAATGTTGCTCTAAATTATCCCTGATGCGTGTGAGGTGTGCATTGCCTTACATTATATATATTTGTGAAAACCGTAAGCTGATTAGAATTTAGCGTGGACGTTGAATTTGAAGTGTGAAGTCAGAAGATCTACAACTAAGTAGTTTCCAGAAAGTAAACTATCATGTGTGGTCATGATACTATAGAAATTAGTAGATTTGTAGAACTTATGTTTTAGCGTGGACATTATATTCGAACTGTGGAAGTGAAGAAGTTAGAAGATATTAGATTGCCGTCTTCTTTTTAAACGCTAATAACTAACTACTTTCCAGAAGATACTATGGAAATAAGTGGAATTGTAGAACTTATGTTTTAGAATTTATAGTTTTGTGTCGTGTTGGTAAAACGTTTGTGTTATAGTTTTCTTAGCTTTTTTAGATGGATGAAAGCTGATTTACTATAAGGCGTTGGTATAGCAAAATATCAACATGACTGTTTGTCTAAGAAAGTTTCCAACTTGTATTTTTTTGTAATATGTGCTACTTGGATCAAAGTAATAGATTGTAGGTTGCATAACAATGTATGGTTTTATGTTCACTATCTACGGTAGGTAGTTACTATAAACATGCATTTCTTTTCTGACTTTCTCACAGACAGATGTATCTTTGAGTAAAAAGTTGTGTTAATATATTGACGGGTTTATTTTTCATGTGTTTGAACTTGTTTAGTCAAGAAAATACACAAAATCATACGGAAAAGAATAGTGCTGCAATGGATTTGATCAATGGTATCGTTGGTACTGACGAAGAGGGTCAGTCAAGGCAACGGATTCTTACATTTGCAGCAAAGAGGTAGTTCTATTGTTCATATTTAATGTGGAGTTCATATCCTAGCACATGTGCACATGTATTGTTGGCATTTAGAGATTATATCATAGTACATATACAGTTCTTCTTTTAGCGTAACTGCTTTCAATCTGGAAATCTGCATAAGTTTAAATCTTCTTGAATCCCGAAATGGAATATGGATGCACGTTAAGGGTGTTATGTAGGGGTGGGTAGGGTCATTGCAGTACCATACTACTGTAGCCCTGTAGCAAAAATGGTAGTATAGGTTGAGCCAATATTATCGGTTGTAAGGAAACTAAAAAGAAAAAATCTAATTGATTCTAACTTTACTGGTATGCATTTTCTTTCAATAGTTTTTATTGTAGTTTCACCTAGGCATTTCTGTCTAACTTCTATCGAATTGTGTTACTAGCCAATTTCGCCATAGTAGCAGAAAATTGTTATACCTGAAGATGAACATGATTGTTTAGTCATAGAGTCTCTTTTTGCCACTTCCTGATTATGTGTGTGTGTGACGTAAAAAGTCTTAGCTTTAATGAGCCTTTAGCTTTTATACTTACTGGTAGCTGGTATGTTTTTTTCGCTTTCAGGTATGCAAGTGCAATAGAGAGAAATCCAGATGATTATGATGCACTTTATAATTGGGCACTGGTTCTTCAGGTAACTTGTTTACCCATACGTCAAAATAATGTTTGCAGATATATGAATATGTGCTGCAAGTAGTTAAGTACCCAATATCTTGCTTTACTTTAGTTCCCGAAACTTACACGCTTATACCAATACATCATTGAATAGAAATTACTCGCAAAAAAAGTTTCACCTACCTTACATATCTTTACTCTTGTATCCCACAATGTCCGCTTCTGATTTAGAAAATACTAACCTAGTACATTTCTCTGTTATCTTTGTAGCTTGATATACAGCCATAGTGCCATTTGCAATTTTTTTTTTTATAATAATGATAGTTACCAGTTTCTCTCACGCAACATTTATTATTAGGTTTGAATTTTGTCGTTCCTATGGATAGCAAAAGTCAAATATGATTCTTTTATGAGACAGGCAGTAATTCTCATAGAAAGTAAAACTAAGTGCAGTTAATAATAAATGGTGGTAGCTGGATACATAGATCTATATTATGTTATTACTTTTGACCGAGCATGAGTATCTGTCATTCTTGATGCAATGTAGGAGTTCGTTTCTTAACTTTTGATTCATCTTCAGGAAAGTGCAGATAATGTTAACTCAGATACTAGTTCGCCGTCAAAAGATGCTTTACTTGAAGAGGCTTGCAAAAAGTATGACGAGGCTACCCGTTTAAACCCTACACTTCATGATGTATGATTTTCGATCCCTATAAACTATTAGACTTATATTGACATCCGGCATCTAAATTAAATGCATGATAATTTCACACTAAGTAATTAAAATGAAAATTTATATTCTGTATAATTGCAGGCTTATTATAACTGGGCTATTGCCATATCTGATCGTGCTAAAATGCGTGGGCGTACAAAGGAAGCTGAAGAACTGTGGAAGCAGGTTAGACCTTCAAATCATAATATTCTCTGTTTCTATATATTTTACAATGCTTGTGCTTCTATGACTAACAGTATGTAGAGATTGTGAAGTTGTACCCAAGGTGACTTTTTTTCTTTTTGATATTTCAGGCAACAAATAATTATGAAAAAGCCGTTCAACTAAATTGGAACAGTCCCCAGGTAATTATTAGCTTTGTAGAAGCCAAAGTGTTAGTCCCTTATTTAATAACTTATGTATTCATCGGTTATGACTTCATACTAAAATTTATTTCAGGCTCTCAACAACTGGGGTCTTGCTTTACAGGTACATCTAGTTACTTCTAAACACAGTCTATTTATATCCATATACTAGATTGTTGATAAATATCATCGTTTGGAATTGCAGGAACTCAGTGCAATTGTTCCCGCACGAGAAAAGCAAACAATAGTCAAAAGTGCAATCAGTAAGGTACTTACAATCTATGCAGTCAATCTCGGCGATATCTCGGCGATATCTCGGATATCGGACCTAGAAAGTCATCTCGGTTCCAAATATCGGTCCAATATATCGGACCCGAGAATATCGGCGATATTAGGCGAGATTTTGCCGAGATTCTCATATCGGATCTCGCTGTTATATCGAAAATCTCGTTTTTTTACTTTTTTTTACTTTTTTCTTTGACTTTTTTTTTTACTTTTTTTCTTTCTGGCAGCCCACTTCTTTTTTACAGCCCACTTTTACTTAAACCTACTTTTAACACTTTTTTATAAGCAGCCACCAAACAATATTATGTTAAATGTTTAATTTTTAACACTTTGTTTGAGACTATTATGCTTATATGTTATGTTAAATGTTTAATTTTTTATGATTTCATATATATATATATAATTTTCTAAATAATATAAAAACCGATATCTCACCGATATCTCACCGCGATAACCGATATATCGTATCAAGGTCCTTGAACGATATTCGATATTTGACCGAGATAACTGCATAGCTTACAATAATATTAGTATTGGGCCATCTCTTCCCTGAAAATTTTACATTTGCTGCATGCTGTGAACTGCCAACATTTATCGTCTCTTAATGGCATCTGTTTTCCATAACGCAGTTTCGTGCAGCGATACAGTTGCAATTTGATTTTCATAGGGCCATTTACAACCTGGGCACCGTTTTGGTTAGTTTTTTTACATGTTTTTCCTAATTATGATATGATGGTATACTTGTGGGAAAATGTGAATTTGGCATGATCATACTCCATCTTTTTGCCTCTGTAGTATGGATTAGCAGAAGACACATCAAGAACTGGTGGAACCATGGGCGGGCATGATGTTTCACCCAACGAATTATACAGTCAATCTGCTATCTACATTGCTGCTGCCCATGCATTGAAACCTAATTACTCGGTATATATATCATATATCTTCTATTTCTCAAGTATTCTTACACGTTTTAATCAGTGTGTGACATGAATGTAACTTGAGGTTTTATTGTTATTAGGTTTACACTAGTGCCTTGAAGCTTGTGCGATCCATGGTCAGTATACTTTCTTTTTTTAATATTTTTATCTGCAGTTTTAATACTTCGAATTGCATTACTGAGGGTTTTTTATATGTATTAGCTTCCGCTACCGTATCTGAAGATTGGATATCTTACGGCACCACCAGTGGGAAATCCAGTAGCTCCACACGGTGACTGGAAGCGAACTCAGTTTGTTTTGAACCATGAAGGGCTTCAACAGGTACTTATATAATAACATCCCCATTTAAGTATATAATCATAGTACTAAGCTTTAGCTTTAATATGTCCTCACAGTTCCACAATGACGACCACCGACACTCTGCATCCGGCGATAAAACAAGCAATGGCAGAGCATCTATTAAAATTGACATCCCAGATATCATCTCAGTAACAGCATGTGCTGATTTGACTTTGCCTCCCGGTCCTTCCATCTGCATTAATACGAGTCATGGACAAACTTTCTTGGTATTTCCCATCTTCTCTGTAGGAATTTGGAATTGAAAACGTTATCCTTTTACTACGACATTGAATAACAGAGAATTTTGATTTATTTCCTATACCTCAGATTGCAGACTCGTGGGAATATCTGGATACATGGCTTGATGCTATTCGGCTAGTTTACACGATTTATGCTCGTGGTAAGAGCGATGTTTTAGCAGGGATTATAACCGGATAGATATTTGTTTTTGTGTGCAATATGTTTGGTTCAAGGTAACGGCCCGTTTTTGGGAGTGTGGACATGACTTGTTATTAGATGTTAGGGGTTCTTGTATTCTTGTATATTATTCTATCATTATCATTATAGAACGAGAATATGACTATTTATAAGGTATAAGTATAACACTTGATTTCCTCCCTTGCTAATTACCATTGTCTAAATGGAAATGAGATTATTTATTATTAGTAATTATAAATTATTGTTATTATTATTTATTTATTCTTCGAGTTTTAATATCTGTTGATAGAAATGTTGTTTTCAATTTTATCGACCATGACATATGTAGACAAAGGGGCTAGCGGGTGCTATCCCCCTAATGGACAAATTTTACATTGAAAACTTTTAGCCGATCCCAAATAATACATTACGGGTGGGTTCTCCTAAGACCGTTCTAATAATAAGGTTGATGTATTCTGGATCCCGTTTATGTTTGAAATGTGCACCATTTTCTTCTTCGTTGCATATATGTTGCAACTTGCAAAGGCGCCTCTTGGGAGTTGTACAAATAGCATGTACGTTTTATTTTTATTCTTAAATCACACCATCTTCGGTTATAAGTTATAACTTCATGAAGATTGATTCTTATGTGTTATAAGTCGCTCATTTCTTATTATATTTTTCTGGGCTTTTAGATAAGGTGAGGGAAGTAGAGACCGAACCAACATATGATCACAAGATGAAAGAAAGAGATTGAGATTATAGAAAAAGGTCAAAAGTCGAAATATCATTCCAGTGAAAGATGTGTGCAATGTATTTTACGTCACAAATAAAGTCGAAAAGTTTATAACTTGTTGAGCTTAATACACTTATTAGATAGGAGATTATACGGTTATTGTAGCTCACAGGATATCTTTTTGTATGTATCAAGATTGATTTGTTTTTCTATATCGAAAACCTAAGTTTAGTACTTTTATTATTTCATATGCTTTACAGTATATCGAAAACCAAAGTTTAGACATTTGTATAGTTTACTCTAGTCCCATAAATCTTGTGACCAATTCTGCTAAAAAAACAACCTTCAGTTCGTTGTAAATAACTTCTAGCAAATCTAAATGTTCGACACCACCTTTCTTCAATCACTTCAAAAGAAACATAACGACTCGATGCTGGTTTACACAATATCACATGCCAGTCGATATCAAGCCAAAGTTTTTTTTTCTCTTTTTCCGAACAAAGAATCTTGAAACGTCGGTTAAATGTAAAATACATATGCACATGTTTTTCCATAACTTATTGCATCCAGTCTTGTGTTTTTGCTGCAAACCAACTGTCCATGTTATATTGTTTTTTATTTAATTTAATAATTGATGTCTCTTTCAACATTATTTTTTACAAAGTCCATATCTAAAACCTTCCTCATAGATCTACCATAAATCTTAAGTCAAAAAAGCTTATTCCCTATTGGTAAGAATACTAGAATAATTACCAACCCTATTCCATATTTATATTTCAACTTTCTTTTTCGTGTTATCCCAAATAGCGACGGAGCTTGAGTAACTTATTTAGGAGGGCGAAAATTTAAACTTTTGAATTTGGAGATGCCAATAATAACATTCTAACATGTGTTATACTAATTTAACAAAATATACATATACGAGGCACTTTTTTTTTTTTTTGGGAAACACCGGTATCATACAAGCACATGTTTTTCCATAAGTTATGCAAGTGTGCATTGCCTCCATGTTGAGCTGCATCTAGTCTTGTGTTATTTTGCAAACCAACTGTCCCATGTTATATTGTTTTTTTTTTTTTTTAATTATTGATGTCTCTTTCATCATTTATTTAAACAAACATAACTATTTGCTCATGTAATAGCTTTCTTATAGATCTACCATAAATTCTTACTTAAAGAAAAAACCACGAAAAAACAAGAAGAGATGTCTGTTCAAATGTCGTTAACGATTTTGTTCTTTGTTTTGATACAAACGAATGTGATCGCGTATCAGTACCAAGTCGGAAATCTTCAATCTTGGAACATTCCCACTTCTGAAGATCCAAAAGTTTACTCAAATTGGCCTAAAAAACTAACCTTCAGGATTGGTGACTCTCTTTGTAAGTTTCTAAAACTCGAAAAGTTTATATTTTTTCGTTATGGGAAATTTTCATTTTATTTTCTTGATATGTAAGTTATCTTTTTACTAACAAGATTGTAAATCTTGAACTAAAATGTGTGTAAATTTTTGTAGTGTTTTTGTACCCACCAAGCCAAGATTCAGTAATTCAAGTAACGAAGGAATCTTACAACGCTTGCAATATAAAAGATCCAATCTTGTTCATGAACAATGGGAATTCTTTATTCAACATTACTACACCAGGTGTTTTTTACTTCACTAGTGGCGTTTCGGGTCACTGTGAAAAATCACAAAAACTTCAAATATCAGTGTTTGCAAGTGACGGGTCATTACCGCTCCCACCAGCTTCAAGTCCTAGTGGTGCATTAGCTGATTCTGCACCTTCTTATCCCACAGTCTTTGGTGGAATACCATCAGGACCATCGTCGTCTTCATCAATGATTAAAACGTCGGTTTTGATTACTACAGTCATTGGAGTTTTGATTTTTGGTTTAGATATGTAGATGAGCTGCAAATTTCATTTATTTTTCTACTATTAATTTAAAAGTGTATTCAAAGAATTTATTTATTTGTACTATATTTATAAAAAGATATCATGTTTGAAGTTTTTACTTTTTTTCGGTTTCAAGAAAGACAAGCGGTAGCTTTTATGTAGTATTGAATCAAATCACAAGGTACCTGTTGGATTATAAAAATTGTATATGTTTCGAAGCATATAATAGTTTATTGTTATAGATCTACTTTCCAAAGTGAGCATGGCCAAAGTGTGGGCAGAGAATAAGAGAAAGGAATTATTGGCTCATTACCTCATTTTTACCGTGATAATCATTTAAGCAAACCGGAAGGTTTAAAATTTATGTGATCTATGTGAATGACGCGTTGAGTGTATCTCATAACTAGCTACTTGGGTATGCTTTGTTACGGTTTTCTTTTAACCATTTTAGGTTGAAAGAAAGTATTGGGAATTTAATCCCGAATTTTTAATTTTCTGCAATCTGTTTAAAATTGTTTTGTTAGACTGCTTGCCAATCAAGTGTGAAGTCAAATGTTCGTTTTGCTGAAATTGCTTAATTCTGATTTCAGCGGAAAAAAAGTAGAGCGTTTCTGTTCTCAATGAATGAATGTTTCCATTGGACCCAAAGAAGACGGGAATCTCATGACTAGTCTCCACACAGTTGCGGATGTTTACTGATCTGATTATCTCGAGGTTTTGGGTTGGAATTATATCCAAGCTTATTTGGAACACAAAAGTATAAGGATGGAAAATTTATTCTTGAGAATTCGAAAAAAATTGACTGCCTCGTTTGTTGACCTCCAGAAGTTGTTTAACAAAAAGCAGGAGTAAGTGAAAAGCCAAATGCAGAACTTGTGTTACGGGCTGATATAGAACCAAAATCTTGTGTGCTTGTTGCACCAAATGCAGAAGATCTACAACAAATGTAAGATATCCCAACATAATCAACACTGATATTAGGATTAAGTCAAAGCAATATTTCAGTACAATATTTGGAGACTGAACTTAAATTGTATTCATAAGTGCGGTTAACTCCAAAAGAAGAGGACAAGGCACCAAAGGCCGGTATATCCTTAAATCGCATAGTCCTACACGGCTACACATTTGTTTAATATCATAGGTATATGGATGTCCGCATTTGATGAGGAATCGTCAATAGGTACCAAGGTATTGTTACAAGTTTTAAGTGTGTACTGTATCGTTCAATGTTAATTCCTTTTAGTGCTCTCTGTAACATTCGTGATATTATGTTTATGTAAATGGAATTTTTCTTTTTTATAATTTTGATATATTTCATTGATTTATCCTTCTTAATTTATTGTTTAATGTGGTAATCATCCATGTCATTAACATACTTTAAGTTTATTAATAGGAAGATCGAGGTGCTTGTCTGCTCGACCGCCTTTTAAAAGTGAAAACCATGTGCCTGTATGCTTCTTTTTTGCATAGATAAGTTTAATCAAACTTTAGTTTTTCGTTCAAATCTTGTTACACGGTTGACTGAGAGAATCAATACTAGAAACAATGAGACTCACAGAAATTACAAGCAACATTCGTTCCAAATTCAAGCTGCTATTGTGCTCACTGAAGTTTTCTAAAAAGTCAAAAGGTAATTTGATACGAACCCATCCGATACTAGGCTCGAAACTATAAGCTAGATGTAGAACTCGCTCCAAAAAGCTAGCTTAAAGGGGGAGGGGACACCTAAGCTACGTCCCCGTTGGTCACGGCTATGTTGGTCACGGCTGGCACCCTATTGGTCCAAGCCACCACTCCATAGGCCATCACTCCGAGCTCGTTGGTCACGGCTATGTTGGTCGCGGTTGGCACCCCTTTGGTCCAAGCCACTACTCAATAGGCCACCACTCTGAGTGTTGGAACCCGAAAGATAGGTTGCTCTGTTACCAATTGATACGAACCCGTCCCATATTAGGCTCATATCTATAAGCTAGACGTAGAACTCACTCCAAAAAGCTAGCTTAAAGGGGGAGAGGACACCAAGGCTTATAAACCACCAACCAATCTTATACTTGATCGATGTGAGATTAGTCATCTTACTCAAAATATTATCATCAGCTTATTTCATTTTTATCGTTTAATGATATGAACAAATAACAGAACATACTTATTTTAGCTTTAAGTTGATTGATAATTAGTGTGCCATTTTCTGCTGCCCAGAAATTTGCAAAAGACCCCCGACACGAAAAGCTGCAGCTTCACCAACCTGCTGTGACTATGGCTAACCTTCCTGATGATATTTTATCCAACATCTTTATCAGGTTACCTGCAAAACTGCTTGCTCAAATGAGGTCCGTGTCTAAACTCTGGAACACTCTCTTATCTCAAAATTCCTTTATAAAATCACACCTTAATCGTTCAGTCCACAGTAACGTAGCCATACTCATGGTCTTCTATAATGGATTTACTTTTGATAATAAACCACTAATTTCATCAAACTCCCTTTTAATATACCATCAAAAGATGTTAAAAACTATGTCATTGGTTCGGTTAATGGCTTAATATGCTTATTCATATCAGTCACAACGTACTCATGTCGTTCATATTTGGAACCCTTCTCTCTCAGCTTTATTAACTCTCCCGACATACACTATTCCCTCTCGTGTTTATGATCGAATTGCTATCCATTTTGGCTTTGGGTTTGATCCCAAAAATGATGATTACAAAGTTGTAAAGCTTACGAGCCCTCTCCGACCACCCAAAAATGAAATCCGAGCCTGTACTGGTATGTATCATGTGGCTAAAGAGTGGCTTCAAGTAGAAGTGTATAGTATGAGAAAAGGTTACTCTACTTTCCAGCTCCATAAGATGTTTGATCAAAAACGAAACTACTAAATGCCGTTTTTGGAGCATGATCAGTGGATAGTAACATTATTCTTTACCAAACACAGGAAACTTTATTTGAAACTTTCACATTTGTACAAAAACTAGTTTGTTTCTCGTATATACGCGGATAAAAATATTGATTTTTTTGTGTATTTAAGACAACATTGGCTGTATATGTAAAGATATAAGAAAGGCCTAGAACATAGAACAGAAATTGAAAATTTTATTATATAGCGGTCTTTTTGTAATAATTTGAAATTTTGTCTTTTTTTTTCTTCGCAGTTATATATATTTTTTATATTTATTTAATTACAAAGAAAAAACCTAAAAAAAAAAAAAAATCGGTTTTTTATCTTTTTTTTTTTTTTTGAATCTAGTCTCATTTAAAAAAGTATAAAATACAGATTTTAATAAATAATTTTTATGAAAAAAAAGTTTAATTTATTGAATATATTTTAGATTTACAATAGTGTTGTCAAACAAATTTTATTTAAATATTATATTAAAGTAAAGGGTTAAAATAAATTTTAAATAAAATGGCTATAATTAAAATAGTTAATAATGATGTAATATGAAATTATCATTTTGATTTAAGTGCCTAAATTTAATTTTAAAACTTATCTAATAGTTAAACTACGTCAATTTAATGCATCTATTTTAGAGTTGAGACTATCAGAGTATATAGTTTGGCTAGTTTAGCATTGTTGGCCCGCCCGATTAGGTAAATGGGTTAAGGGTCCATTCGGATTTGCTTGCATAACAATCTTCGACTATTTATAGTTGATCAATAATAATAATAACTTACGGGGTTTTCTAATATCTATCGTTGACACCAGATGCATTTATAGTAGGATTCATGTTCCCAAACAGATATTCTAGGTGAAGATGATGTTCTAATGTTAGCTGCAACTTGAAAAAATAACTAACAATTAACTAAACTAAATTAAAGTGTCTAAATGTTATACTCCGGTATAAATTATGGCAAAAGTTAATTTACTAAATTAAGCGATTATTATTTTCTTAAGTTAATATATTAATTTCGATTACCGTACATCATATAATTATTAAAACTAGTATAATATAAAAAAATAATTGAAAAATCCATTATAGATGATGTTGAAGTGACAAGGGTTGGACCCAAATAAGCGACTTTCTTCGAAACAACACAAAATTTAGTAAAACACGTACGGAAAGATACGGAAATCTGTACCATCAACTTCTCAATTATTATCATTATAATAATTTATATTATAAGTTTTAAAAACTTTATATATTTATAAATTATCGACAAGGAATTTATTATAAGTGGGGTAATTAGTAGGAAGTTGCTAGTGGCGGTAGTAGGTCGCCGTAGTAGTATTAGCAGTACACGGATATAAGGCAGCTAATTGCTAGCTGGAATTAAGATATGAAAACCAAAGGCTTGTTCTAAATATACCAAATCATTTTACTAAATCTACCATAATTGCTATAATCATGATGTTTTTTTTTCACTCTTTATTAAAAAATTATTTTATCTTTTACTTTTTTCTAAGCTTATAATTATTTGTGTAATCATTAAGCATTTTAACTAATATTTGTTAACTAATATTTTTTCTAAGCTTATAATTACAAATAAGTAATCATTTTTATAATTATTAATTAACTTATAAACTTTATATTTTTACTTAATATTATTTTCATATATAGTTATTATTTAACTAATATTTGTTAACTATAAGTCCGCTAACTAATTTATTAAAAATAACAAATGAACGCATAAATGTAAATATTAATTAAATGGTTAACTAAATATTAATTAAATGATTTTTAACATTCGTATAATAATTTGACACCTTAGTAGTAGAATATTTGATATTTAACATTCGTATAAAATTGAAAATAATTGTTTTGGGATTTTTTTCGCTAATAACTTTTGAACAAAAAACGTTGAAAAAGTTAATAGTTGAAAACCCTTAAAGTTAGTTGTATTAACAATAACAATATTAAATAAATAATTTAAAATGATATTAAATTAGTTAATTAAAAAAGAAAAAAAGAAAAGAAAAAAGATGGCCCACCACTTTTTTACAAATTCCAATAAATAATTAATTTTGTTGGTGTATTTAGTAGCACCCAAACCAAACAATTGCATCACTTTAACAAACAACTAAATATTTATTATATTGTTTCTTTTAAGGTTTTTTCATTGGTTACAATTACCAAAGATAATGTTTTATTTGTTGTACTCTTTCTGTTAATACAAAAGATCACCGAACTACCTAGTCCGACCCGAATGCTGCTTTGTCCGACTTGAAGTCCGTCTCTTTTGAATAACACTCAATGTTCTTCGATCCGAATCTCCTGCACTAAGAGGAAACACCTGGTTGAGCGGGGTTGGACCCCTGATTCAACTCGGGCGTGAGAATAAGTAATCTGATTCGGACTAAAACGTATTAAGTATATAGATAGAATGAAAAAAAAAAGTCATTTACCTTTACTGTTTACCTTGATATATATAGGGGATATTTTGGGTAATAGATGGTTCCCTGACCCTTACTCCCTTTGTGCATCGGTTAAGAGGGGGTTCCCTCTTCAGAACGCCTTTTCCTGCTCCTTTTGTCGTATCTATTTTGTCTTTTCTTCCCTTTATCGTTTCTGTCCGAACCAGAAAACTCTATTCACCTAGTTCGGTCTCAGACCCGAACCAGGTGGATAGACCCTACGTCGACAACTCCCCCAAGTCTAGCGTTATATAGAAGTCTATATAATGCTGGACTTAAAAGTTTTGTCGATTTCGATTCGCCCTGCTGTTGTTTCGGCAATTTCGTACATCGTCCTTCGACTTGTTGCTTCCTTCGTTTCCACGCGTCGAATTCCTATGGTTTGAGTGGTCCAGCTGTCTTTGAACGTTTACACGTGGCGCACTCTAGTGGTTTGAACGACGCCAGCTTTTTTCCACTCGTCCACGTGTTGCTTACGTGTCACGCTCCTCTTAAGGCTACGCGCGACCCTTGAGGTGCCTGCCACTTCCCTATAAATAGGGGTGTTCCTTCTTCATTTATTTCTCACTTGTGCTCCGAACCTCTGTCCATTTTTCTCCACATCCTTTCCTGCTCCGATACTCTTTCCTCTTCTTTATACAATGGCTAAGGAATCGAAGGAAAACATGAAAGAGATGTTCAACACCATGCCTGCTGAGGATCTTGCTTCATTCTGTAAGACCTATCACATTGATAGTTCTTATGGCGCTGTTCTTCCCGGAGCAGATGATACTATCCGAGACGCTCCTCCGGGTAAAATTGGTGTTTATTGTGCGTGGTTCGAATACTCGAATCTTCGGTTGCCCTTTTCTCGCTTCTACCTCGACGTGATCCAATACTTCAAGGGTCATGTGTCCCAGATGAATCCTCTAGGGGCAAACAAGATCACAAACTTTGAGATCCATTGTCGCGCCTTCAACAAAGCCCCCGATCTACTGTCTTTCCGTTACTTTCATAAGGTGGGTTTAAACGGAGATTGGCTTACTGTCGACAAGAGACGAAATGCTCCGGTGTGTATCGATTGGTATCTTACATCCTTAAAGAATTGGAAGAATCGTTTCTTCTTTGTCAATGCTTCGGTAGCTCCAATTCGTATGAGGTGGTGTACGAGGGGTGATGTCCTTACTGATCCGGAACCTGATAAAGAGGATTTGGACTATGAGCTTGTTATGGATCTGCAGACTCATCCGATCAAAGCCCGTTCTTATCCGGAAAGGATCTTAGTTTTGACCGGACTGAGCCGGAACTGGAATCGCCCTCAGGCTCGCCCATGTTTGAGATTTGAAGATAAAGGTTCGTTCTTGCTTTCCTTCTTTGTGTCTATGTGTATTTATGTGTTACTGCAAGCTAACTCTTATTGTTTCGGAATACAGCGCTGCCTCTTATATCCTTTCTGGAGATGAAGGATTGGGAAAGTGTTGTGATTGGTTCGGCTCCCCTTGCCGCAGGTGCTCCAAGCTTTTTAACCACGACTCTGGATCGTGTTGTTCTACCGAATGAGAATATACCAGCACCTTACACCGATGCTGAAGCACATGCCACTGCGAAGAGAAAGAGAAAGTCCTCCCAATCCAAGAAAGCTATGAAAGGTCCCCCTTCTAAGAAAACCAAGAAAACCCTTAAGGTTCCTCCTACTTCCCAGGCTTCGAAGACCAAGGAGCAACATGCTTCGACCTCAGCTCCTTCTCCTTCTGCTAAAGAGCTTAGCCCTGATACTGAAGAACTTTTTGCTGCATCTGGTGAAGCTGGCTCGGAAGAGTATGGATTATCATCTAGGTCTGATGAATCTTCTTCTTCATCCGGTGCTACCGAATCAGAAGATCACAATCTTTTTGAAGATCGTCCCACCTACTCCGACAGGTCATGCCCTGCTACCCCCAAGGGCAAAACAGAATCCGAAGTGGAGAAGATCCTGGAGGAGGGTGGTTATTCTCATCATGAGAGTGAGGTTGATCAACCTCCCAAGTTGTCGAAACAGAAGTCAGTAATTTCAGAGGGACCCGGTGCTGGCTCATCCGGCACTGGTCCGAAGGTTGGGAAGATTTTGAAGACTCCTGCTCCGTCCCCACCGAAAGAGAAGGTTGAGGGCTCTAAAGCCTCACCTGTTATCATTTCCAGCAAGTCCTCTTCCGAGGCAAAGAAGAAAGTTATGTCCAAGAAACCCTCTGCTTCATCTGAGAAAACGGCTAGTCCGTTTACATCCAGTAAAGGAAAATCTCCCCTCACCATCAATCCTCAGTATACCGCCCACCGAAAGAAAACCATTCCTGCTAAGGGTCCTTCCTGCAAAATTGTCAACCCGAAAGAGAAAGAACCGAAAGACAAAGGACCGATGCATGATACGCCGGACCTCAATGGCGTTCCACTGTCAACCGCTATGAAGAAGTTCCAACCGAGATTCCGCCAAGTCTATAACCGATCTCTATACACCGATGCTGAGACTTGTCGCGATTTGTTGGACACCTTGTCCACCCCTGCCGAAGTTATTCGCTTGGATAACACAAATAACTTTGCTTTGGCCGAACAACTCGATCAATTGGTGGCCCAACTTTTGGTTATTGCACCTGAGGTGCGGTCTAGGTGGCTTGTTGCGGAGGATGAGGTTCGGGATCAGACCCGTTTGGTAAAGGTTCTTGAAAGGAACGTTGCTCTGAGCAACCAACGAGCTGATGGGCTTCAGGTTCGGTTAGACGAAGAGAAGAAAGGGCTTACTGACCAGGTAGCCCTCCTCCGTCAAGAAGTAGAGGAGCTGAAGAAAGCTCGGACTTCCAGCGTTGAGTCTTCTTCTCTAAATGAGGATGCGGTCCGGGCTCTAGGGGAGTTGAACATCAACCATAGCCAGACTGTAAAAGATTTGAAAGAGCAAATTACCACCCTGTCCTCCGATCTTCAGGCTGCCGAAGCCCGGAACTCCCAGGTAACAAAGGATATGGTGCAAGAGAAGGAACGTCTGCAGGAGTTGGAGTCTCGTGTTGTAGAGTTGGAGTCTACGAATGCTATCCTTCAAGAAGAGCGGACCTGGTTGATTTCCCAGGGTCCAAAACATGTAGCTGAAGGTTTGTTGAAGAGCAAAGATTTTGTCGAAGCTTGTTCTAGTGTTAATGTTGCACACTATCGATCCGGATGTCATGATGGCGTTGTTGCTGGCTACAAGCTGCATCGGTTGGGGCAAAGGATCACACAGTCTCCCTTTCATGATCCTTCTACTGAAGCTGCCCTTACCGCAGCAAAAGAGGCTTTTCAACAGACCCAGTATTCGTATCTAGACGCTCTAGCAGCTACCAGCACCCAAACACTTGAAGCTTTTCAGGCTGTGAAACCTATCCTACCTGATCCGGAGTCGCCCGAAACAGAAAACCTTGAAGCAGAAAACCCTTAATTGTTAGTTTGTTAATGTGATATGTATGGTCGAATGATTGGCACAATTTTCTGGCTTTTTGTATGACTTGTGTAGGGGTTTTTAAGTCCCCTTTTGAATGATAGTGCCTTATGTTTTCATATGTGTTATGTTATTCCTTTTTTACTTCGAAACGTACATTGTCATCGAACCAAATGGTTCGGTATTACCTCGAATCGTCATTCGGAATTACACTTTTATGGTGTACTTGGCTGCTAAGTCAAGCCGTGTTACTTTCCTCGGATTTTGGTCCGGTATACGATTTAACAAGCATAATTAACGAATCAAATGCATTATGTTATGAGAAAAATCAACCATTCATTCCTTCCGATGGTACAAACTACCTCGGGAAAAACCCGGTATTACAAACTATTACTTGCTACTTTCAAAACGGACAAAGAACATACATCTTTTAGATCATCAAGACTTTACTTGGCATAACAGGAAATACAATGTTCTTTTCCTTCGGGGAAAACCCCGGCATTACATGTAACACTTTCTCAAGTTCATCTCATTCCAGGTTCGAGGAATTAAGGTTCCATCCAAGTGCTTCAACTTGTATGAACCGTTTCCGTTGTTCTACACCACCTGATACGGTCCCTCCCATTTTGGACCCAGCTTACCCTCGTCTTCCTGCCTACTTGCTTCGTTCTTCCGGAACACGAATTCCCCCTCCTTAAAACTGATCTTTCGGACCTTCTTATTGTAATACTGCTCGATCTTTTTCTTGTATCGGGCTTCCCGAACGTGAGCTGCTTCCCTTCTCTCTTCTGCCAACATCAGATTAATTCGCAACTCTCGTTCATTATCCACGTCACCTCGTTGCACATTCCTGTAAGTGGGCATTCCTATTTCTGGTGGTATGACAGCTTCCGAACCATAGGTCAGGCTGAAGGGTGTTTCTTGTGTGCTTGTTTTCTTTGTTGTTCGGTGTGCCCAGAGTACGTTTGGCACTTGATCCACCCAGTTATGTTCATACCTTCCCAAGCGTGTTTTGATTCCTTCTACCAGACTTCGGTTGATTCGTTCTACTTGCCCATTGGCCTGAGGGTGTGCTACCGATGTTTTGATTTGTTTGATTTGCATCTGCTCGCACCATCCTTTAAAAGGCTCATCCACAAACTGTTTGCCGTTATCTGTCACCACCTCTCCTGGCAATCCGAACCTGCATACCACATTTTCCCAAAAAAATTTCAACACTTGAGCCCCCGTAATTCGTGCTAAGGGCTTTGCTTCGACCCATTTTGTGAAATAATCTACTGCGACTAGCAGAAACTTGACTTTTCCTGGCCCCTCTGGGAATGGTCCGACTATATCCATTCCCCATTTAAAGAAAGGCCACGCTGCTGTAACCGATATCATGTCACTTTTGGGAAGCTTGGGGATCGGTGCATGGATTTGACATGAATCACACTTTCTTATTTCTTGATATGCATCTTGATGCATTGTGGGCCAATAATACCCCAAGTTCATTATTTTGGCCACCACTGCCCTTGGCCCCGCGTGCATTCCGCAAGATCCTTCATGCACCTCTCTGATCACATAATTAGCCTGTAGGGGCCCTACACACCGGAGCAATGGTGCCAAGTAATTCCTCCGGAATAATACCCCTTCCATCATGACATACTGAGTGGCCTTCATTCGGACCCTCCTTGCTTCCGCTGCATTTTCGGGCAATGTATCATTAACAAGATATTCTACCAACGGTGTCATCCATGTGACTCCCTCTTCTTCGACTATGACGTTCACTTCGACCTCTTCGTCAATGGATCTTCTCTCAATCGCTTCCAGGAAGATGTTACTAGCCAAGGCTTCTATGGTCGATCCAGCTATAGACGCCACTTTGCTGAATACATCCGCCCTCTTGTTCTTACTTCTTGGTATTTGATTGATTTTACAAGAATCAAACTCCTTCATAAGGGCCACCACTTTGTCTCTATACCTTCTCATTCGATCATCCTTTGCTCCGTACTCTTCATTCACCTGATTCGCCACGAGCTTCGAATCAACGTAGATTCGTAATCTTTCCACCTTCATGCCATTAGCTAACCTTAGTCCGGCTAATACCCCTTCATATTCTGCCTCGTTATTAGAACTTTGAAACTTCAAACGGATGGCATACGCAAATTCCTCCTTCTCCGGACTAATTAGGATGATGCCTGCTCCGGCTCCCTCTTTGCTGGCTGCTCCGTCGGTGTATAACTTCCAGGTGGTTCCTTTCGCTCTTTTTCTTTTCCCTAGCATTGTTGCTGGTTCAGCCAATACTATCCCTTGATCCGTAATTTCATTTAGAAAGTCTGCCAACACCTGCCCTTTTGCTGTTGTTTTTGGGGCATACTCTATGTCATGGCCTCCTAGCTCGATAGCCCATTTTGCTATTCTTCCCGCCATTTCCGGACGAGTCAGTATCTGCTTCAATGGCTGGTCTGTAATCACCCTTATCTTGTGTGCCTGGAAATATCTCCCTAGCCGCCTTGATGTGAACAAGAGCGCTAAAGAGAGTTTTTCCAATGAATTGTAATTGAGCTCAGCTCCTTGCAATACCTTACTAATAAAGTAAATAGGTAATTGCTTCTTCTCTCTCTCCACCAATAACACAGCACTTACCACCTCTCCGTTTGTTGCTAAATATACCAACAAAGTTTCTCCTCTTCGGGGCGCCGTTAAGTATGGAAGATCTACGATATATTTTTTCATTTCCTGGAAGGCTTTATCTGCCTCCTCCGTCCACTTGAAATCCTTCTTGTTCATACACTGCTTTAGCGTTTTGAAGAAAGGTAACGCCCTTTCGGCTGATTTCGAGAGATATCTCCCTAATGCTACTATCCTTCCATTCAAACTTTGCACCTCCTGTAGCGTTTTTGGTGCCGCCATATTGGTAATAGCCTTTATTTTATCCGGATGGATCCGGATACTTTGGGGCATGATGATATGACCTAAAAACTTACCTTCTTCCACCCCGAACGAACACTTCTTGGGGTTCAACTTCATATTCACTTTCCGAAGCACCTCGAATATCTCTTTGATGTCTCGCAACATCTCTCCTTCGGTCTCGCTCTTGATCACCAAATCATCCACATAGGCCTCCATATTTCGGCCTATATTATCCTTGAACACTTTGTCTATAAGCCTTTGGTATGTAGCACCAGCATTTTTGAGCCCAAATGGCATTTTTTTGTAACAGTATACTCCTTGGTCCGTGTGGAAACCCGTCTTGTCTTCGTCTTCTCGGGCCATCTGTATCTGGTGGTATCCCTTATATGCGTCCAAAAAACACTTATATCGGAAACCTACCAGCGAATCCACCTTCAGGTCTATCTCCGGCAAAGGGTATGCATCCTTGGGGCATGCATTATTGAGGTCTTTAAAGTCCACACACATCCGCCATGTCTTATCCCCCTTGGGTACCATGACTGGGTTAGCCACCCACGTCCGGTATCTAACCTCTCTGAGTATCCCTGCCCTTACCAATTGATCAACTTCCTCACATGCTGCCCTACTTCTCTCCGGTGCTAAGACTCTTTTCTTCTGTACCACTGGTTCGGAAGCCTTATAAACACTCAAACGGTGCTCTGCTACCTCTCTTGGTACCCCCGTCATATCCTCTGGCTTCCATACAAATACTTCCCTACTTTGTTTTAACATTGTCACTAACCTTCTTTTGGTTTCTTCCGTTAGAGCTTTCCCAATTGTTATCATTTGGTCCGGAAAGTAGGGGTTGACTTGGACCTGCTCCTCTAATGTTTTGTTTTCTTCTACCATTAATCTTTGCACCTGATGACAACCTCTATTCCCTTCCGAAGTAATGGTGGCTATTCCTCCGGGTGTGGGGAACTTCATCATTCCATGTACAGTCGATGCTACTGCTCCCAACTTCTTCAATCCTGGCCTCCCTAAAATGCAATTATAGGGAGACGCAGCTGCTACTACTAGGAAGTTCATACATACTGTTCGGATCTTATCACCCTCAGCTAGCTGCACTGGTAAGCATATCTCGCCGATGGAGGATTTTGTTTGCCCGGCAAACCCTACCAATGGAACCTTCTTCTCTTTCATCCTTCTCTTCAATGCCGGATCCAATTCCCGAAAACATTGCTCAAACATGATCTCCGACGCACTTCCATCGTCCACATAGATTCGGTGGACCAGATGATCCGCCACATGAGCTTTAATGAGCATCGGGTCATCGGTGGGGTTTATGGCGTTCAATGGGGGGAATGCTATGACCTGATTCATCCAATCTTTTGGTACCTCCTTCTCTTGCCCTAGGCTAGCCACGTCTATAGCTCGAATCATGTGGATCTCTTTCGGTTTTCCTCTAGGACCCCTATCGTTTCTTCCCTGCTTGTTTCCTCCCCTTATGTCTCGAACCAGATGGTTAAGCTTTCCCGTTTGAACCGCCTCCTCTATTTGCTTTTTCAATGCATAACAATCATTCGTGGCATGCCCTCTATCCATATGAAAGTCACAATATCTATCCAGGTTTCCTTTTTCCGGGGTCCCGGGAAGGGTTCCCGGTGGTGGTTTTACTAGATTGATGCCTCTTTCCGTGTTCATAATCTGCATCGGCGTTTTTAGTAGCTCAGTAAAGTGGACGCTTCTCCTACTATCCCCTGGTCCCGAAATGGGATTACTTCTTGGGGAAATGGGGGACATGGGAAACTTCCCCCCATGTCTGTGAGTTCTATTGGGTGAACTGAATGATCTTCTTCCCTGAATTGATCTATGTGTTGGCATTCCGGATCCCTTCCATGGTGATCCGGAACTGCCTGTCATCCGACCCCCTAGTTCCTCTGTTCGTCCCGACGCTTCCTTTCCCTTGATGAATTCTTTCACCCTTATCATCATCTCTTCCACCGTAGCTGGGACTCTGGCGTTAAACGATTCTATCAGCGTCGGTGGTTTAATACCTTCCATGAATCCTGAGACCTTCATGGTTTCCGAAGCCCCTTTTACCTGCAACATTTCTTTTTTCCATCTTTCCACAAACTCTCTGAATCCTTCCCCATCTCTCTGCTTCGTCTTGTGGACATCTGTCGGTCCTTTCACGTATTTTCGCTGCTGTGTGAAAAACGATCCAAATACCACTTCCAACTCTTTATAACTATCTATTTGTCCAGGCTCTAATGCCTGAAACCATATTCGTGCTGGTCCAACGAGAGTCTGTGCAAACATACGACACCACACAGGCATTGACCATAGTTCGGTTTCAGCAGCTCCTGCAAAGGTGTTAAGGTGGTCATCTGGATCTCCGGATCCGTCATAGGTCCGAATGATGCCAGGCATTTTTGTTTTTGGTGGAATTGGGAATCGGGCGATCCTCTTTGTGAATTTGGAGGAGAAATCTGACTGGTATGGCAAGCTTAAATCCTCATCTTCGTCTTCCGATCCTTCTTCTTCATCGAAGTTCAGCCTCTTCCCCCTAAACCCCTCCTTCTGAGAACCCTCTCCCATCTTCCCTTTCCCCTTTTTCAATGATTCCGTGCGTTCATGCTCTTCGACCAACGCTTTCAGTAACTCTATGTTATCCTTTACGAATTTACTAGAAAACTCTCCCTCGGTTCTGGTTTCCTTCTCAGGGTTCTTATCGGAGCTTGGTCCTTCATTGGTTATCAAGTTAATTGTATCAGCTGGGGTTTCCATTTCAAGTGAGTGTTTCTCTTCGGTCCCACGGATGGCGCCAAAATGTTAATACAAAAGATCACCGAACTACCTAGTCCGACCCGAATGCTGCTTTGTCCGACTTGAAGTCCGTCTCTTTTGAATAACACTCAATGTTCTTCGATCCGAATCTCCTGCACTAAGAGGAAACACCTGGTTGAGCGGGGTTGGACCCCTGATTCAACTCGGGCGTGAGAATAAGTAATCTGATTCGGACTAAAACGTATTAAGTATATAGATAGAATGAAAAAAAAAAGTCCTTTACCTTTACTATTTACCTTGATATATATAGGGGATATTTTGGGTAATAGATGGTTCCCTGACCCTTACTCCCTTTGTGCATCGGTTAAGAGGGGGTTCCCTCTTCAGAACGCCTTTTCCTGCTCCTTTTGTCGTATCTATTTTGTCTTTTCTTCCCTTTGTCGTTTCTGTCCGAACCAGAAAACTCTATTCACCTAGTTCGGTCTCAGACCCGAACCAGGTGGATAGACCCTACGTCGACACTTTCAAAGTATATGGCTCTAATGGGATTTGACGATACATGAGTTGGCCTTATAAACAAGAGATTTAAGTTATGTATAATACTGTGAACTATTTTGTTATTGTTGAATATGACTTTCTTGAAAAGAAAAACATATTCAGATCGTCTAACCATGTCTATCAAACATTTTATCTCTCTATAATCGTACTAATTAGAACGAGATTGAATGCAACAACGATAGATATCTATAAGTGTCTTCATTTAAAGTACCATATCTAAGTATTATGTGAATGCGACATTCACATGAATAATGAAATTGTTGGGGGTTTCAGATATACGAAGATTTTTTGGGGCGTTTAAGCTACAACATTAATGGTGAAATCAAGTTTTAGTGGTCAAAACCAATTGATATTTTATAGTTTTTACTTATAGTGTTACATAATAAACATTCACAAACTGGTTTAAAGGGTTATTGTGTAGTAAACACCGAAATGACACTCTTATATACTATCGAGTATTTATTAGAACATTCTCAATTTACACTTTTCATTTTTTAAATGTAATACTACTAAGTTGGCTTGAAAATTTATACGGGTGAGGGTGACGGCCTATTTTTTTTTTCTTTTTAGCTTATTAAGCTAGTATCAAAGGTATAATTGTACAAAACAATACCGTTTAAATTAAACAAAATTCAAATTACATAAAATGAAAACGAAATTACATAAAATATAAACGAAATTACGGCCAAGGCTCGTGATAAACACGGTTCCCTTAAAACAAATTATAAGTGCTATCACACGTTTTTTTCCCAAGGTACAATGGCAAAACAGTTTATCAAACTGTCGGAGGTACACTTGTCTGAAAATTCAATCGGAAATTAGTATTACAGTAACGATTAATCGGAATTGGTGTGTCTGTGATTGAGCCACGAAGTTCCATTTTATAGCCTAAAGGAAAATGTTCGATTTTAATTCAGTTTCAATGGCATTAACCAGCCATTAAAACGAAACTGTAACAGCTATCAAATAGCGTAACTAACAGAGTAACAGTAACTATAAGTTACGTTATCGTAATAGTTTTAGTGTAACTATTAGTTACGTTAGCGTAACTGTTAGTTACGTTACCCAAACACTCATCTTTAGGTGTCAATATCTCATTCACCTTAACTCCGTTTTGGACGTAAAATATATCGTTGCAAAGCCCTTTCTAAGGGCTACACATTCATATTAAAATATTCTTCGTAAATATTAAATATCATCACTTTATATACGTCCAAAGTTGATGAAAACATCATGTTTTTATCAACATTTTCCAAAAATAATTTTAGGGCAACGGACTACGAAGCTTTAGAGATCGCCCATTTCGTTCACCCTCGATGATCTCGTGGATCTAATTTCTATAGAATTTCTAGTTAAATCATAAAAGGTTATAAAGTTAAAACGATATCATTATGACCGTCACAAATATTAAAAAAGGTAACTGTAATTTGATAAAATGTCAACTTTCCATGAGAGTCAAAAGGCATGATATAGACACATATAAATATATGACACTTATAATTATAATTAAATTATATAGATACATATAAATTAAATTCAATATAGATAATAATACAATTTCTTAATCTTAAAAGTTAATATGAGTAAATGATGATCTTCAAGAAAATTAATATGAAGATCATCCAAAGAATAAATAAATAATTAATAAATAATATTCGTTCGAATTTCGAAATGGAACTATAGCACCAAAAATCAGCAGAAGTTCCAAAGAGGAATGTCACCATAATCTTCATGGACATCATCGAACACCATAGAACACAAAGGATCAAACGTTGATTCCCCGAATGTTACGTCATTATAGATAGGTGCATCCAAGTTACACCATGACCATGGTTCGTACAAGTCCGTGTTGAAAGACTCACTTGCCAACAATATGTCTTCATCAACGGGACTTGTTGGTAATTGCAAAGACGGCGAAGATGGAGAAGATAGTAACAAAGAATTGGACGTAGACGGTGAACTAGTAATAGTAGTAGTAGTAGTAGTAATGATAGGATCAGTGGCGGCTGCAGCAGCCGCCACTTTTTGAATTGATTTAGGAGACATTCCATTTGTGGAATAGTCTAAGTGGTCGTAATGATGAGATGGAAAGTTGAGATTAGCCGATGGTCCTTTTAGGCATAAAAGGGCCGCGTCATAGGCTCTAGCTGCAGCCTCGGGTGTTGAATGTGAGCCTAACCATATTCTTGTTTTTTGATTGGGTGCTCGGATTTCGGACACCCATGAACCCCAACTTCTTATCCTTACTCCTCGATACTTCTTTTTGCTTAACGAGTCGAGTTGCGAATTTCCTTCTCTTTTCTTCATTGACGATGATGGAAACCTTTGTTGTGTACGTTTTTTATGTTATAAAAGTAGATAAGACACGAAACTTGAAATAAGTGATGGTGAATAAAAACATTTTGGGGATTTATAGTATTTTGAGTGAGCACAAGGTTAGTGAAAATGGATGACAGAAGATACCTTTCTATTCAAATATGAGTGAGCACTATTTGCATTCACACCCCTCCAACTATCATTCGTTTGTCTTTTTATTACATAAACATGAAAGTATGATAATACATAAGATATTGATATATTTCCTACTTATGAAATTAAAGAAGATTTTAATTATACAACTTTTGTTTTAAGATCTAATTATAGTATAAGAAGAGTAAACCGACAACTTTTGTATTGGTTCGCATAAAAATTGTACACACTTAAAACTCATGTTCAGTACGATGATAAGCCTTTAACAATATGTACGTTTGCATTTGCTCACTTGCTCGTAATGTTGTATACAATAACTAGTTGTCATATTTTTGCTTATCATATAACTAACATGTTCTCTTTATATGGTGAATGGCTAATAAAATCTTAAGATGCTATGAGTTGTAACTTGTCATAGAAGAAAACCGTAGAAGAGAGGTAATATCAGATAGAAAAGACAACGACATGATAACTTTAGTCCTTTCAACTTGTATACTTCATAATTCATAATCAGTGTTTATATAAGACTCCTCATGCTAATATCTATCGTGAGCGAAGACTTGGACGTACTACTAATAAAAATGAGAAAACAACCGAAAGTACGTTAACATTGTTTAGAACTTGAAGGACATTTATGGAAGTTAAATAAAAGTAAGGGTTGAAAAGTAATTTATTGTAGGAACATAAAAGAGGGATTTCAGGAGTCTTCTATAGAAAAATGAATCCTTTGAAGGTTTTAAACATAACTCAGAAGTTTCCTAAGCCAGATAATAAGATGGCAACCTCAATAAACAAAGAGTGTTTTTCTAGTATATTGGCATCTAGGGCATATTGGTCATTAATCAATTACACACATTGACACATGGAATCATTTTAATCTTAAATAAGTACACATAAAATATACAAAAATTTATCATCTAAATTTTTATGTCTTTTAATTCATATATTATCCATAAAATGTTATTCATAAATCCTAACTTATGATCTTCTTTTAGGCTTTTATCAACTTATAAAAATTCAAAAGCCGTCAAACTTAAGTATATTCCAGTGCGGATTTTAAGGTAGCTATAGGGTGCTCGACCTCCTGATAGTCCAACTATCTAGGTAAATTTAACTTAATATACCAAATTCACAACACCAACAACACAACAAAAATTGTAGTAAGCCCTCCTCAATGAGTTCAACCCTTTAAATTCAAATTCGGACTCCGTCTTGTTTTTTTTTTTTTTCGATAATGACTCTTTTGAGCCGGTAATGTCCCCAACAGGATTCGAACTTAGTACCTCCCACCTTTGATGTGAGTTTTATCCAATTTCAAATTGCTACTTTGGCAACTCCTCCGTCTTGTTAATATTAATGTTTTCGTGTTTTAGTAATATTTAGAAGAAAGGTTAAAAAGAGTGAAAATAGTAGTATGTATTTAAAGTGACGCGTTATGGAACAGTTTCTCATCCATAAGTTAAGCCAGCTATTTCACTTCTGGCTTTCTATTATATGGACCTAGTCGTCAGTCTTTGTTTGCCTATCCTTTTCCTTCATGTTTTCGTCACTAAAATGTCACTTTCTAGGAAACCATCTATATTTCTATTTTCTACCCCTAAATGTTTGTTTCAATCGTTTTCATCTCTACTGTTTCTTTCTCACTAACCTGCAAAACTCAGTTAGATTTGATACCGTCATGTATGGTACCGATTCAGTATCGGTACGGGTTACTTAGATTTGATACCGTCATGTATGGTATCGATTGGAAGCTCGAAACTGTGCATATGTGATAGAGTAAGATTTCTATACCGGTAAGATGTAAGGTTTTGTTTATTAAACATGCATGGTATAGTGAGCAATATTGTTAACTTTTTTATTACCCATTGTCCAAATTGTAAACATTTTTTTACTAGTTATGATCTTAATTGGCGAATTATGGTTTTCGTGTAGGTGATCGAATTCTATTAAAGATTGCACTTAAGAAAATTGCTCGTCATACTGCTTAATTTGTAATTAGAGATACAAAAACATCTAAACAAGGTGGTATGTATGACCAGCAACTTCCTGTCTTTCTTAAGTACAATCTTAATACGAAGCTGGAGACTCGTGATTCCTTTTCATTTTCGTTTGTACATTATTGTTATATAACATCACTAGTTTTAGTTTGAATAATGAAATAATAGTATAACTTTAGTAGCGCGTGGAGGATCCAGAAAATTTGCTTGTAGAAGGCAATTATAAGCGGTATCAATTCAAATGAATTGGGTAACGGGTCAAAACCGACCAAATATGTAACTATCAAGTGTCCCTTTTAAAGAACAAAGACTAAAAATTTCAACAAACAAGAAAAAGTGTGAGGAAAAAACTATTCAATAAAACATACTAAAATCTTACATAAGCTTTACGAATATATAAAATCAGTAGCTTATTTCCGTTTGTTACAAACATAGACGATCCATAATTCTTAAAAAAAAAAAAGTATAGACTACTACTAAAGTTCTTAATAAACTTTTAAGCAAACAAAAAGTATGTTCAATTAAGTTGCCTACGTGAAATGGGGACCTTATACTTTATGGGTCGAGGGCCTTCTGTTGGTCGCCATCCTTAGACTTCGATTTGGACCCAATCACTAGAAAAGTTGTGGAATGACTTTCAAGTGACTTAATGATGGTGAAACACACAAATAACTGAATATTTGATATTATTAAGCTTACTTAATGTTATACAATATGAATAATATCAAAGACAACGATTACAAAGACTTTAGACCGTTCGATTGGGTGTTACGCAACTATGAACTCTCTGTAGCGCAAGACACACTTTCTCTCTCTAGAACGGTTACATTTATGGCTGGTGGTTGGGGTATTTATAGTCCTCACCTAACCCAACTCTGTTACGCAATCGCAACACCCGGAGAGGGTGTTGCCTGCGTAACACCCGTCAAAACGCGCGAAACGCTTTACAACTCGATTTATATACATGCAACACTTCACGACACGTTCTAAACTAAATACAAACTACAAACAATGACGATTATGCTCCAACACCTTCAAACTTGTACTACAAAATAAACAAGTATGGAGCTTATTATGTTCATTGGGGCATAGAACCCCTTTGCCTTGAATCCGTCCTTATTAGTTGTGAGACAGAGTTACCCTTTTAGCTTTCCTTTTGGTTTTAAAACCGCTCCATTTAATTAACCGATGATTGGGTGTAGACTATAGACACCTTTTAAAAATAGAAGTTTTCACGTATGGGTGAGAAAAACGAACTAAAAAACCAAAAATAAAAAAGAATGAAAGAAAAAACAACGGTTCGCTTTTAGGCTAAACACAAAATGAAAGGAATCGAACCGAAACTTTATATGGTATTACAATTTTAAATATTTTATTTTGTTATATATTTTAGATTTTAGATTTTAGATTTATTGTTTTCCAATTCTTTTATTTGTCTAAATTACCTATAGTCCTATACTAGTCCTTAGAAGATGATGGGCCATCACTCTACTTGTATAAATGGGCCTAAAAATAGTTTTACTTTATTCCGTTACTCTTAAACCCTACAACAAAATGTCCTCAAGACCTCAACTAGTCAACTGATTAATAGAAAAATCCAGCTGACCCATAAGACTAGGCCCAAATGGGCCCAAAATAAATGTTTAACTGTACTACTTGTTTGTTTGTTTTTTACCTTTTCAGTTAACTGTAAATAATTTTATTAAAATTAGTGACTTTTGTTCCTACATTATCTCAAGAATCTTATTCTATAAAATTCTATAAATTTCAAAATCAAAGGATCTAACATTACCAATCGCAAAGATAAAGACTTTGTTAATATGGTCATTTTTTCATGTTATAAATGGGCAATCTCCTAAACGCTTTGTTAAGCTGGAGTAAAACTCACCATTGTAATTCACATTTTTTTTTTTTTTTTTTTGTGAAGGCATATATGTTAGCTACACAATAGAACTAACATTTTTGTCCCTTACGTCAATTTCACATATACTAACGGGCTAAAAGCCTTTTTGGTTGTATTTCACAGTTGTCCTTCTGATAGCAAGACTTGTAGACTCAGCCGTTAGTGTTACAAGTTCTCGAACAACCGGTTTGTAGGCATTCGGATAGAGCGGTATATGTGAATTGCTTTACCCTATAATTTTAAAAACAAATGAATCATATATTCATATGTCTCATATATATACGCTAAATGGAACGGTTAACACTAATCTACCGTAAACAACATGAACTGTTTTAAACTCTTAATTCATAGTTAAATACAACTAAAAAGGTTTTTATACGGTTTTAATATTCTTTCCCTTATTTAGAAGTCAAGACATTAACAAATGCATGAAAAAATATTTTTATTAACGTGAGAAGCATGATGACAATGATCTTGACCAGATTAATCCAATAAGATGAAGTCATGATTCTGTAATACCTTTTTAGAAACATCACTATCTATTATACTTTGTCAATATAGGGTTTAGAGGGGTCACTATAAATAAATAAATACATAAATAGAAAAAATTTACGAAAATGTGACGAATTTTAACAAATTGATATTTATGTAACTAAGTTTGAATTTATCAAAAAAAAATTATGAACTTTTATTTTCTTAACATTATATATAAGAGTTAATTTAAATTCTCGTTATTTTTTTAAATTGAACTTATTTATGGTTTTTTGATAGATTCATTATATATCATCACTACATTAATTTAAGAAGGGGAAAAATGTTATTTTATATTTAATAAATATTTAATAACAAATATATTTTTGATATTATATATTATTGTATATGTATGTCATAAAAATTATATTATAAGACGATTAACATATTTAATGATAAATATGTTTTCGATATATTTGGATACTTAATGAGATTTGAGGTTAGCTTTTATATATAAAGATTAACAAAATAAAAATTTATAATGATCTAATAGAAAAAGAAAAAACTTCTTACATACACTAATAATTTAGTAAAAGTTTGTTATATTTTTAAACAATTTTTTTAAAAATAAAACGTTTTATGAATTAAAGAAACATAAAATGATTTATTTTTTTTCTTGGATTTAATTTCAATAAATCCAACTTCATAACTACACCCTTAATTTTTTAATAAGTGTGACTATTTATCCAATCATTAAGTTACTATTAAAGAAGGGAGATGATAAATACACCAACACTTTTTGCTAGATAAATCAACGGGTCCACATTATTTCTTAATCATTATGTTTATCCCACATTATTTCCTAATCATTATGTTTTTTTCTTTTTAATAGTAAATGGGATAATGATTATGTTTTTTTTTTCTTTTTTTTTTTAATAATTAAACATATAATGTTATTATATTATTTATTTATAAATATAATATTACATGAAAACAATATATTAATACATAAAAAAGAATGACAAAAAGTAATATAAAATAGTACTAATACATAAAGAGAAATGATAAAATTAATATAAAATAGTAAATGGGAAATTATTACATTTAATCACCTAAATCCATTAGTATTTCTTTTTTTTTCTACATATGTTATACTATCCTAACAACATTAATTTACATTCTATAAATTACACATACTATAAATTACAAAGGGTTCAAATAAATATGTTGCATTCCATAATAATCATAATCAATAAAAATAACATTTAATCCATATTAAAAAAAAAAGATATAACTTTTATGGAATGCTTTTTTTTTTCTCTTTTGAATTCATAACAAAATAATAATAATGTTAAACTTTTAAGAAGTAAACATACCAGGTGAAAGAAAAAAATCCAAATATGTTATTAGCTAAAGGTCTATTGTAACTCTTCTATTTATAATAGTATAATAGATTAATAAATATTGGTTAGTGGTTAATTTAATTGATATTTTTATTTTCAAGAAACTTACACTTTCTAGTTTTTGAAAAATGTACTTTTTAGAAAAAGTTACAATATAGGTGTATTTCTATTTCCAAAAAAACATATTCAACATGTTTGACTTTGTTTGTTGGAATGAAGAATTTCAAGATAAAAATTGACTATGACCCTACAAATTGTTGACTATGACCCTACAAATTGTTGAATTTCATAACAAACATTAATTATGTGGGTATAAAATAAATTTCTATAAGATAATAATGGAGTATTATTTAATTTGAGTAAGATGGGTTAGTAGCATTTGTTAACATTGTTTTCAGCACCTTGCTTTTTTCTTTAATATTCTTTTGTTTTGTTTAATAGTATTAAATTTTATACCTTTAGGTATTTAAAAACAGTAGCAGAATAAAAAATAAAATTGAATGTACTTTAAATATTTAAATAACAATATTATAACTTTTAACATCCTGTGACACATACCTATACCACATATATTTTAAGAGGATTGGAATTATTAACTAATAATTTTGCCAATTTGAAATAAAATTGTTATTATAAATTAATATGGATCATAATCCTTATCCAATCATCTTAAGAAAACTATAGTTATGATGGTCCCTGTTTCCCATTTATATATATAATTTTGCTTCGCCTTTAAACTAGTAGTGTATATGTTAATTAAAGGTTTTGTTAATCACTTCCCCTTGTGGTTAAGTTACATACGTAAATATTATTTTTTGTATCGTTTATCGTCTTTTAACGTTATGTCTAAAGTACAACGATTTCATTGATTGTTATGACTTTGCAAAAGGTTCAAGAATGAAGAAGTTTAAACAAAACAAAATGAGGCCGTTTATGTGTTTTAGTCCTTGATTATGTAGGCATTGTAAGAAATCTAAAAACGAATGTTGCACATGTTGTACAAATGTTAGATTAGTTCAATAGTCTCAATCACTACCATACGTTCCAAAGTTCGGGACCAACTACATTATTCAATTTTTTCGTGTTTGTTCATCCGTGATAATAAGGTTGGTCTCGTGGGGTTGGGATATGATGTATAGACAAAAGGGTATTCATGAGAACCCAAGTTAAGTTTAAAAGTTAACTTTAGATGTAGTGTAATTTGGTTGTAACAAAACATATAGAACATGTTCGTCTTATAAATTTGTTTATTTCCCTTTCTTTATAGAACATGAGATCATTTTAAGATACCTACAATGGTTATATGTTCTTTTTACTAATGTGTCACACCATGAACTAATATGCTTACTTTTCAAAAAGGGCTTTTTTCAGATATACACATAATTATATATATTCCCATTTAAACATTCATAATAACATATTTCTTCATTCAAAATTTAAAATAACAATATATATTTGACAAAAATGTCATTTTCTCTGCTCCAAATTGAACGCCAAAGCTATAGTAAATACCGCCATTATTCATTGTTATTTAAAAGTCTAAATGGATCTTGTTAATGAACTAATTATTTCTTCTGGACATCCAAATATCTAATTATGTTTCACATCACAATCTTTTTAGATAAGCGATTTAAGTAGTAAGTGTACTTATTTCTTAATTTTTTGATATTTTATTTTGCTATTATAAATTTTTGTTTGGCCAAAAACACTTTGTATAATGTTGTCTTACTATGGATATTCGTAGAATACGATTTTTTTTAGACGAGTTATGTGATGACTTGTATGTAGATAAATTTAGTTTTGGTACGTTTTTTGTCTTCTTCATGTGGGTATAACTTGCATGCTATGTAGTATTTTGGATTGGAGAAAGGATTGAATTGTATTTTATTTCATTTTATATTCATAAACATTAGTGTACATATTAGTTCTTTTTATTGAATGAGATCATAGGTTCTTTCTTTATTATTATGATTTCTTACTATGATGTTAGTGCCAAAATATATGTTTATAACTCAAATCATTATGTATGGATCTAAATGCAAAAGTGGAAACCTGATTAATGTTTAGAGGAAGTAGGTTAATAAATATTTTTAGCACACCTTTTTCGATAATTTTGTATAATTCTAGCTGACAATATTATTGTGAAATGCATAATTCCTACTAATCAAAGATGGAAGATAATGTAGATATTCTTGACTCCTCGAGACCACAATGGGAGAAAATGACGACTCGACCACTGATACTTGAGTAAGTTTATATGAACTTTTAAGTTTACAATTTTCGTTGAAACTTAGTCTTGTACATGACCGCTCACGTTTAAATGCTATAAATTTCAGAGAAGTATCATCCATATACAAGCTAAAATTAAAATATGGAGGGTACTTTCAGTTAACCAAGAACTCAAGTAAATGAATATATTGTTTTGGGTTTCGGAAGTGCATTTACATGGACACGTATTTATACGGTTTACCAGATCTATTTGACGAGGTGAAAAATCGTTATCCATCAAAGAGGAATGAAGTTTTCTTAATTGTTTTTGTTGACAAATATGCCTTGAAACAATCTATTTACAAATAAAGGTTAAAACAAAAATGATCTAATGGTCGAAATTAAAATTTCAAACTCATCTCATGGTTATTACTTATCCAAATGGCATTTTAGGTCTCTCTTTTATTATATACTAGATTATTGTCCCGCGATAGCGCGGACAAAATAAAAATTTGATCGTAAACTATATGTTTTATGCAGATTTTAAGTTATTATGAGAAGACAATGTTACACGTATAATAACATATATACCTTTACGTTTATACAAATGTTGCTTATAGTTATAATAACATATATACCTTTTAAGTTTATAACATATACATCTTTACGTTTATACACATGTTATGATCTTTTGTATTAGGAAATTTTAGAATAACAATAAGGTAAATAATAGTTCTAATTGAACGATTTTATAAGTAATTAGAATTATGTTTTTTTTATTTTAGTAGAGATAGAATTAAAGAGATAATGTAATTATGTATTATAAAATGGTGCAAAATGAAAATAGTCTTTGATGACATCATCAATTTGATCTAACGGCTGAGATCAAATATGTTAATCCATCTAAGGGACCTTATTTCGCCATGTGGCATTTAAAGCCCCTCTTTTATTATATATTAAAGATTAAGATAAGATAAAAGATGGGCCTTAAATGCCACATGACAAAATAAGGTCCTTTGATTGCATTAACTTCTTTGATTTCAGCCGTTAGATCAGATTTATGATGTCATCAAAGATTATTTTTACTTTATACCCTCTGACAATATATAATTACATTTTCTATTTCATTCCATCTACACTTAAATAAAAAAGCATAATTCTAATTATTTATAGATCGCTCAATTTGAATTATGATTCACTTTATTGTTATTCTTAAATCTTCTAATACAAAGTATCAAAACATGTGTATAAACGTAAATATGTATATGTTATTATAACTATAAACATGTGTAAACGTAAAAATATATATGTTATTATACGTGTAAAATTACGTTCTCATAATAACTTAATATCTACATAAAAATAAAATTTACTATTCAATTTTTATTTTTATTCACTCTATCACAGAAGAATAATCTAGTTATTTTAATATAAAAGGAGCACTCTATAAATATGTGATTACATGATGTATAAAATATTCACCTTTGTGTTTTGTGATATTTGAAAATTGTGTCATCGTTTAATGAAATAATAGTTGCAATTTAACAACTTAAACTATTTGGTGCAATAATGCCCATCATGAATTATTGAGATACCAACTTGTTCTTGTCTTTTAAAATATAGTTAACTAGATTATTGTCCCGCGATAGCGCGGATAAAGATAAAGTTTGACTCGTAAATTTTTATTTATATAGATTTTAAGTTATTATAAGAAGATAATGTCATACGTATAATATAATATATATATATATATATATATATATATATATATATATATATATATATATATATATATATATACGTTTACGTTTATACCTTTGTTACTTATAGTTAAAATAATAAATATAGTTTTACGTTTATATACATGTTTTGATATTTTTGTAAGAAGATTTTAGAATAACAATATGTTAAATCTAGTCTAGATTGAGCGATTTATAAGTAAAATAAACGTATGTTTTTTTTATTTCAGTAGAGCTGAAAATGAAAGAGAAAATGTAATTATGTATTGTAAGAGGGTGTAAAATAGAAATAGTCTTTGATGACATCATCAATCTGATCTAACGGCTGAAATCAAAGAAGATAACCCATCCAAGGGACCTTACTTCGTCATGTGGCATTTAAGGCCCCTCTTTTATTATATATTAAAGATAAGATACGGATACAATTACTTTTCATAATCTTTAAAAAATTATGATAACTACTAAACTTTTAAATTAGTTTACGAACAATTTAAAAAAATAAAATCATTTTATACATTGTTACTTGCTCCAAAAATTGATATACTTATCCAAGTCAACCCTCCATGTGCAAATTTATATCAACCCCACTATCTACTCAAAAACAACTTTAATAAGTTTAAAATATAAAAAGAAAGCGAATATGAGACTCTTATACATATAAGTTTACATGTAAAACTCGTTAAAATTTATGTTGTTTTGTGGTTTAAATGTTTTTCAACGCTTGATTTGTCCTATATTCATCAAGGGAGAGATGATCCCAAAATGCAGTGGGTCATTGTTTATTATGAAGAAGTTATAAAAAGTTACTTCGATAGATGCCCAACGATAAGAAAAAAACTTATATTGTTGAAATACACGATTAATGAAGGAAAAGATGTGAATAGATAAAAATTTGTAAAGTTAGTTTAATAAATATGATTAAAATTATATGAATTTGAAGAATTTCTAACAAAACTGGATATTTTTTGATGAGTTTCGCATATAAACTTATATGTGTAACGGTTCCCAAATATAAAATACTCTTAACGGACCAGTGACGGATACCCGAGCGAGATAATATTATACCTTCTAATAATATGCCTAATTTAGATAAAAAGAGTTTTCAATCAAGTCTAGATAATAAACTACGAGTGTCTAAGACTTTAAATATACAATCGTTACTACATCATTGAAAAAAATAACAATTAACTTAGCGAAAAATATATATGATGATCCAAACAATTAGGTGAGTTTTTTTATAACGACAATATATATCCGAAACAAATAAAAGGATAGCATATACATACAATAAACATTTTGTAAAATGAAAACCAACTTAGACTCATTTAAAACCAACTAGATCAACCCAGACACCTAACGTACAATTAACAACAAGTAATAGACTAAACCTAAACATAACTCTCGAGAAACTAAGGAACACCAAAAAAGCACCAACATATAATAAAAAAATAAAAAAACATATTATTTATAAGGTGTGATATACATACCTATATGTTCCTCCTAGACATGAGAGAGTTATGTTATGATGCATTTCACTAAGCAATTAATTGGGACGGTATTGTGGGTAGTCTCATAGCCAAGGTTTTTAAGATTTGGATTTTATCTAGGATCATTTTCGTGTTTATAAAATTGAAATCGTAAGATCGGATTGGGATCGTAAGATCCTACTAAAATATGTTTTTATCATCTTAATATAATCAATAATTAATATAATTGCTAATAATACGTCAAAATCGTCGATTATTTAATATTTGAACTTGATAAAGCGGGTGTATTAAAATTAATATAAATATAGATTACTAAATTGAGTTAATATTGATTTTATTTAACATTTGTTCGTTGGTTATGTAAATATTTTATTACAAATTTCCTTTTAAGTGTTTTAACCGGTTAGACGATTTTATTTTTAGTTTATTTTAATAAAGTTAATTTATCTATGAGTTTTTCTTTTTTTTTTTGTCTCAAATTCAAAAAAAGTTGGATCAGATCGTACAAAGATCCAAGGATCCTAAGATTAGGATCGAGATCATGCTAAAATCTTTTGATTTTTAGATCCTATGCAAGATCGGGATCGTTTTTAGTGAACGAGATCGTAAAATTATAAAATCTTAAAATCAAGATCGAGATCTTAACAACCTTGCCCATAGCTACACAATCTATAAATAGTTAATCAATTTCACAGATTATTGGTCAAAATATGTTTCAATTAAAATATTTTTATTATTTTAAAAGTTGAACTAGATTACGACGTTTTTATTGGTTGTTTGTTTAACTTTAGTCTTGATCACTCTTTTTACGGATATAATCAAGCAAAGTCGGAACATCGCGAAGTTCGTCCTCGACTTTATAACTCAAAACAAACTTCACGAGCAGCCTGCAGTTTAACGAATCAATAGTATCAAATGATAAGTTTAGTTAGTCTTTAGTTAACCCAAAGCATAAATATATGTTTTGGGTTAACTAAACCTATAATCTAATATAAACACTTTGGAGTTTGATTGACTCGACTTGATTATAATGATTGATTCATGTGTTCACTTGTGAATAGTGATTATTATGAATAATCGATGCTTTGAGCTCAAATTAACTAAACTCTGTTAGTTATTTATGATAATGTATGTATACACGTAGAATAATTTATGTAAAACAATACAAGTTTCATATAGCAAATGAAATTGAATAGTACACAACATATAATAGTAGTTGTGTTTGACTTTGGATATATTTGGTAAAATTAGTTTTTAGCTGGAACTAGTAGTCTGTACTTGAATCTGTAGTTGAAGTTGGAAAATTAAACTTATATTTAGAGCTGAAAGTTGCAGCTTTTATCTTTTGTAAATGTGTTTGGAAAATAGCTGAATTTGTAGCTTAAAAATATAAAATTACTAAAGACATTTACAATTTTTTTTATATAGGGTATTTATGTGTGTTTTACATAAATGTTAAAATATGAAATTGACTAAATATCTTATAAGGAGAAATAAGAAATTGTTATATATTTTTTTATTACTTTACTCATTATGCCCACAAATTAAAAAAAATAATTATTTTTCAGTTTGAAATGTTAAAATATTATAAGTAAGAAATAAGAAATTAACATATTTTAATTATAAGTATTTATATACATAAAATAGATTTTAAATAAATAATTTTTAGACTAAATATAAATAAAAAAGAAAATACAAAAGTGGAGCGAGAAATTTGTCATAAAAAGTTTGTCGCAAGTTTAATAATTATTTTTAAAATTTTAAGATGTCATGTGATTAAATTCGTAATTTTATTTAAATAAAACGATATAAACAAAAAGCTTTTTTTTTTTTTTTTTTTTTTTTAAGACCAAGTAAGTATTAAAAGAAAAATAGTAAATTGTAAACAGAAAAAAGGTTAAATATAGAAAATAGTGGCGTGAATACCTATGTTACCCTTTATAGCTTACCGCGAAACAAACAGAACCCACCCGCCAGTTTAATATAAACCCAATTGGAAACTGACACTAGCTCTAGTCATCTGACACGTGTCCTTAAATATGACGTCATTCCTCTCATATATGAGCTGTCCGTCTATCCACGTTTCCTTTCACGTCATGGGAACCCCGTTCGGTGCACTCTTTCCAGGATAAACATATTTATGCCAAAAGTCATAAATACCCCTCTCCCTTTTTAACCCATATATATTTCATCCATTTTTTTTCTTTGGGTTTTGATATTCATGTTTTTTAGGACGACAAATAAACGTTATAAAAGAAAATAATAATTATTAAATAAACTTGAATTAAGGTCGTTAAGATTTTTATCTTAATTTTAAGATCTAATGGTTTTCGATTTCGTTTATCAAACACGATCTCGATTCTACATAAGATCTAAAGTTAATAGAATCTTAACAGAATCTCGATCTTGATCTTATGATTTTGAAACCAAAAAACTATAACTAACTTAAGTTTGTTAAAATAAACTAAAAAATATGTTGTATAACCGGTTAAAACATTTAAAAACTAATATTAAAAATCTTTTCGATAGCTGTCCAATAATAGTAAAAAAACATATAATGTAAAAAGAAGCATTAAAAAAGAAAAATATGTAAATAGATAAAAAAAAATTAAAACTTAGTTTAATAAATATGATTAATATTATATTGATTTTAAGATTTCTTACAAAATGACATAATTTTAATTGGTTTTATATGTAAGTTTACATGTATAACACCCATATTCATTTTTCATATATTAAAATTTGTATTTTTTCTTACATTTTTTTGAACATTTGTCTGGTCAATTAACTTGTCCATATATAAGATAAATACAAAATAAATAATTTTTTTAAAACTAAAATACTTTTATTTTAAGATATATACAAGATTTTGTTTGTTCACGTGTTATATGTGTTCTGAAAAATATTAGAAGTAATTTTCTTGAAGTTTTGAACATTCTATTTATTTGTGGTATGTTTTTTATTTATTAATAATCCATTCCGAAATATAACAAAACTATTTTGGTGTTCATTCAATTTTACTCTTGCAAATAATATTATAGACTATAGATATGGATAGATATAAAGTATGAGTGTTGATAACCAAAAATAATCATGATTGAGGTTTATTGATTAAAATTCATGGATTTTAATCATGATCGAGGTTTATTGATTAAAATTCATGATTGATTGAGGTTTATTGATTAAAATATTTTAAATATAAATGACCTTTAGATTCTATATATATATAAGCGGGTGTTTGTTTCGGCTTATATAACGGGTTTATAAACTTATGTAATTTTGATAGGTTAATAAGCCCAATTTTTTCGACTTATGAGTTTATCAAGTTGATATTATGTTTATTTAAGCTTATAAACTCAACTTAGTAAACTCATAAACCGGAAAAATTGAGTTTATGAGTTTATCAAAATTTACATAAACTCATAAACCTATTAGATAGGTCAAAATAAACATCTCTTATAGCATTATTAATACTATATTGCATCTAATATTACATGATGTTAACATCGCATAATATTTTTTTTTTAAATAATGCAAGTTTAATCTCTATTTTTTCTAATTTATTGTTGTTACTCGATCTTGATAATATAGATTAGATTTTGCTAAGTAAAAGAAAGAAATCTCTAACTTATCATTATTTTCTTTTACCAGTGACATTTTTATATAAAATGGTATTGTGAGAAGAAAAAAAAAAATTATTGAGCAAAGGGAAGAAAAAATAAAATTAAAATATTAAAACAATAAAATACTTAAAGTAGCTCATGAAGAACGTTTGAGTGTATGATAAATAAAATTAGATATACCTTTAAAAAAAAAATTAATTACCTTTTTACATCTATAAGCTTCGACTCTTTAAACAAACATGTTTATCATATTTATATATAAATTTTATCTCCAACCATTAACTCAAATTTTAACTGAAAGTTTAAGCTCAAACTAGTCACATTAAATATATTTTACAAATATATTATCTTTTAATAAAATAAAAATATTAGAGTTTACAAAGTGGCAGAAATCAAACGGACAACAAGTTACGGCGCTACCTTTTTGGATTGCAAACTCAATACGTTTAAAAATTATATATGTTGATCTAGGTGTCATAACATTGCTATACATAACCCGTTGAACTCGACTGAGTAGCTCTACCGTCTCTGGTGCAAGGAAACCGAAAGTATCAAAAGTAAAGGGAAATAAACACGTGTTGATTTTCAATGCATGTTTTCTCGTGTTTTGTTAGTTTGCCTGAAGCGCCCTTCAAAGCAGCCTAACCCGCTATGAAACTGTAACCCCACGAGAGGAGAAACCCCGGTCAGATCCACGCACGCATGTTTTCCTCCAACGTATCCAAAAACCAAAACGTCGGTCGGTCTAAGTGTAGATCTTCCATACGACGGGTGTGTTAAAAAGTTTGCAGGTGCATGAAAATAATTTAATATTAGAGCACCCGGAGGGGCTCGTTGTGGGACTCGTTGTCGCCCTCACAACGAGCGTTCTCGTCGTTATGACTCGGACACCCTCGTTGTGAGACGACCGTTGTCTCCACAATGGGTCGTTTTGAGATTTTGGTGTTTTTTTTTTTTTTTTTTCTTTAAAACAAACGGTAATATTACCGTTTTTAATTAAATAAATTATTATTTATTTTATTTTATTTTTTACCAAATTTCACTTATAAATACAACCCCATTTTAATCAAAAAAATCACACCTTTTTTCAACAATCTTATTCTTAATCCAATTCAATCTCATACCCAAAACAAACACAAAATGTCTTCATCTTCCTCAAACGCTCCCCAAACAAACACAAACAATCCCTCGACGCCACAATCACAAACACCATCCGGTTTCGCTCACTATTTCGTCACAACAAACGCCCTATATCCAACCCAAATACCAAACTTTAACCAACAACAATCCCAACAAATTCTAAACACTTATTTAACCCAACAACCTCTACAACCACAACCCTCACAACCCTTCTTCTCTCCCGAACAATTCGCAATGCATCAACATCTTATGATGCATAACCAAACTTTTCTTCCCCAAACTTTTCCAACCCAACAAACACAAACTTTTGTTCCAGAAACGCAAGAAATCGTCCAAGAAACGGACGATGTGGTCGAAGTAACCCCACGACCGTCCACGTCTAATCCGAAAAAGAAAAAGACGTGCAAAAAGATGCTATGGACGATCCCAGAGGAGGTCCTTTTGGCGGAGATGTGGTGCGCTATCTCGGAAGATGCCGCCGTAGGAAACGCCCAACCCGACGCAACATTTTGGCGACGAATCGTTGCGGGTTACAACAAAGAGGCGACGAAGCAAGGATTGCCGGAGAGAGGCAAGGAGTCCATCAACTCCAAGTTTACGGCGATGAGTGCCTTGGTCAAGGTTTTTATCGGCCACCATTGCGAGCCGGTAAGAAAGCGGGAAAGCGGGACCGACGACGCGGCGGTTTACCAAGCGGCTCGGCAAATGTACTATGAGGCCGAGGGATCGCAGTTTAAGCATGATAAGGCGTGGGAAATCTGGAAGGATCACGGCAGATGGCGTGCATTTGTCAAGTTAGACCCTCCACTCGATACCGTCAACCTAGACGACGTTGACGTAGGGGACGATATATTTGCGGATGATGTAGAACAACGATCTCCAGGGAAAAAAAGAGGTAGTAAAAGAAAGGAATCATCCGACGCCTCCACAACCCTCATTATCATACCACCCAACAATCTCACAACCCACATTCTCACTGCCACGTCATCAGCTTTTTCCTCACAACCCACATTGTCACTCATTATCACTCCGGGTGCTCTTATTTTGTAAATAACTAGATTATTGTCCCGCGATAGCGCGGATGAAGATAAAGTTTGACTCGTAAATTTATGTTTATGTAGATTTTAAGTTATTATGAGAAGACAAGGTCATACGTATAATAACATATATACGTTTACGTTTATACCTATGTTGGTTATAGTTAAAATAATATATAAACTTTTACGTTTATATACATGTTTTGATATTTTTATGAGGAGATTCTAGAATAACAATATGGTAAATCATAGTCTAAATTGAACGATTTATAATAAATTAAACTTATGTTTTTTTTATTTCAGTAGAGATATAAATGAAAGACCAAAATGTAATTATGTATTGTAGGAGGGAGTAAAATAAAAATAGTTTTTGATGACATCATCAATCTAATCTAACGGCTGAAATCAAAGAAGATAACCCATCTAACGGACCTTGTTTCGCCATGTGGCATTTAAGACCTTCGCCATGTGGCATTTAAGGCCTCTGTTTTATTATATATTAAAGATAGTATACAATAGATAGATTTTGCTAAATAAAATTCAAAATTTAAAAATGAGTATTTTATTCTAAAGGGTAATATCGGAATAAAAATTGCTAGAGCATCAAAACGACGCGTTTCGAGGCGGCAACAAAGGGTGCGTTTGGTTGAACAAGCCTAACCAACCACCACTTTCCCTCATTACTCCCAACAATATTTTAATATTTTATTTCTTTTTATTCTTTTCCATATTTAAAAACAAACAAATAAAGCATTTACAAGTCACATTTATAGCAAAATAATATTAAATTAAATTAAAAAAATATACATTTTTTAAATATATAAATAAATCCCCTCTCTCTCTCTCTCTCTCTCTCTCTCTCTTTTCTCTTTTTCCGTTTCCTAAAGCAATACTCTCTCTCTCTCAATTCTATCTACTATTCCTCTTTCTCTCTCTCTAAACCACCGGAAAACCATTCTGTTATAACCGGTAAACAGCCTGTTCACCGGTCACTCCGGTCATCCATTCCAGAATCCACAATTTGTGACGTCACTGTTATTCAACAGTTTTCTGAATTTTTACGAAGATTTTAACGGTGAAAATTCACCGATCTCTGAGATTGACGGTGTTTAAACGGAATGTGGCGGAGATAATTCACGAGGTCGTGATTTTAGGTTGAATTTGAAGTTTAGTTTGATTTTTTGTGGTTTTAGTGAAGTGAGAGAAAACGGAGATTTCCGGCGAGGAAATTCGGAATGAGATGGTATGATTACGTCATAATTACGTTTTAATTATCATTTTAATTTTAAATTCCGTTCTGTTTTGTTTTAGCGAATAATGCGTAAGTGAGATCTTTAGCATTTTGTTATTTATTAAATTAATTTTCTATAGATTATTAATTCTGTAAATCTGTAGTGTTTTTCACCTTCTAATGGCTGATTTGTCAAAAAATTATGTGAGTTTTTTTTTTTTTTTTTTTTTTTTTTTTTTTTTTAAATTTTGATAATCGGAATATTACTGTTGTTTTAATTATAAGTCCAGATATATAATATATTTGTTTTATCTGATAATAATATTATTTACTTGTTTTTATTTTTTAATTATTTGAATTGTTGTTAGGAATTGGCTTATTTACTGTTCATAGCGGTTTGACTTTTTTTTAATTGTGGAATATCTGACTTGGCAGGTGGAAGGGAGGGTTTGTTTCTCCAGAGAGGACACGTTAAATTTTTTGAAGCGTAAGCGGCTTCAACGAACGAAAGCTGGTACTGTTAATGATGATGAATATATGTCTAACCTAATGACTAGAAGTGGTGGAGATGCATTAGGAGGTTCTGCATCTTGTCGTGATAGATTGTTTAGCAATTTGGACTCGAATGCTCAACCGAAGGTTGAGAAGTTGGACGTTAATGAACTGGATTGGACAGATAAAATTCCGGAGTGTCCTGTGTACTATCCAAGTAAAGAAGAGTTTGAGGATCCTTTGGTTTATCTGCAAAAGATAGCTCCAGAAGCTTCGAGATTTGGTATGCTTCTTTAAAAGTTAATAAGATTAGCGGATTATTTTAGCAAGCTTTACATTGAACAACTACAGTAATCATGTGTCAGAATCTGTGCATGAATTCTAGTGCGGAATAGACTGTAGATGTTCGTTACGTGAATACGAGAAGACATACTGTTCTGACATTTTAACGTTTAATCTAGTTATGTTAAATTTCCACTGGCAATAGTAGTTGATACACGTTATGTTAAATTTTCTATTTAAAATTTTCAAAATAAACGACTCTCTCAACAAAGTTTACCGGATTCATATCTTCGATAATCTATGACAAGAGGTGGTTTTTGACATTGTCCCCTTAATTCTGTCGTCTTTTCAGGTATATGCAAGATTGTTTCGCCTTTGAGTGCTTCAGTTCCTGCCGGTATAGTTTTGATGAAAGAGAAAGCTGGTTTTAAGTTTACTACAAGAGTGCAACCTCTTCGTCTTGCTGAGTGGAATACTGAGGATAAGGTCACCTTCTTCATGAGTGGAAGGTGGGTTCTCTATATGATAATTATAAATTATTATAAGTATGCAACCTTATTCAAGTTTAGTAATAGTTTTTTTTCATCAGAAATTATACATTCCGAGATTATGAAAAGATGGCGAACAAGATTTTTGCTCGTAGATATTATAGTGCTGGATGTCTTCCAGCTACATACGTGGAAAAAGAATTTTGGAATGAAATAGCTTGTGGAAAAACAGAAAGTGTTGAATATGCTTGTGATGTTGATGGGAGTGCATTTTCATCTTCTCCCACCGATCAACTTGCAAGTAGTAAATGGAATTTAAAGGTTTTAATTTTGTTTTAGTCGTCCAACTTTTTTTTTTATTGTTTCTCACTCGCTTTTCCTGCTATGTGTGCTTTTCATTAAGACAATAACGTGCATTCCCATTCAGCAGTGTTTCTTAATTCCATAAGTATTTTGGCTAATCATACAACAATGTGGTCTTTATGGCGTTCCTTATTCTGTATCCCCTTGATAGTTGTGTTTTGATATGTTTCTTAGTTGCTGCCTTTTAACTAACCAACACCTTGCTTTTGTTCCTTCTTTGATTTCAGAAAGTTTCGAGACTGTCTAGGTCTACTCTGCGTCTGCTTGAAACAACAATTCCGGTATTCTAAAAGTTCTTCCGTCTTTGGCTGTGAGGATTCTTTATTACATGTCCTTAGCTATTGTTTGCATGTTTGCAGGGAGTTACCGAGCCCATGCTTTACATCGGGATGCTATTCAGTATGTTTGCTTGGCATGTAGAAGATCATTACTTGTATAGGTACGGTTTTTTTTAGCATCATCATATATTCATCTTCTATATGTGTTGATCTACCCACATTGTGACTCACGCAATCTTACAAATTTCAGCATGAATTATCATCATTGTGGAGCTGCGAAAACTTGGTATGGTGTTCCTGGTAATGCTGCTCTGGATTTTGAAAAGGTAGTTAGGCAAAAGGTGTACACTCATGACATTTTATCAACCGATGGGGAGGATGGTGCTTTTGATGTTCTTTTGGAGAAGACAACCTTATTTCCGCCAAATATATTATCTCAACACAGTGTTCCAGTTTATAAAGCTGTTCAAAAGCCTGGGGAATATGTGGTGACCTTCCCCCGAGCATATCATGCAGGATTCAGTCATGGTATAATAATTTTTAGTAGTCTTTGTTTTACTACTTGTTAATTGTTATTTCTAAAGTTTGTTGATTTTGTGAGCTTGGTATTATATTGTAGGTTTCAATTGCAGTGAGGCTGTAAATTTTGCAATTGGTGATTGGTTCTGGTTGGGATCAATAGCTAGTCATCGTTATGCCCTTCTAAACCGGACACCTCTCCTTCCTCACGAGGAACTTTTGTGTAAAGAATCCATGATCCTTCATTCAGCTATGGAATATGAAGATCAATCTTCTGAAGATATGGTGTCTCATCGAAACATTAAAGCTGCGTTTGTGAACTTGATCCTTTTCCAACATCGTATACGATGGTGTTTAACAAGATCAAGAGAATACATGGGTGCTTCAACACATTCACATGGAACAATTCTCTGCAGTGTTTGCAAACGTGACTGTTATGTAGCATATATCAACTGCAATTGCTATCTACATCCCGTGTGCCTTCGCCATGGTAAGAATAGATTAAAATAACTCAAATCGACCTATTCATAAGTAAATGGGTCGAAAGTGCTACCTCTATATTCTTCCATTGTAACGTTTATGTGATTCCTTTTTCTAATTGTGTTTTTTCTTTTCTCAATTTTCCATTCCAGAGTTGAAGCTACTTAACCTATCTTGTGGAGACAACTTCACAATTTCCGTAAGGGAAAACATATTAGACATGGAGGCTGTAGCTAGGATCTTCGAACAGGAGAAAGATATCGTAAATGAGGTTCAACAGCAATCTGGAATTGCTACTGACATGATTCTGCTCTCTAAATTGTATCCACTAACTGAAGACGAAACATATATTCCATATAGCAATATTGGTTTTGAATCTGATGAGGAAATTCTCAACCCTGAGAACAAGTATGAGCCAAGAGATGCCATCTGTTCTAATCCGACCAAATCTGCAAAAATGCACGAAGCTTCACCAGTGATTGATGAATCTATTGGAGGCAGTTCACATGTGGATGTTAGAAATTCATATCAAGACAGTGATAATTCTGACTCAGAAATGTTTAGAGTCAAACGCCGTTCATCTTCAAAGTCGGAGCACAGAAATACACATGAATCTGTCCCCTCAAATTTGGAAAATCAAGTATGATATCTTTTTTGTTCGTGGCATTATTGAATTTCTTTTGGTTGTTCAGTTGTTTATTGAAATTGTTTTATGCACAGGGACTAAAGCGGTTAAAGAAAGTACAGCCTGAAGGACGATCTCAGCATGATTCAGCATCTGAGTTTTCCTTTCACAATGAAGAAGCCAAGGAATGTGTATCAAAGGAAAGATTAGACGAAGAAACCACAATTCCAGTTTCAATAAAGGTCAAGAAAATGGGAAACGAAGAAACTGTGAGCCACCAAAGAGATCATAATTTGTATCTCGAATCAGGAAAGAACACAAGGGAACATCTTCCTCTACAAAGCGGTCCAAAACGACTTAAAGTTAAAGGCCCTTCAGTTATAATAGGGTTGGAAAGCCCTCGACTTTAAATTCAGATTTCTTAGAGCTTGACTTTTGCTAACATGGATCCAAACAGGGGTTTTAAGTTCTAACAACATGAAAAATACATGGAAGCAGCAGAAAATTGACCCATATTTTTAGATGAAAGAAAAGTATATTTTTTGTGCAGGCCTCAAATTGGGGTGTGATTGGCACTGGGGTGAATTCTAACGGTTCTTAGACCGAGGTTTTTTTTAAGGACTTCGGCAGGAGATCCTTCTTTTCTCTCATTTTCTACAAAATTAAAGGTAAACTAGTCGTCCTCATTTTAGCAGTTTTTTTTTCTTTCAATGTACATCTTGTTGTTAACAGTTGGTTAGTTTTTCTGAGATGAAAATGTCGCAAAATTTGCTGCTTCCCTTTCTAGAACGGGTTCTTTCATTCTTTTTGTAGCAATGGTTTTCTTTTCTGTTGCTGCTGACTACATTGAAATAATATCCAGTTCTTTTTAACTACTTTATTCCTAACAGTTTTTTTTAATGTCTTGTTGCTTTTCATATCAAAGCATATCGTTAAGTATCCCTCTAGATAGTCCCTTCTTAAGCACGTGTTGATAAAAAAAAAAGATGCTTGGCGAAAGTGGGTATAAACTCTTCTTTTTGAGCATAATACTACATTTGATTGGTATGTATTCCGATGCTTCAGATGGTCGGTCATTAGAACCTAATACTGATAAAATGATACAACTGTTCTGTTGTAGTCGGTATTTAAACGGCAATTGAATGCGATCCTTAATTACTTTGGGTAGAAGGGAAGTAAGAATGTGATTCTGTGGGTTGTAGAAGGGAAAGAATCTTGTGATTCTTTTGCTTAAAGAAAAGATCTTGTTTTCTTTCCCTTTTGTCCCTTTACAGTTTTCTTATCTATAAAATTAAAGTAAATCATTGTAACAAGTATATGTTAAAATTATAAAGAAATGTTGCTTGTTATTTAAATTATATATGTTAAAGTATTATTTAGGTGACCAATAATTAAGTCTTGTGTAATGATTGTTGTTGGTTTATACTTATGGTTTCTATTTTTTTAAATTTAAATGTACAGTTGTACCTAATAAGGTGAGTTGAATGATGAACTGTTGTACAAGTTGCAATATGTCTATGCCAAATTACAGATTCTCTACTTGTTTAATCTATAGTTGAGTTTTTTTTTTTTAATTATTCATTTTATCACGGATCTATAAAATAAGGCCGTTTAGATGTAACCAATGGTCTTGGTTTTTGTCGTTCTGGCTATTTTCCTAAAAGATCCGGGTTATAACCTTTCTAGATAAACAATTTGGAATGGTCGGAAAAGTTTAGAAACTGTTATGGAAATATTTTTTTTTTCCGTTCTTTTTGTTCTTTTTTCTGAGTAACCTGAACAAAAGTCCTATGTTTATATTTATGATGTGTGAATATAATCCTTGTTTGGCGAAGAGAAGATAGTTTCACTGCGAGTAGTCGTTGCATCTAACAATTCAAGGTTTCCACATACATTTCCATGTTAACCAGACGATATTTATGTCTAATTTTCAAAAGTATCGAGATCAACCTAGTGTCACGATTAATAAATGTGATACAAATCTTTGAATATGTTGAAAAGTAAATCACCACCATTAGTGATAAGTTACAAAACATTGGCTATAAAATTACTATCTATTCCAAGTATTATCAGCCGCCTTATTACTCGACACCATGGCTGGATTACCCATTGATGATTGCTTAGTTGTCTGGATCTCCATTGTATTGGCCACAAAATCTTGTGAAAAACATAACTACTCAAATTGAATGCCATTATTACAGGTTTTAGTTACCAACCAATGCAATGTTCCATTGAAAAAACCTGCATTCTGTCTCACATAATAAAACGGAGTCGTTTCTTGTCCAAGAGTCTTTTATTAATGGAGTTTTAAGGAATGAGTAAGTACGTTGGGTCGAAACCAAACCCAACTGCTACAAGTTCTGTGGATACCGAAGGGTGATCAAGGACTGTTAGTTTTCTCCTAATCGAAAAGTTCCATAGACTAACACTATTTTATTATTATTACACAACTGGTGCAAACATAGAATTCCATTACGAAATTCGTAATTACGATAATTTGAAATATAACACCCAATATTCAAGTCAATAGAATTGATATTAATATGTTGATATAAAAAAATAGAAGTTGATTATTTTCATATAGTTCAAACGTGACAGATATTTATATATAAGAGTATGATTAAATAAAAAGACTAATACTTATATAAAGTGTAAAAATGATTTTATCCGTTATATTTTTTTGTTCATGTCACGTCACTTAAAATGTCACATAATACAAAAAAAAAAAAAAAAAAAAAAAAAAACTTGTCATGTACGTTCGACAAGTTACTTGTCATGTCATATGGTGCATAAAAAAATATGATGCACAACTAAGATGCAAAAGTATTATGCACAGATGACATGTCACGTGACGTGTGATGTCATATATCATAATGAACAATTATGATACACATATGACATGATGGAGGGTTATATCACATGTTATTACCACAAGGTTTCTCACATTTTCTATAAAAATGTGTTTTTGCATCCTTCCCCAATTTATAACAACCATATTGATAGTTATGGGGAGTTTCGCTTGTACATGAAAGTCATAGAATTCTAAACCCATCCATTTAAATGGGTTTGAGAGAATCAATATTTTATGGATTTCATTCCAAATTTTAAATACATATTCTCATATCAAACATCTATTATCATTTTCATTACCAATCTTTCACTCCAACACCTCAATTCAAACGCACCCTTACATTATATATATATACAGTTACAAACGAAAAGGTACCTTTTAACAATTACAACTATTCCTTTTTACAAAAGATATATTTTCCAAGAGATATAGTTAGATAGTATATCCGATTGCATATTTGCAGCTTTTGTGTATTGTGTATAAGCTAAATAACCCTTAAAAAATAAATACCAAATTTCCGATATAAAAAAATAAAATACATTTTTAGTTATAAAACAACCAAAATATAGCAAGAGTGTTTTTTCATCTAAATACCAAAAACTACATATTACGTTAAAAAATATACAAAGCACTAAACGGACTTAAAAATGTGCAATCCAAAACACCCTTTTAGTATATCAAAAAGGTGTTTTGACGGAAAACGGATTACTCAAACTGTATACGGTTCCTAAAACGTCAATTCTTATGTCCCCGATAACACCGTTTTATATAAAATTTTCTTTGAATCGAATATTCGAATCTATCACATAAATGTATTGAGTTAAGCAGCCTCTCATAACGCGTTTAAGTTTAAAGTCAACTTTTATTATAAAATCCAAACCACCATCCCATAAACCCAAACTATTCCAAACTCTAAAAAAAAACCAAACACAATCATGAGTTATTACAATCAAGGCCAACCTCCTGTCGGTGTTCCTCCTCCTCAAGGTATGTTTTTCTCATATTATTTTAAATCTATCTATGAATTTTAATTTATGTTATGGTTTGATCATTATATAGGTTATCCGCAACAAGAAGGATACGCGAAAGACGCGTATCCTCCACAAGGGTATCCTCCTCAAGGATACCCACCACAAGGGTATCCTTCTCAAGGATACCCGCAACAACAATATCCTCCCCAGTATGCCCCTCAATATGGTGCTCCTCCTCAACAACAACAACAAAAACAAAGTAGTGGTCTTCTAGAAGGATGGTATGTTTACTAATTCATTCTTATATTGAGTAATAATATAGATCAGATCTAGTCTTTTTCGGGTAATATTGTTTTTAGGATATGGTCTTTGGGAGAAAGGGTATTTAGGTAATTTTTTAAAATTTAGGATTTGGTGAATTTTGGTTCAATTTGCTTCAAAAGTCATATAAAGTAATTTTTGTGTATGTTGAATTTGAAACGGTTAAATAGACTTTTTACCGTTATCAAAGGATTTATAGTCTGACCGTATATGAGTTGATCAAATAACATAGAAGTTGTGGATTACGTCTCGAAAGACACGAAATATAAGTTTTTTTTTTTTGCAGTTTGGCTGCTCTGTGCTGTTGTTGTCTATTGGAAGCAATATTTTAGATGAAGGGTTGAATTGATACATGAGTTCAAGTTATCATCAAAACCTCATTCTGGGATTTGGATTTTTTTTTTCTTTTGTTCGTAATAACTTGGGATTTGAAACAAGATTGACGAATGTAATTCGTTACTACATTCTTACGTCTTTTATGGTTTATTCGTGTTTGAACATGATGGTTTAAGTTATGTAAATTGTGAGAGATTTTATCGGTGTATATGAAAACTACATTAGCAAAATCTCGTATATCATTTTTACTTTTTGCCGTCCTATATTCTTGTGCTCTTGAGTTTTGAGTGGCGGTATTCATGTTCTACGCATAGTAAGCTAATTACTTAAATATTTTTCTTTTCTGGAAAAAGATCTTATTTTGAGACGGTAAAATGTCCTCGACAAGGAAAAACCTAGTGAGAATCAAATGTTAGAGTCTACTCTTTTCTGGTAAGAGTTTAATACTTGCCAACTAACATTTGGTCTAACGATATGAATGACGTATTTATTGTAAACTAAAATAGTTTACAGATCAAAGTCAAACAGTAATGGTCGATAACGATTATGGTTATTTAATAGCAATTGTTTAGCTGTTATAAAGCTGGATACAGATTGGTTGCTTTGTTGCTTTCTCCAACCACTAATTAAATTAAAGTACTTTGGTGAATAATTTATGTTTAAAATGCTCTAATCTGGCTTCTTATTATTAAGAAAAAACATTAGTTTAAGTTGATTACGATATAAAATGTCTGTATTTTAGTATTCTGTTTTGCCTTGTTATTATATTCTATTTTGGATATAAAACGGGTGTTTATTATGTATGTTATAATTTTTTAAATCATCTAAACCGAAGAAAAACCATGAAACAGCACACAGTACATAATGTTCTTCTGTTTTGTTAATGTCGATAACATGTGTGATGTGTCCGCCAATGTATATCACACGACCTTCATGTGTCATATAGTCCTGACTCCTAAACTTTCATAAAGTTTCAAGGCGTTAATTGATATATCGAACTCAAGGTAAAATGATTGAGAAGTCGAATGTTTATTGTTTTGTCATGTCTTATATGTAATTTTCTTTATTATTTTAACCATAAAAACTCTTTTTACTATTAGATATACACACCTTTTATCTTGATCGTTTCTCCCTTCTCAAACCCGCACGACCATACCCTTCTCTTCTTCATCCTCTTTCATAATATCCAATTATTAACACAAATAAAGCAAATTATATATGTTGAGATACATATATATATATATATATATATATATATATATATATATATATATATATATATATATATATATATATATATATATATATATATTATCATATACACCCATTATAAAAAAAACATTTATGTAACATTTGCTTCAAGTTGATACCAAAACGTTTTAAGTATATCTTTTTATAAATTAACATAATTGTAACTTTTATTACATACTTTAGTAAAATATGATAAAATCAAATCTTTATTGCTCTGCGCCAGGCCCAATATTTAATGAAATAAAACTTATACACAATCAGCCCAGTTTGCCAATTTAACGATTTAAACTATTAATATTAATCCTTCCCTTTCCTTCCCTTTCCTTCATATACTAATAAACTAGTCCTTAGATCTATATATATACACGGACGATGTCAGAATATTTATTTATAAAAATTTATTATATATTATATTTTTTTGGTAATTTATTAAATAATATGTCACATAGTTAACAAAAAATATGACCGAAGAAAAAGAAAAAGAAAAAGTTAAATGAAATAGTATGTAATTGAGAAAAAATAAAATAATATTATCATGAAGGTAATTTATACTCGGGTTCAAAAGTTGCTATTGTGAGCAATTATTATGTATTTTTCAAAAATACATAAAATAAAAGGTTTAAGAATAAATAATAGTTAAAAATTTTCATATTTTTTTCCACTATTGTTAGGATATGATCACAAATCTAATTAAGGTTGAGGGATATGATAATTTTGGTTGAAAATATGGGAGCCATGTATATAAAAATTAAGATTATTAAGTAAGTTGTTAAAAGAAATGAATTAAAGATCAATTTTATAAACATTTTTAGTTGAATTGTGAATTAAATGATTAAATTTAATAAGTTATTAAAAATGGAGAACTAAATTTAGCTAATTTTTAAATATTTCTTTTTTAATACACTATATCTTATACTTAGGTGGACATACGACTAATTTGAATTAATTTTTTATAAATTAAATATTCATATTTGTTATTGACATTTTATATTAAATTAAAAAAGTTATATGTGAATTAGACGTGATCACTATTTGAAAAAATCAATTAAAGTTTTGGATTATTTGGATTTGACGACATGGTTTGTTTATTTGGATTAGATTGGATAATTGTATTTTGGATTTTAAATTTGTTTTTGAGTTTATAAAGTATAATTAAATATAAATTAAAAGGTTAAAAACGTATTTATTGCTGTGATTGTTTGTTTAGTTTTTGAATGAGATTAAATCATATCGAATAGTATGATTTTATTTTAGTTTTTTGTTTCATATAGTAGAACAAAATATAAATTAATAGGTTAATAACAAAACAAAAAGATATCGATAATAACGAAAAATAGAAAGTCATTACGTTGTGTTTGTAGAATGAATATAGCAAGACATTTAATTGTGTTTTTAAATTTTGAATAATAGGAAACAGATATACAGTAGAAACTCGATAAACTAATACTCGATTAATTAATAAACTCGATAAATTAATATTTTTTTATCGTCCCGATTCGAAGAATCATTGCATTTTTATACTCGATTAATTAATAATTCTTTTAATTAATAAATTTAAGTGGTCCCGATAACATTAATTTATAGAGTTTCCACTATATTGTGTTTTAAAAATTTACAAAGTTAAAAACGTATTTAGGTATCTTTGAAAAAATGAAAGAGAAAAGATTGCAATTTTGAACTCCTAAGATCTGATTATACCTGCCAAATCTAGAATCGCCGATACATAAAGTGACTTATTGAAACTTCAAATCTAGAAATAACATTTTTCTCTCATATTGTGTTTGAAATAACTTTCTTCCGTTCTCTCTCATGTCACAATAGGCAAGATTTAACGATAGATCTCATGACTTGAAACTAACATCGAGTAAGAACAAAAATTTGAGATGGGTTACTAAAAATTTGAATCAATCATCCTCGTCACATTATCGTAGAAGACAGAGAAATCTTGGTTTTGTCGATATAAAGTCGCTCCTATCTCTATATAATACCTATATCCCTAGCATTTCAAAATGAAATAGGATAATATATTTTGTTAAAATGAGCACACAACTTTTTGTCTCATTTATGTTTATATATATATATATATATATATATATATATATATATATATATATATATATATATATATATATATATATATAATCAAGATCTAGTGCATTAAAGTAAAAGTATATATATATATATATATATATATCACTCACAAATTTTTGATAGCAAATATATGCTTTTCAAAACCATACTTCCTTTTCTTGCTTTCTGTACCCTTTTTTTTGTCTTGCTGTTTTTCTTTTGAACTCTTTTCCCATTCTTTACTTTTCTCTACTGATTTTTAGTGGGTACCTCTCTTTCTCTTTACCACCTCCCATTAAATAGCATAATGTGATAATGATATCAAAATGAGTACTACACACACACACACACACACACACACACACACACACACACACACACAAATACATCATATCATAGTGTTCTTCCCAAAGTGAACTCTAGATTGTGCTTCTTAAGGCTGGTAAATGAATAGTTTGATAAGCTCACTTCTGATGATCTCTTATTCATCATGCCTTTTGAATTCATTCCCTTACGTAAGAAGTCAACTAGTCAAGTTTTTTTTAGAAAGACAAATTACAACATTTACTTGATAATTTATATTTTTGTCCTTTATTTTACGGACTTGAACAGTTGAACCTACAACCTTTAGGTTAATAAGTTAATCACATATTCTCGAGTGTATCTAGCTTTATATTCTTTCTTTAAGTTGCTGCATTAAGCTTTTTCTTTTTGTTAAAAAGATATTTGGAATTTAAATATTTGAGTGATTTGCTTAGTTCAAAAACCTTTGGCTTTTTGTTAAACATATTTCTTTCCACTTATATGAAGAATCTATTTACATATTCCCATGCAAAGCTTAAAGATCACTATCACATTGTAGAAAGTATATGTAATTGATAAATGAGGTTTACTTTTGGCTAAAATACTCTATCTATCGTAAGAGAATACAGCTTTTAGTTCTAAAATATAGCTTAAACTTACCATGCTACTTTTATCATTTTACCATCATTAGAAGATAAGTTTCTTAGATTCTTACATTCTTTTCTCTACCAAGTTATCATAAATATCTGACCAACACAACAATATTAACTAGACCGAGATAATATATAAAGTATCACAACTGTTGCGACCGATATAGCATTTAGTTCAAAATTATTGAAATAGCATATCTACCTCAAGATATGGTATGTTTTCCTCAAAATCTCCATGTTTGCCATACAACAAAAGTTCCCTGCTACAAAATGTTGGAACTTTTAATGAGTTTGGCAAGTTTTTATGAGAACTTAATGAGAATAAAGCATAATGCACAAGTGTGTGTTGTAGTAATACTTTGTACATCGAAAGCAGCTTGTAGTACAAGTTGTAAAAGCGATGACTAACAAGTGAATTCATGTGTATGTGTGTGTGACTTGGTCAGAGAGTTAGTAGGAGTGGGGCGATTTGGATGTCGAACATAAAGTTGAAACCATCAACCTACCTCCTTGATTTTTGTCACATCTTTGGGTCGTGGGAGGTATCCATGATAGTGGGTTTTGCTCTATAAAACATGAACCAAACACTTGATAAAAACACGTACAAAAACACATAAACCTGGAGTTGGTTTGGCTTAATCATTGCTGCTTTTTCTCTTGCCAATAAGTTGTCTTCTAGCTACCGCCATTTACATTGTGTTGTAGTCGAACGCTGACACAACACGGGTCTGCATAAATCCTGGGGGTTTTACGAATGGAGGCTAGTAGCGTATTAAGCACGTAATAATCCTTTAAGGACAGGGAATCTCTTTCCGTGCATGACTCCATAAACACTAATTTCCGCCGCTAAAAGTTGATGTTCTATTGTTGTCCCGTGTTGCTGAAGCTGCTGTCTTCTCCGTAAAAATTGTTGGTCCTATGCAAGGTGCTGATCCGTTGGTGCTAGTCCATTGCTAAGGCTACTGTTCCGAAGCTAATGTTGTTGGGATTAATTCGTCATTTGTCGTGACATGGCTGATTGAAGGTTTCATCTCCGCTCAATGTAATGAGATTATATGTTATTTAACTATTGATTATGTAATATAGTCTCGTTAATTATCTCTTCTATTTGGTTCCTAATTCACGAGTCGGTGTCAAAGGAACATTCTTTAACAAATACATCTTTATACTTATAAAAAATCAACACAAAATCCAAGACCTAGATTTACAAGAGGATAACTAATGACAATTAGTTAAAACCCAAACCATAAGAAAGAAGAAAACAAAGCAAAAAAGCAAACCCATATAACGAAAAGCATTCTTTTGATACAAAAAGCTAGTTTATAGCTAGGTTCTCACTTTACCATTTTCTGTAAGATAAAAGCTAAAATCAACCCATGTGAAAACCACCCATGCTCATTGTACATAAGATGAAAAAAAAAAATGGGGAAATAAGAACAATTACAATAAACACAATCCATAGACAAAAGGTCATGGAATTGAAGTTTCAAAGAGGATATATATATAGCTTTTGAAACCAAGTTTAGAACTAATGGGACCCTTCTTGAATGGTCATAGTTGATTGATGACCACAATATCAAAAGGAAAGAGATAGGTTGAAAATTTGCTTTCATCTTTTTTCACAATTAATGGCAAGAGTAATTGGACTTTTCTTGATTTACTTAAAGCCCCTTTTCAAGCCATTTGAAAGGGAGTTTGTTTTCTGGCAAGACTCGAAAAGCACATACAACTATATATACGAGTTGTACAACTTTTATTCCACGAATGGACCATTTGATCTTCATAAATTAACGGTGTGATACATAAGTGTAACGTTCAATTTCGTTTGAACTGGGAATCGGTAGTTCTTAAATACAACATCCTTAAACATAAAAAGAGGGAGATAGTGTGGTTGCAAAGCGATGAACAAAATATTAAAGGGTCTGGTCCTTAGATATGATACAATTAACACGATTTAATACTAAAATATGAAAGGGGGTGGATGGTGTTGAAAATTTTATACGCAAAACGTCGGGAATGTTGACATTGATACGATAATGATGGTAGGAACACCGTTAGTTAGAGAACAGTGCTAGAGACCCAAGAAAGGATTATGTAGTTATTCTCAACAAGCAACTCCATTTTTACTATATAACCACAACCAAAAAGTGAAAATTGTCGACGGCATTCCAAGCTCTAACCAAGCTCAATTTCTAGATTTGTACTAGGGAATCATGGCAATTAGTTCACATCTTTTTGGACTATATTTCTATCAAGAAAAGAATTACACATTGCCTTTCAAGAAACATGAGCTTTAGTCGTAAAACATTTATCTAGCATAAGTTTTCACCTTGAAGAATTGCTCCAACGACCAAACTGAAAATCTTTATCTTGATGAGCATTAGACCGTCCTTCATGTTCTACTGATAACTCCGTTCTTTGATTTTAATGCCAAACATTATATCATCAGAATTACCTGATAAACCGTTCTCATAAACTTCCGATTGTCCTAATTAAAGATGAAACCAATCCAAAGTTAATACAATTTTCTTCCAATTTGCTAAGTAAACAAATAAATAAAAACAAATAAGCGGCCTATTTATCAACCTGAAGAAACCAGCACTTTGTCAGTCGTTTTAACGGTTCGATACATCTGCAAAACAAGAATTAACAAGTTGTTATACATCATCTTATGTTTATCCTGCAATTTTTACACAAACTATACAATAATGTAAAATAGTATAATATAGATGATACCAACATAATATTCATGCATATATCAGTGTCACTTTATGCAATACAAGATAGAATATTTTAAAGTTACTTTTACCATATTGTAAAAGTGAAAAAATAAGTGAATGTGTTTGATATATGCATCATGAAAACGTTAAGTGTATAGTACAAATGTGAATAAATGAATACAGACTATGCATATGTGACCTTGCATAAAGAAAGCATATAATTAATAAACGAATCTAATGTAGGCTGTATGTCTATATGAGTGAAAGACTATCTTAACCAATGGGGTTAACCATGGTTAAAATATATGGTTAAGAAACCACATGTGATGCTACTAGACATACATACATACACATATCATTGACTAATGATGGCTTTTTTTGTACTTTCCCAAATCTCAAGTTCCCTCTGAAAAGGAGAGAATTATTAATGCTGTTATTCAATTTAAACCTAAAAAATACATACAATTACACAGTGGGTTTGTAAACTTGTCTTGGCTTGTTCTCTCTCTAGGTTTTGTCTTCATGTATATGTGCATATAATTGAGTTAAATAAACACCCATGTTTACTTTAAATTTTGGTTAAATCCGTATATCAAATATATTTATAATGTATTTAGCCGGTTGAACATGAACCGGTTCCAAAATTTCACGAATATAAATGAACAAACAAATAATATAACAAATAATTTAGCAACCTCATTGCACATTTTGTAAACCATTAATCCTATATAATTATATTTATATATAATATGCATGTAGATGTAGGCTTTATTGCTTTTATGTAAGTTTAAATATTGATGCAATAAATTATGAACTCATAAAAACATGTGTCCTGGAAAGGAAAAAAAAGCTGATTTTGAAAGCTGTGAGAATGCAGAATCATCTGATCCAGTAGCAGAAGGAGAAGAAAAGAAGAACAAGAATAAGTGCCAACATTAGAGATGGGTTCTATCTCTATGCATGGGAGAAGTATTATATGTTTTGAATTCATTTAAATAATCTAAAGTTTCATTTTACTTTTTACAGTCTAAAAGTCAAAAGTAAATAAATTAAAAGAGGTCTTTACCTGCATAAAAATTCAAAGTCTTCACTTTGAAGGTTCCTTCCTTTATGTACTATGCTTATACCTTTATGTACTATGCTTATATATTTATATTTACAGACAATGAATGGTAGAAAACTATAAAGTGTGTTAATGGTTTAATTAGATTTTTTTTTTCTGGCACATGAAACTCTACGAAAAACAATAAAGATAAGTGGCATTATAAATAAGAAATAAAATTAACCCTATCTATCAAAAAATTTAAACAATTGGATTATAAAAAAAAAATGGGAATTAGGGTTACCAAATTTACCTGTAAATGAGATTTCACATGTGCTAATGTTAGATCTTTCACATCCATTAGCTCAAGAACTGATTTGGGTGTTGCTCCTAAATTTAATTCTCAACAATATCAGTATATAAAAGGCATAAAAAGTTAAATAATTAAGTTTCATCAAAGAAATTTCTCTTTAAAATTCAATAACATTAAAGAAAGGAGAGCTTAAGAAATTACTTTCATGGCCACCTAAAAGCTCAACAGCATGAACAAATCTAGCATGAAGGGTAGTCGTCCATCGCATCCTAGGAGCTCTAACCGTTCGCTTTGTAGGAAACCTCGAAGACAAGTATCTTGATCGTGCAATATTGCTAATACTTCCATGAGTTAAAGAAGAAGAGCTACTACTAGTAGCAATAGTGCAAGAATCTAATGAAGCCTGATTATTTTGATGATAATGTTGAGCTAGTATTTGGAAATTAGGATGGGTATTTTGGTAATAAACAGGAACTCCTTTTATGGGTGTTAATAACCCTAGTTCTGAGTTTGATCCTTGATGATGGTATTGAAGATTTGTTGTGTTTGTGTTACGGGTTAGGCTAGAATCATTCGAATGAGTTGGGTAGGGCTCGTAGAGTCCGAAAGAAGCTTCCGGTTTAGTCGTTGTACCATGGTGTTGGTTTTGGGAGCTTAAAGCTTTCTTCCAAAAATGACCCAAATCTAACTCATGATCTTGATGACTTGGGTTTGTGTTAGGTGGGCTAATTCTAAGAGATAGGTCTAGTTGTGGTGGAAAGAACTCCATATTTTCAATCTTTCTTGTACTTGCTTCAATCTTTTAGGCTATAATCAAGATTTCTTGAGATGGGGTGTGTTAAATGGAGAAAGATGAAGTTAGAGAGTATGAAATGAAGGGTATGGTTGTATATGGTATGTGAAGTATATGTATGAAAATGACACTTGAAGGGACCTAGAGTGTGGGTGGGGTAGTGTGGGGAAGGGGCCTTTATTTCTTTATGTGGACGTGGGGGTAGGAAAAGAAAGAGAAGAAAAAGATGAAAAAAGAAAGAAAGAAAAAAAGTGAATAAGTTTGAGACTTGATTCCTTTACCATCCTTTAACTTTTTCTTCTTAATTTTTAGTTTTTACTTTTGAAAGATAACTTAAAGTATTGCATGTAAATTGTAAATCCGAAATCTAAGGAATTGATAAGGTTATTATAGTTTAAACATATATCATCGTTATTTGGGAATAATATGCCACAATCAATGAAGACAAAAGAGAAATATTTATGCTTAATTAATTGCATATACCGTGATCAGTTCAAGTTTTTAACTTAGACAATGATGAAAGATGGATAAAATTGATGTTTAAGATAAATGCTTTAAGGTATTGTAGGTTTGAGCATTTGGATTAAAATATGCATGTAATCATACTAACCAAAATGTATGCAAAATGCATAAGCGTATAATTTGCTAGTTTATGTGTGGTTTGACAATATAAGAACATCGAGTTACTCTATACATTGTTATATAATTTATTAAATGAAACATTGTAAAGATTTATCATGTTAATTGATAGTGTTATTAGAGAATAGGCTCGATACATATAGCCTATTATACCCTCAAACACATGACACGACCAATAAGAAACTTTTATTGAGTCAGCTTTCAACTCCCAGTGTTCAGTATCCTGGCACTCGTGTGTCCGCCACTCCGTGCGTCCAGCACTCCAGACGTCCGACACTCCAGGCGCCCGACACCGACACTCTGGTGTCCGGAACAAACACCCCGACGCCCGGAACTCGTGCCTCGACACTCGCCCCGTGTCCCGACACTTGTAGTCCGACACTCGGCCTCGTGTCCCCGAAGTTGTGGCCCGACACCCAACCCCCCTGTGTCCCGACACTTGTAGCCCGACACTCGATTTCGTGTCCCGATAGTGGCCCAGCATTCTGCCACATGTCCCGGCACCCGACCCCCGTGACCTAACACTTGTGGTCCGGCATTCTGCCACCTGAGGTCCTGCCACTTGAGGTCCTATCTTCATTGGATTCCTGGCTTTTATGATAGACCGTGACTCTTTGTCTATTAATTATGACCGCCATAATGTCATAGACGTTGGAATCCCATGAATACCATTGATGAGCCATAAATTGTCTTTATGGTTACACGTTGCTTACATCTGAGAGTGTTGAGTATAAATACCTCACACTCAAGGTTTGCACATCATCTTCACCATTTACATACTCACCGGAATACTTATTTACCGTCATAACTGTAGGTATACAACTAGAGTCATATTGTCAAACAATACATGGCAGCGGAAATAGGATCACATAGTAAATATTAAATCGGATAAAGTAATACCTTTTAGTCTTAAATTACCAGCAAGCTAGTTGCGTAGATCTAAGTGTAAGATCTAATCTACGGTTACGTACGCGACACCTTCTTTTAGCGACAGACTAGTATGCTAGTACACGTTTAATTGCTTTGTACAACAATTGTCTTAGCAGCAACTCTTATTACAAAAACCAAGATAAACAAAAAAATAAAACCCTTTTTATTTAAAAAATCGATCGGCTAAGGTTTCCAACCTTTAGTCGACATTTTATGGTTTGCAATCCATTAGGGTTTAGGGTTTATCTTCTATTTATAGGTTTTCAAATCCAAGAGTTTGAGTTATATTACAATAAGGAAACCTCCTTATTTACATAATAAACCCTCTATTTAATAAATATTTACTCTTAACCATTAAGTAATATTTAATAAATAAATTAAACTTGTAGTCGTGTCTAAATGTCGATGTGTGTGCTCCCGTAGTCTCACACATTTACGGACACACATTTGTTAAAACTATTCAAATACCAACAGCTCCCACTTTTGAATTATTTTCAAACAAAACGTGATAACATTGATTAATGTCTAGCAACATATCAATGCTCCCATAAATGCACGAGTAAGTTTCTCCAAAACTCACTGTGAGTCTATATTCGGTTCATATCCTTTTGTTACAGATACTTAGTTAAAATCTTTTGATGGATCAAAATCATTCCATTTTAACTACTGTTTCTCATTTCGCGAATCACTTAAAGATTACCAAATACTATCGAGACACATCTGGATTTATTTGGGTTCGGCCGAACATACATCTTAAGTATTCATGAGTGGCCCAGTTTGTATCTAACTTCAGTTTTCACTGAAGGAACAAATCCTATCTTGACTACAATTGGTAGTCATCGTATTTCGCAACATTACCAAAAATAGCCTTTATAACACCCTTATTCAGGAGTGCGTTTGACTAGAATCAAATAATGCACTACGTACATGATTCCCAACTTGCATCTCAAGTCAAAGGACATTAAACCTTATGAATTATACTTAATGACAAGGATCCATAAGTACTAATTCATGTGGGATAATCCAGTGTTCATTCCATGTACACCATCCGGGTTAGTGAGCCAGGCTGACTACTCAGATATTGTCTTAATTCAATTATGCTCCCACACAATCAAACGACAACGGATATTTAGAAAAATATTTAAACATAAATATAAATCAAGGATTAAAACATGAAAAATTGGATAACAATTATATAAGAAATGAAAGCACATATCCTCAATATTATTCATTCTTAATAAAATTGTTTATACATCCATATGTCCAAATACTAAATCAATCACAGATTACATGAAACAACTAGATAAACGAAGTCCTATTCCCTCAACCAAGTGAGTTAGGATCGTTTTCACCTGATCCTTTGATCAGTTAAGTTGTTATCTGTGTGAACTTTGAGTACTTAAATTTCACCACTCGATTCTCTTAAGAATATAGTTAAATTCCCTTGAAAGTGTTTAACTCCCTAATGAACCCTCAGGTTCATTGGCTATGATGATTGCACCAGCATTGTTGCAATACATATCCAAAAGAGTCTTGGCTTTGGGAACACTACCAAGTCCAGAAATAAATTTCCAGATCTAAACAGCTTCCATATGCATCTCTAAAAGATACAATGTACTCATATTCTGTTGTAGAGATGGTTGTTTATGAAATCCAACATCACAATATCCAATATTGGCCTCATGATTTCCACCATATACAAGAACCATATTTTAAGTATCCCTAAGGTACTTAAGTATGTTCTTTATCAGCAATACAGTATCTTTCGCCTGGATTCTGTTGAAACTTGTTAACAATGTTCTGTGTTAAAAACACATTTAGGCCTTGTGCATCTCCCCACATACAAAATATATCCTTTTGCCTAAGCCTAAGGTATCATTTTCATGTGCTCCACCTCTTGAGGTGTAAGATCACTATCCTTGATGTTGAGATTAAGTCTATCTTTCATTGATAAATTTCCATGCTTGGAATTTGCTATACTAACTGCTTAAGTATATTATCAATGTAAGCTTACTTAACTCAATTAACCGCTTAGATCTATCTCTCAAGATCTTGATTCCCAAATAAATATCGCTTCTCCTAAGTCTTTAATGGCAAAACATTTTCCAAGATAAGATTTATCATCTTCAATCATTGGAACACTGTTTCCCATTATTAATATGTCATTTACATATAAGACAAAGAAAGTAACATTACTCCCACTGAATTTTTGATACACACATGGCTTATCGAAATTCTGAACAAAATCAACCTTTTGATTTCTTCATCAAATCTTTTATTCCAACTTCTTGATTCTTGCTTAAGTCCATAAATGAACTTCTTTAGCTTGCATACTTGTTGGAATATAATGGATCAATAAAAACTTTCTGGTTGATTCATATAGACGCCTTTGTCTATATAACCATTCAGAAAGGTTGTTTTGACATCCATTTGCCATATCTCATAGTCATAGAACGTCGTTATGGCTAAGAGAATTCTAATAGCTCTTATGTCTGCCATTGGGGAAAAGGTTTCCTCATAATCTATACCATAGACTTGAGTAAATCCTTTTGCCACGAGACGAGCTTTATAGATGTGTATTTTCCCATCCATGTATGTTCTTTATCTTTAAAAAGAAACATTTTCAATCGATAGTCTTGGCATTTGGAGTTTTATCTACCAAATTCCAAACTTCGTTTGCATTCATGGATTGAATCTCCAAATTCGCAGCTTGAAGTCATTTATCAGCGTCTAAACCTAATAATGCAACTTTCAAGTTTCGAGGTTCATTAAGACCCTCTTGATACGTCTCCATCCTCTAGATTAACTTTTAAGTTCAACCTAGAAGGTGCACGTATAGTCCTTTCGGACCTACGAATTGGAGCATCAACAATTTGTTGTTGAGACTGAACTTGTGGCTCAATCACAACTTGAGTCGGACTAGATTGAGGCATAACATGTGGCTCAACTCTATCCCCCCCGAATTGTTGATCACCAGTGTGAGTAGAAAGTGATGTATCTCCCTCTTGAACCTCGTCAAGTTCTACAACACTCCCACTGTTTCCTTGACCGATAAGCCTTGTTTCGAAAAACACGGAATACCGTGCAACTTGAACAGTTTGTTGGAATCATTTTGAGAATGCATAAAGCAGACTCTAGATCATCATCCCAAAGATAATGGCAGAATATTAAGGTTCATCATCGATCTTACAGTGCCAAGCAAGATTCGATTTCTCCTTTCCGATACACCATTCTCTGATGAGTATAGGAAGGAGTAAGCCATTTGGTAATCCCAAATGCTTTGAGATGATCCTTAATCTCTAGGCTTAATTACTCACCACCACGATCCGATCAAACGATCTTGATGGTTTTGCCGAGTTGATTTTCTACTTCGTTTTGAAACACTTTGAATATGTTCAACCACCTTATGTTTATGTTTAAGCAAGTTAAACATAACCATAACTGTTGAAATTATCCGTCAATGTAACGAAATAGCTAGCACCTTTCTTTGACACATGTCTAAAGGGATCACATACATCAGTATGTATGATTCCTAAAAGACCAGTTGCCCTTTTTGTCTCATACGAAAAAGGTTTCCTTGTCATTTTGCAAGACACACACAAGATTCGCATTTATCAAATAAAATATCAGTTGACTTTAAAAGCTGTGAAGCCTTTTAATGCAATACCTGTATATATGCGCAATACAACAATGTCATAGATAGGTTGAGTCCAAGTTGGACTTAACGCATTTAGTGCTAATAAATATAGAATTATAATTTAAAGAAGAATGAGCATGCAAATCTATTTCATATATGTCATTAATATCAATCATATTAATATAATAACATTATGTTTGAAACAGAAATTCCAAATTCATTATTCTATAAAACATAAACTGAAACATTCCCCCTAACATAAGTAAGTGCATAATAACAATTGTCTAATACAATTATTATGCCCTAGGGTAAATGTAAGTTGCAACTTATCATGGTTTCTATGACTGTACGTACGGCATAGCCTACATACAATTTTAGAGATCCATTCTTTCAGTTTTCTCTTTGCTCTAAATCCTCATAAGGTAACACAAATATGAGTACTACAACCAGTGTCATATACTCACGTATTTATTTTTAGAGAAAGAATATAATTCTATAAGTGAAGATTCCTGAAGATCCGGCGTTGCCGACTCTCTTCATGTCTTGCACCTCGGCTAGAGTAGGACAATTCTTCTTTCAATGCCTAATCACTCAACAGTGATTTCAACCATCATCCTTAGCAGGATGTTCTCTTTTCGCTACAGGGGTTAGCTTAGGCTTGTGAATATAAACAATTGCTTGTTTATTCTTTCCGTCTTTAGCTTTTCCCTTAGCTTGCGGTTGTGTGTTCTTACCAGTACCATACCACCACGAACCGCTAGGATCTGGTTGGTAACCGATTAGGAAGGAATTTCTCAAAACTCTACGTGCATCAAATGAAGTTCTTGAGAATTTTAGCCATACCATTTATATTGTTGTTAGGAATGAATTCATCAAAACCTTGTGAAAGGCTATTCATAACAACAATAGGTTGATGGTAAGGGTAATTAATCCTTTCCAAATGATTAAAGCAGCTTTTATGTTGACAACGTGAGTTCATACTGACGTTTCAACAACATATTTACACTTATGCAATTCTTGAATCAAGTCGTTCAATTCAAGACCGACTTGTTTCTCATACATAATGTGAAGCTTAATAATCATTATATCCGGCCACTTATCGCTACTTGATACGTTGCCCGAGTTATCTCATCATAGGCATCTTTCAGCTCAAAAGATATCGGTTTATTAATGACTGGTAATTCCTTCATCGCTCATAGAACAATTCTCAGCTGATGAAACCAATCATTAAAATTTGGTTCAGTAAGTATTCACTTTTGAACATTGTTTTGATTTCTGACATAATCCCGCTTGAATCGGGATTTTGTGCCATTTCTACAAAACAGAAGAAAGTTCTGATTAATACTTTCGACATAAAATTATTAACTTAAAACGTAAAACCCATGGTTTACTTTTAGTTAAGTCTAGGACCCAATTGACATATTACCGTTCCATCAGTTGATCTGCTAGGAACTAAATAATACTCAAAAGGTAAGGAACGATTCGTAATTGCATTTACCGGTGCAATTCCTAGAAAATGGGACTTAATGTCATAATTCGATCCGAGCATCAAAATGGTGATCGTGACATTAATCATGTTTCGTCGCATCTTATCGCTATCGGCGTTTACAGTCTCACTGCATAACCCGATTTAAGTCATCCGACTGAAGACTGCAGATAGTCCACCACAGTCTCACTATGAGTGGTAATCCGCCTTGGATACACTTCACCTACGTCTCACGTAGAGTGACGAGCAAGTACAAGTTGTCTAGGCAATACGGATAGCAATTGACTTAAATTCCATGGGTGTTAAAAATCTACGTACGCAATTGCCATGCACCAATTTCGTAGCGTAATTTAATTAAAAACAAAATGTTTTTATTTTACTGGTTATTAAACGTGTTTCTATGATTACCTAACTCATACAACTAATCGTAACATGGTCATCATTAAAAAAACCTTTCGGTAGCTCTACAACGGGTACGACCAGGTAAGCAAGTGAGGGTAGGGGACGACTAAGCATCTCTTAAAACCTGACCTCATTAGGAGTAGAATACTCCGCAAACTTTCCTAGACATCGTCCTTTATGTAGGTGAGCCTAGTTGGATAATAATACACTGAGCATGTACAATCTAGTTATAAATTACCAATCACACGCTTATTAAATCGATGGTTTTTAAGATATTTTGTAAATTTATACGTTCCGTCGCTGGACCAAATTACGGTATATAAACCCAACCAAATGCGTTATAGAACGTATAAAAGTGTCAAAATAAATTAATAACTCGTCATAATAATTCTTTAGTCTTATTATTAAATTTTGTTTCTTTCAAAAGACATTTGACAAACAATATTTATAATAAACAATTTAGAATTATTCTACGCAACTAATTGGGTAATGCCTAAAAAGTCTCTATGGTCATTGTTTACATATTGAATCACTCCCGTTTCAAAGGAAACGGACCACATACATCCGTCCAAATAAACAAGTTTGGATTGCGTAAGCTATCAATATGTAAACAATTCGTATATCAAATAAACCACACATAACTTTTTATCATACAAATCCTTTTGTGTCGCACATATTCAATTAACAATTAATAATATGTCACTAATTCAATTTACTTTTTAACAATATCAATATATCTAATTATGCTTACAAAGTTATGCATGCAACTTTATAACCATAATTTTGCATAAAAGTAAATAAGGTAATTAAACATCAAATTGCAAGGTAGATTGATTTCAAATTAACTTTTAATTTTGTAAAATCATACAATAAACCAACCCTAATCCCCCCTCAATTTTGATGTTTTAGATCCAAAATAATATTTACCTATGTTTTGGCTGATACCACTGTAGGTATACAACTAGAGTCATATTGTCAAACAATACATGGCAGCGGAAATAGGATCACATAGTAAATATTAAATCGGATAAAGTAATACCTTTTAGTCTTGAATTACCAGCAAGCTAGTTGTGTAGATCTAAGTGTAAGATCTAATCTACGGTTACGTACGCGACACCTTCTTTTAGCGACAGACTAGTATGCTAGTACACGTTTAATTGCTTTGTACAACAATTGTCTTAGCAGCAACTCTTATTACAAAAACCAAGATAAACAAAAAAATAAAACCCTTTTTATTTAAAAAATCGATCGGCTAAGGTTTCCAACCTTTAGTCGACATTTTATGGTTTGCAATCCATTAAGGTTTAGGGTTTATCTTCTATTTGGTTTTCAAATCCAAGAGTTTGAGTTATATTACAATAAGGAAACCTCCTTATTTACATAATAAACCCTCTATTTAATAAATATTTACTCTTAACCATTAAGTAATATTTAATAAATAAATTAAACTTGTAGTCGTGTCTAAATGTCGATGTGTGCGCTCCCGTAGTCTCACACATTTACGGACACACATTTGTTAAAACTATTCAAATACCAACAATAACCATATTCCGATCATTTTCTTCATCCAACCACTTGATCTATGGTTTGGAATTTGGATATTTTAGTACTTAACGTGTACAAGATTTTTACTATTATTATTTTTTATAAGTGTGAAAAATTATTGGGTAAAAGTCATTAAATGTTATTTATTTATTTATTTGTCGTAGGATATACGATATACTATGAAAAATACCAAAGTAAGCAATAAACTTAAATTGTTTGTGTCAATGTGTGTAATAACAACATTTCCATGACTTGCTACATTTTGTAGGTAAACGGGGTTTTTAAGCCCCGCGTGTTGCGGCGGGATATAAGTTTTAGTTAAAAATATATAAATATATATAAGATACAAATCGTAATTACATCCAAGTAATTATGATAATAAACTAATATATAATGACAGTACAAACGAACTCTTCTTATTTTGTGTGAAAGTTAAAATAGACCAATTTCACAGTTATTTTCCAATGCATCGACTTTAATGTCCTTATACCAATTTCACAGTTATTTTCCAATGTATGACATGGTTCAATTTGATTTTTATGCGTTTTTTTTACTTGTTTTAGGACTTTATATCTTCCAGCAACTTGTTACGTTTAACGAAAAATAAGTTGAACAACTTTGATAAACCAATTAAAATGATAATTGTGTGTTTTCTACAAGTAGGTCCAATAATGAAATTGGAATTGGAAAAAACTTCCATCAAAGTTAAGAGATTTAAAGTCCAATTTTTACCGAGTGTATTTATGTTGTCAATATTTATTAATTCAAAATGAGTCATTTATCCAAGAAAAAAAGATGTCTCGGTGAAATTATTTGCCGTAACAACTATAATAATTAATTATAATATCATAATGACCCTAACTTTTGAAATTTGTTTGAAGACATTTTGGTACCTTTTATCACCAACTTTTCTTTAATGAGATCATACTTGTGTATGATAACAATAACAATTAATCCGTGAGTTATTGACCTAGCTTCCTTTTATATGTGTTTTACTAGAACGGTCAATTTATCTTGATGGTATGTGGGGATTTCTTATTTGGTATCTTTGTAACATGTGCTCTTTTAATAAGTATAATTTAATTTAATATATATAAAAATATATATATATTTAATAATTAAGAATTGCGTTAAGGTAAATGTATGCAACAAACTTTTTAGTTTGTAAAAGTATAATTAACGGATTGTATTTTCAGTATAATTGCCATCATTGTACCTCGTTTTCTTGTTTCATAGTCATAAACAAATTAAAATAAATGATTTACTAATAAGGATTATGAAGATCGTATTTGTATTCGCAAGACATGAAAATGAATAATTATTATTAAAAAATATAACAATTTATATAAGAATATAAATAAAAATAAAATAGGAAAAGAAAGAAAAAAACAAAAAAAACAAAGCTAAAATGACATAATACCCTCAAAACACTATTTTAGATCGTGTTTTTGTTCACAAGACATGAAGATCATGTTTGTATTCGCAAGAAATGAAAATGAATAATTATTATTAAAAAATATAACAACTTATATACGAATATAAATAAAAATATGAAAGAGGGAAAAAAAGAAGCTAAAACAACTATAATATCCTCAAACAACTATAATATTCTCTTGAGACTTTATTTATTAATTGAGTATATGTATAATTGTTGTACAAGTCAACTTTCTTTTAATTAAACCTCCACCAAGAACTAGCCCTTGCCTGAACGCACCACAGCCCGGAACCGAAATCACCATAAAAAATATAGAGTTAGCTATTTCTTGATACTGATATAAATACGATAAAAAAAGCTTTTCAGCTAGTGGTATGTCAAGGTTATGAGCAATGTTCTTGTGATGTTTTCTTGAAGTTTAGAAGTTTGAAGAAAAAAAATGAAGGGTCTAGGTTTAAAATTTCGATCTTATATGCTTTATTATTTGATTATCTAACTCACGTGATTGTGAAACCGGTTCATGTCCTCGAGAAGATGGATTATAATTTTTCTGCCAGATTCTACAATATATATATATATATATAGAGGGTGAGGTTTTGCTACACTCCATGCTTAAAATACATACCGATAGAAACATTCCAAAATCAACTAAAAGATTAATTTAAAAATAGTAAAAAAAAATGTCTTTTTCAAAACTATTTCGGAGAAACATCCTAAAATAAACTCTAGAATCATTTTATGAAATAAAAAAAATTTTGATTTTTTTTCGAAATTTTTGATTTTTAAAAACTTGGATCCATTTTTACCGTAGATGCATTTTTTTAGAAAAGTCGATGTATTTTCAAAAATAAAATGTATTTTAACTCAATTTTTGTAATATTAACAATAAGATACAGTTTTATCAATAAAATACATGCATATTTGAAAAAAAAACAGATGCATTTGTGTAAAATTAGAAAAATGCATCTATAGAAAAAATGCATCTACGTTTTTTCCCGAAAAAAATCAAATTTTTTTTTATTTCAAATAAAAATTCTGGAGGTTATTTTATGAGGATTCTACGAAAAAATATGAAAAAAAAACTTTTTTTTGCTATTTTTTAATAATATTTTAAAACGTAATTATTAGTGTATAGAGTTGACATTGTTTTATTTGATCATATATATATATATATATATATATATATATATATATATATATATATATATATATATATATATATAAAAAGAGGTTTATTGGCGGACCCTCTCAAGCCCGTGTCACTTTTGTGACCGACCGACCCAGCCTGCACGAAGTCTTGGTCCCGTTAAAACACCCCTGCTGAAAGAGCCACAAGCATTGGTAGAAAATCTTCTTGGGAGGTCACCCACCCCAGTACTAAGTTTCGAACTTGTGACCTCCCACACAAAGGTGACAGGTGATAACCACTTAGGCAAAATATATATATATATATATATATATATATATATATATATATATATATATATATATATATATATATATATATATATATATATATATATATATATATATATATATATATATATTCCCGGGAAGTCATGGGAATTTTATTATATATTTACGCATATTAAAAAGTCTCAACTTATAAATTGAAGTTAAAATACCAAGTTAATGGTATAATATTCTATACCGATTGAATATAATCTAAGAAAAAACAAACAATATGAGCAACACTTAAGGATTTTAATTAAGAAGATTAAATTAGTTAGTTATAGTGTTCAATTTTTCTTTTTTTTGAAGTTATTTAAAATTTAAAAATAAATATTTACATTTTGTATTAATGTTCATATCAAGGGCAAGAGAAATTGGGTATTGGGTCAGCAACCAATCAAGTTAAAATAATTGGTAGTTTGATTAGATGGCATAGGATTCATCTTGTCTAAAAGATTATTCCACACCCAATATTGCCCTAGTCTTAGTCAAAGATTTAATTACTTAATTTATTATATATTATTGAACCCAGATTAACTCAAAAATAGAAGTTATGCATCTACAATAGCCAAATGATTCTAAAAACTTACTCCAAAGATATGTTGAAAAAAAAATGGGTAAGGATGTGATGATAATAATAGTTAATTGTTTGGATGATTTGCTTGAACCTTGTATAATTCACTTTTCGAATGTAGTATTTCAATCAGTTTCCAGCTAGGTACACGAAACGAAAGCAAAACATAGATTATGCTATGATATTTCGAAATGTTCTAAGACGAGTATTCTATTAGTTATGCTAACGGATTTGTAAGGCTAACACACGGGAGTGTTGGATTTTTTATACGGAAAACCTTTTACTCACTTACACCACAGGGCCGGGGCACAATCTTCTTAACCACAACTATAATTACTGTGGGGGGAATACTATGCACCGCCTAACTGGTTAATTGAACTTAACTTGAAATCCCTAATGAGGTAAATCTTAATCACACAAAATAGCTAATAACATTTAAAATATGGAAAAACATACTACTAGGAATATTTGTAATCTGTCACCAATCTACCGCATCTATTTATTTATAACTCTTGTTATATCTATATCTTAAAGTACCTTAATGCAGTAATCAATTTCCATCAAAAACACAAATTTGGCCGCTAGGATCTTTCTATTGTACGCCCAAATGTTATGTACACACCAAACATCTCGACACCGGAGAGTTGCTGTATATAACCCAAACACACAAACGTGTCCCATTTATTTACCAAGACTTTTTACCTATTCAAGTCTTGCGGATACAAAATTTCATTGTGTCGTCTTAGATCAATGATCCTAGGTTTACTTACGATATGTCGTTCACAAAGTAAACTTAATTGTCATCTGTATTTGTCTTTACTCATAAATAATTTAAGATTATGCTATAATCAAGGGTAATGCAAGATTAAATAAAAAGAAGTATTCATTGGGTTTCTCTTACTTTTGTTGTTATTAATCTTGGGAAGCTCATGTTGTTACCGACATCAATGGAAGCAGTAGGTTCAAGAAGAAACTAATAAGCATTGGAGTATGTATGTTTTTTTGAACCAAATGCAACTCTGACAATTTTGATTTCTGTGGAAAATTTGACTTCTATTCTCAATAACTTATTTATTTCATATTAAAACAAAGTTCTTCTGTCCTAGAGCTGTAAAAACCTTATAAATAAATGCTAGTATTAATATATATATTTAATCACCCAAAAAACCTAAGCTATAAATATATTATCTAACAAAAATATAGAAATATAAAAGTTTATTGTCGATGCAAAAAATTTCTAATAAATATTCTTATGTACTTTAATATTTTTTCTTGGGAAAGTGAGTTAACTAATAAAAAATAAGTGAGTAAGAAGGAACTCATATTTTTGTGTGTTTGATGAAGCCAAGGATCATATATTAAGGAAGAATTTGAAATTATAAAAACATGTATTTAGTGTAAATACCAAGAATTGATTCCTTTTTTAAGAATTTTTGTTTGAAAAAATATAGTATATTAACATTTTGAATTATTTACTACTTATTGTATATTTTGAAGTCATAACATATTTGTAGAATACTACAAAAGCTACACGAGTTTTGTTGTAACTTTTGAAAAGCTTGATTGAAGAAGTTGTCATGCATTAATTTATGGTAATTAGGTTACTTGAGAATCCAAATCCGGGTCAATACCAGCAAAAACATCTTTAAACAAGGTTCTATAAGTATTTAAAGCAAACTACATGACTTTAGTTCATCTTAATTTTATTAAGTCAATTTTTCACTTTATTCTAAAATTGAGAATAAAGAATGTGAACATTTGTTTTTTTCTCTTTTTTGTCTCCTTTTAAAAGGTGGTGAGACTTAAGTACCACATATACCACATAAAGGGTCCCTAAAATAGATATATGTAAGATAAATGACCATAAAGAACATTGTTTAAAATCAACTAGGGGGATATCGTGCGTTGCACGAGTTCGCGTTTTTCGTCGATGTGTGTTAGTTCGATGGCCTCGTCACTCTTTGGTGCCTGTTGGAACGATTACTAACCATTGAACCGGTGTGTCGGATCACCAGCCTTGAGCTGGTCTAGGACAATCCCACAGTGCACATTTTGGTCCAAAAAAAGCAGACGGTGGAGGGCAAATATTAGGTAGAAAGTTAGTGATTTGAGGTAAACCATCTTTACCATACATATCGTAAACCCCACCAATACAGTTGTTCCCATATTCATGTGGCAAATCAAATGAAAAATAATCAACACCCATATTATGTACTGATGTCGTGTTTATCTCCAAAGGCGAATCTTTGTATTGATCAAGCAACTTGAAGCCTTGTTCTTCAAACACCGGGGTCACAACAAAGTTCTGCAACAAAAATAAACATAACCAAATAAACGGATTGTTCTGTTGCACCTAAAAACTTTGCCCATGTAAATCTATTACGTCGTATCACACGAAAATATTCACCTTATGAAAAGCAGAAATGTCAGTGTCGTTGTGGGCATCTGGATCAGGTTTTGGCACAGGAAATCCAGGAAATCCACTGGTTGCATCATCATCCTCATCGTACAGCTGCAACAACCTAGTTATGTCTAGAGAAAAAGACCCTAAACTTCCACCCTGCATAAGAAAACCAAAAGTTTAACAAAAACCGACATCCAAACTTCAAACTAACAAATAACATATTCTACCAAAATATAGTTTCAAGTTGTTTATATAAATGACTCGAATCTAAGATTAACGATTATAGTTTTGTACATCATAAACTTATTTTGTGTCTTATAGTAAATAAAAATTATCTCTCAAAAATATAAATATAATATAAATTTATTTCGTAGCGTAAAGGTTTATTCATCGAAAAAGTATAAGTATGATGGTTACCTCAAGCTCGGGTCATTCATAGACGGTGTAAAAAACCATCCTTGTTTGCAACAGTATGTAGAGTAAATTATCTGACACAAAAGAGAGGTCCCTAAAATCGTCACGTCTTAAATTATATCCTTAAATTCCATCAATAATCATAACGAATAAAAATTTATAACACACTAACTTGAATTTCAGACCTTGTTAGCAATACGACCTTGTGCAAGATAAGGTTTCTCATTCCGTAGATTATGGAAACCATAAGTCACTTGGGCATTCATTCCTGTACACATAGAAATCTATGTAAAATAAGATAATAAGCGGGAAATAAGTCGAATTGATTCTTGAAAACTATGAATACATCGTGACCATCTTCTTTGTTTTTTAAGTAACACACCTATGCTAAAATAATTGTAGAAGACTCCTTGGTAGCAAGAAACTTCCTTAGGCAATTGCCCTTCAATTTCTAAATCCTGCAAGTAGACATAAAGGCGTTAATAGATAATAAGCGGGAAATAAGTCGAATTGATTCTTGAAAACTATGAATACATCGTGACCATCTTCTTTGTTTTTTAAGTAGCACACCTATGCTAAAATAATTGTAGAAGACTCCTTGGTAGCAAGAAACTTCCTTAGGCAATTGCCCTTCAATTTCTAAATCCTGCAAGTAGACATAAAGGCGTTAATATATACATATAAATATACATACATTTATACATGTATATATAAATAGCATCCTAACCTTATCAAGAACGACTTCTTCTGTTTGTTGCAACGCATACATTGTCATTTTCAAATATTCCAGGCTTCAAACCCGTAGTAGGCTTTACACCTTCTAAATGCTGAGCGCGAATAAAGTCATATGTCAACGATCTTTAAATAAAATAAAATTCATTTCAAGTAAAAAGTTTCTTTTTTTTAAATATTGACCTTTGAAAGCATCTTTGCAAGATACTCAGAGCCCATTTTTGAAGCCATGTGGTAGTATTCGCGGCTGTTAGAGAAGTATTCACGTTCTTTGCGTCTAGCAGAAGTCATATCAACCCTTTTGTTTATATCTTGTTGTGAACGATTAACAACACCAACCCATGGAAACTTTAACCGGTAGGAGTTTCCTTCTAAGATCTAGAAAGCACAAAAAAAATGAATAAAATCAATCTCATTTAATAGAGGTGGAAACTTGGGCGGATCGAGTAATGGGTCAAAATGAGAGGAGAAGTGTACCGAATATTATTAAGCATTTTAACTTACATCAACCGCATCAGTACGATTATTCATCAGATCAATTTTCGTCAAGACTCCAATAGTTCTTTCTCCTACAGAGGCAATTTAAGCTCGTAACTTTAGAGAAAATGCTGGTTAAGCTTATCACATCATAAGTTAATAATTAAAATCAACGGTATTAGTAATTTTTTTTCCATATTATCGAAGGGTGTTTTAACATTTAATAGGGAAGGATACATTTAAATAACACTGACAATAGCACCAAAAAGCCCTAAGAAAGCCAACAATTCGACTTGATCAGCTGTTTTCACAAAAAACTCCTGCACAATCAATTCATTTCAGTTATGTTACGAAAAAAAAAACAAAAAAGAAATGGGCCAAACCGGTGATATTTGACCAAAAGTGTTTTTTAATTCATATACATCTCTTTATTCAAAAAGTTAATATTCTTAACGCAATTATTCACCATAAGTTCTACTTGTACTAAATATTACATATTTTGACCAATTATTTAAGCCTCCCGACCCGCCCATTTTTCTAACCTCGCTAACATTGCAGACAGCATAAAGTGTAGCCCCAGCAATGACCAGCAAATCCCCTTTAATTGGGTGGCTCCCGACCCGCCCATTTTTCTAACCTCGCTAACATTGCAGACAGTTGATTTATTCTTGAAGTTTCCTGAGAGCAGTATAGGGGTATTGAACCCTGATTTTGAACTACAGAGCTTATTTGCACAACACATCCTTCCCCAACATCTTCAAATACAATCCGTTCTGTTTCAACATCATCGGCAACACGACCCTTCTTATCTACCCCGCGTTTTAAATATCTACACCAGAAAATCAAAATTGATTAAAGTTAATAACATACGAAATATATAATCTCTTGAATATATATAAATCAAATGTAAATCATACCTAGTTCCAGCAAACTGTCGAGACCAGCGAGCAATGAGCGTCAACATGAAGTCCCTTTCGGCTATAGAAAGTTTGATGTAATTGTTCATAGATGGATCATTATTCACATGACTAATTATACGCCTAATTACATGATGGATGCCTTAACTATTGCTCTTAAATTCATGAGAAAATAAAAAAACAAACAAAATAATGTAATATACATACACCTCTTCCAAGTAAATCCGCTATTTGTTGAGCCTCCTGCCGTTTCTGCTGCCTCTGAAAACACCGATCTAAACTTACTTTGAATGAATCAGCCTCCTCTGCCACTCTCTCCACTTTCCTGTCACATTAGATACCGATCAGATTTTCTACCTAATATCAAATAAAACAAAAATTAGAAAACTATCAGAACTATATTCACTCTAATGACGAAAAAATTACTTACAGCTAATCCCACTGTGTAGTCAAAACAGCTGCAAAACAGGAGCATTAATAAAACTCAAAAACTCAGTTGATCTCGTTGTTTATCCAAGAATCTGAAAAATGATCTTGTTGTTTATATTGATTCAAAGAATCTTAAAAAGTGAATCTTTAAATAGATTTTTGGTGGCTAATATGTATTCTTAAGTCTTCCCATTTGTGTGCTGATGTCGCTTCTTCTTTGATTCGTACTTGGGTCGTTTTGTGCGAGCAATATTAGTATCACCAGCTGGTAGAATTAAATCACCAGCTTTCTCAAGAATTTGATTTCTTACACATTTTAGTCGAAGAACTTGGGCTTTTTGCTTAGCTGTCAGCCAGGTCCCATCTTTCTTCACTTTTTCTTGTTCTTTTAGACGTTTTTTATCGTCTGCAATTCCTTCAAGTTTTTCTAACCTTAAACGCTCCTCTTCTTCTTTTCTTAGCTTCTCTTCGTTTTGTCCATTTCATTATTTCCTCTGCCTCCTGTTTCCTTGCAAGTTTCTCTTGCATCTCTCTAACATGTTCAATTGTTGGGCCAACTACTTTCTTCACTGCATGTGCATATGAAAACTGTTGAATATAGTTTAATAATAATGAATAACCTGAAGGCCTTTAGTGTGGCCTACATTGAACAACCCCGTGTAAAAAACAGATACGCCTATAGTTGCTAATAGCTTTACGGTGTCAAAAGCATCTGAAAATATGAATGAACCATGTAAATCATAGTCATTCGGTTACCTGTAGGGTCCACTTCACGCGACATTTTAATCGCATCTGATGTAGCCAGATCTTGATTAGCAGGTGAAATTGCCAAAATAATACAGTTTGACTACATTAAAAAAATCTCATGAAGATAAATAAATCGATGATCTTATATTCATTTTAGCAATCGAATTTATAGTCGAAAAATGAAAAGTTATATAAGAATTCACTTGTTACACAGAAAGCAGGTTATTATTTAAACTAATAGACTCCATATTTAAAAAATACCATCTTGCTTGATCCAATAGTCCCCTCCCGTTCCCAAGCAGGTGATGGTGATGCCACACCATGAATGTAAGCTGTCTCGCTACCCTGAAACCAAGCAACCATCTTAAGATATTCCAGTTCAGCAAATGAAAAACTGTCGACAGAAGTCTATGAGATTTGTGATTAATCTAACCTTTTGACTCAAACCTGAAGTCCCTCGATAATAAGGTGGATATGCCATACTGTATAATGCTGTTCTGCCTTGAGATCTTGGGGTTGTCAAACGCTTTTCGTAGCCCTTAAAGCTATCTACAGTCCTTGGTGGAGGTGAAGTGATAGGTGTTCTTAAAAGAGTGGTTGTTTTATTAAGCACTGCCGAATCTTGTGTTGGTGGTTGACTGCCCAACCGCAAGGGTGGTGACAAAACTTTGGCAGCCCTTGACCCCATGAAAGCCTTTGCCAGCTCAACAGGCAAAGCAACATCCTCGTCAAAGACCTGAAGAAAGCACAGTTATATCACGACTGTTTATTTTTGTAGCATGTACATTCCTTATTGCAGCTCCCCATATAAAAGGAAATTTTGCAATAAATTTTGCAATAAATCACTAATAACGATATATCATAGTACAAATAAAAATGCGAGATATTATGTAAAACGCGACTACAGGTTTTGCTTTCAAATTCTGATTAATCAGAGTCGAAGCTCTTCAGTTTTGCCTGATTTCCGCACCGAACTTTCGAGCACCCATAACCTATCCTTTACCTATATACAATTACACCCACAAAAAAAAACACAATCAAATTCAAATCCAAACAAAACTCAGATCATAAAGCAGCTCAAATATGAATCCTTTTTATTTGTGGGTATAATCAAAGATGGATAATTTTCATAAAAAACCTTCATTGATAAATTAAAAATCCAAACTTTATGATAAAAAATTAGATCTTTAAAGAAACCCACAAATTAACAAACTAAATTCTTATACAATCACCAAACGAATATAATCGATTAACCAACGTAGATCATAAAAATCGAAACGAATAACATGAAATTGATCGATGATTATTACCTCTGGCCTCTTTTCGCCATCGCTGTGTCTGTGTGTGTTTCAAATTAGCTTTTAGGGATTATATGAAGATGATGATGATGAATCGATTAACAATGATAAGAGGTGGAGGAGGGTAGGACACGTGTTGTAGAGGTGGAGGAGGGTGGACACCTGTTGTACAGATGGAAGCGGCGAACTAACGTGATGAAAGGAAGACCCACGATGACATTGGACTGGGCTAGGTAAAAGCCCAACAAAACCGGGTTAAAGCCCAGTAAGGGCACGGATTCATAGGATATGACAAGATTTAAACTAGAGATGAATGTATATATTCTTAGTTAATTTCTAACTATTTGTATGATTCAATCACTACTTGACTAAGAATGTTCATTCCTAATTAGTGTTATCATTTATCAACCTTCAATTATTAGTTTGTTAATTTCCTTATGACATCTCACTAAATTCATTATATATATTGATGAATAAGTGTAATTCTAGCTTGAAGCTTGAAAATTATACATTATTCAATGAGTTCTAACTTGGCTTCCAAACAAACAAAAAACATACTATTGGCCAGACAAGAAATGCTGTAAATTCCGAATGCAAAAATGATTATCTTCTTTCAATAAATCTGAAAAAAGTTATTAATTTATTTGTTGCTCGGCACTAAAAACTCAATCTAATTTAATCGGAGACATGTTGTTTAGAGCCAAGAAAGAATATGAAGTATTTGTGAACAAATTATATAGTAAATACGGATTTATTATGTGATGTTTGGAGTATCGATCATCACATAAAGAAAAGCCGATTATAAAATTAAATGTTTGACGAAAAGACAAGATGGAGTGTTGAAGTATAAAGCTTTACAATATGCTACATGAATCTAATGCTAGATTTTATAACATTCTTTCACTAGATGTAACAAAGGATCTTGTTAGGTGTCTTGTTGCTTATTTCATTATTGTCATCAAATCTAAATACGAGTGTTCAAATCTTGAAAAAGAATATATTATGCTCTTTATATATCGACATACTGAATCAATTTTTTAATAAAGTAATGTATTTAATTAACAGTATCAAAAATTGTACAAAGGTTTATTTAAGGATGAACATGCAACATGACCTTTTTAGTGCTTGTTGTTATTTTGAGAATTTGAAGATACAGTTAAAAACACACCATTTGAATCTTGTTAGAGACATTTACCGGCTCAACGAGTCATTATCGAAAAATTGTTGTATTTCCCAATGAGTTTAAATGGAATCTTTAATTTGTAAACCATATGATTACAAGGACATTTGGCACCAAAAATGTAAGGATTCATGGCATGTAACTCAATCTACATGGCTCATCATTATCCATCCGATCAATAAGATTACATTGATATATTACAATGGTGTTTTTTAAATGAAACATAATTATCAAAGGACTTGAAGCTAACGAAAATCGAACATGAGATTTTTTTGAAAATCTTAAAATTCACTATCTTCTTCAATAAAAGAATGTTGTCTATGTGTGATTTTCATTATAGTTATAAGATGCACATATTCTCTTATTGTTTCGTCAAAAATAAACTGAAAATCGAAAAGGTAATCAAAACGAACTTAAAACCAAACCCATATATGTGATTCGAGACATGTTTGTTCAAGAAAATGGAAGCTTTGCATCATTAAATGAACATATGATTCTATAAAACTTGATCTATCACGCTCATGCCATTTGAAGAATATGAGCAAGTTAAGTTTCCTTTATTCTTACTATTTACATGATAGGTTAAATCAAGCATATATTGGCTTTCAGGTTTTAGAGATGGTACATACTTTTTGAGAAAGTTGATTAAAGCTTATTAATCGAGCTTATTGTTTTGGACCTCCGAAGTTACAAATGGTATTATAACTTGACTATTCTCTTCGTGTGTGGTAAACTTGAGTTGTAGATCTCCTCTAAAAACTGATTACGGATTTGTTTTTTGTTTCTTTTGTAGTCCTTATGAGAACGTTACATATGAATTCAAGTGAGCGGACGAGAATGTTATAATTAGTCATGTATACGGGATCGAGCTCATAGGAAACTTCAACATTCTCAACCATACATATCAATTCAAGAATTAGAACAAGTCAAGTGCCCTAATTAGTTCTTACTATTCAAGTGATTGAGAATAGCGCCATTAGTATATTTTAGAGGTAAAAAGTCGGGGAACATATTGAATCTTTCGCAATGACTTTGGCTAGAGAATTGGTCATTTCTACTGCCCTACAAATCTTTGGGAACAAGTGAGTGAAAGCAACTTTGACAAGAACCCATTATCATAATTGACCTTTTGTTTAATCGGCATTTTTCATTTTAATATACTTTTGTTCTATTCTTTGATCAACTTTTTCTTCGTATGTTTCATTTTAATTGAATGAAAGAGATGATGAGATTACATTGATCAGTAGAGAGTTGACAATCATATACTAATTATGTTTGAAGTTTGATGTTTGTTGGTGGATATTCACAAAATTCATAATCTTGTTAAGATTAATATGAATTTAAACGCTTGTTTAATAGCACTCTTGGTTTTTTAAACAGTCAAACTAATTAAAACTAACTGATAATACGACTACGACAAAGTTTAAAACCCTTACCCAAGTAACTGAAAAACATTGATACCGGGTTAGAAGCCCGTTTGTTTAAATTAGGAATACTAATGATTGCCATGAGCCCATGAACATATCCTTTGTGTTTCATGGTATTCATACATATAAATAATAGTCAAAACATTATTAATTTGAACGAAATTGAAGGAGACGAAAAGATAGTTGTTTAGTCAAGGTAAAAATTGGTAGTCTCATATAATTGTGACATTATTGTTTCATAGTGGTTGCTTTATTGTGCTGTAAAGAAATGTTTGTATACTGTTGAATCTTACCATAAACTTTTGACCATGCAACCATCATAAAAAGGGATTGATGTTTTCATTATTTGATCTTTTCTCAAAGATTTAATACCTAGATTGATTTATCTAACAAAGTTATAAAGTTCAAAACGACCGTCTCCTTCCCTGACTCGGTAAACGACGTGGCACATTAACAAGACGATTGTTCTTAATTCATGGAGACGACCAGTGAGTCAGTTTAATAATGTTAATGTTGCGTTCTTGAGTTTTAAATCATAAAAGTTCTTGTTGGAGATTAATGTCTAAAAATGAAATCATCTAAAACTGTTTGTCTTTGTAAATCAAATATTTTATAATGTCGTGAAATTTTATAATCGTTATGTTTTGTTTTAAATTTATAAAATGTTTTGATCACATAACAGTCTTGTATTCCGTCTAGTTCTCTTTCTCTAACTTTAACTAGCATCAATTATTTCTAGTTGTGCTATAGCTTTGCAGAAACGACATTAAAGAACAAATCTTTAAACAAGAACTCGAGTTAAAATGTAACAACTTAGCAAATCAGCAATCATATTTAAGGGATAACATAATTCTTAATGAAACATTTGATAAATCCTCATCAAACAATACGTAATCCCCTCATCCAATATTGTCATCCTAATCTAGAACACCATTGTTGAGAAGCTCTTCACGTTACCCTCCTCCACTTGGACCCTAACCGACTTTGACCAGTTTTATATAATCTAACGTACCGAGCCCATTTAGACCGTACCCGTTTTGGCCAATTACCCAAGCCAACCTAGCCTACTTATTTTCCTTAAGTAATGGTGTTTAGTCCACTTACATGAACCTCTACTTATATTAATAAAGGCGGAGCCAAAATTTTATATTAGAGGGGGGCCGTTATGTATTATCGAAACAATAAATAAAATGTAGATTGATTTGAGGAGGCTCGTTATGTATTTTTTTTATGTTAGATTTGGATTGGAGCTAAAACTTTTTAAAGAAATTAGGCTCGTTAAGTAGGACCGAGCACCCTTCAGTCCCCTTGTCTCTGCCAACTCCAACTCCAAAGTATCATTACATTTGAACATAAAGTTGTTTCACGGTGGATTTAATCAAAGATGATATAAGTGACATCTCTTCAGATAACATAAAGTATTAATGATCACTAATTAGCGAATACTAATTCAAAATAATTTCATTTGGGCAATTCAAAGATAGATTGGCTAATACATACGAAGTGTTACAACAAATATACTCAGGAGATCGTTCAAGGTTTTCTACAAATATAAGTTTCAAAAAGTCTAAATCGCAAATAAAAATTAAAAAAATACAGCTGCTCAAAGAGCTAGAGTTTCGTTAGAATAGGCTTATGACATAGTAAGTAATTATACTTATATAGTCACAGAAGCACCCACCCATCAAGAGGAATTAGAGTAAAACCGACAACAATGAAGCACAAGCATAGAAAACAAGATTCATCCGATTGAATTTCTGATATGTATGCAGAATAGTCCTAAGTACGTTAATTACATTAATGATTATGATTATAACCATTAACAGATCAAACGTCTCTAAAACAAAGGCCTTTTTATTTGCTAATCAAGCAGTCAATTTTATTACTAGCTACTGTATTAGTTAGCACTTGCAGTTACGAACAAAGCCATTTGATTTCCATCTTTTCAATGGAGTCATCAGTATATTATATACACCCAAATATCTAAAGCAATAATAATCAGCTGTAGGCGTTTCTAGATGAATATAGGTTGTTATCATATTTACATCCTGAAAACTTTAACTATGATCGTCTAAAACAGAAACGAAATCTGCAGAGCAGCAATTGTTAATCGACTCTAACGATTTCATCAGTTACATTGCTAAAACTAAAGGCAAGAATAAGCTAAAAAGCAAGTTCTGCAACAAGGATAACGATGAATTCATGTCTAAACATGATGTTAACGGCAAATTTACACACCTTGAATACCGATAGAACACACAACCACCTTAGATACACCTAGAATACGATTAGAACAGAGACATTGGTAACCAATATCTTAAAATTGCATACTGAAAAAAAAGATGAACTTATCAACATAATAAGATCAATAAACCTGTTACGGATATACGATTACCCTCATCTCATTCTAGTTTATATTTCAATACAATATCAAAACTAAATGGTTACTATAACGAACAATGCCACATTATCTTAAATCAACAATCACCATTCTCCGTTGCAACGAAACCTAAACCCTGTCTACCACTTCTATTACTAAACTCAACAACTTTAACGTCTTCTTTCGCATTCTTCCCAATCCCTCTCCCTTCAACCCACCCATAACCTTTCAAATACGCAGCCGCGAATTCATTAACCGAAACATCATCAAACTCATCCAATCCATTATGATCAGGTAATCTCTTCAAATCACTTTTCAGCTTCATTAACATCAACCGGTCAATCGCAGACATCGATTCCGCTTTCGAATTCTTATCAGAAGTGGTGACTTTTTTGGTACGGAGATTGAGACCGTAGGTGATGGAATTGACGGTGGAATTTGGGTTCCATTGATTGGGAATTGGGGGGATTATGATGGGGGTTTCGGAATTGGTTAGGGTTTTGGATGGGGTGAATTCTGTGATGAATTGTTTGTTTTGGGATTGATTTTGTGAAGAATTTGTGGGTTTTGATGATGATGAAAAGGAGAATGATACTTTTTTCATGGTGGTGGTAGCGATTGCCGATTTGTGTCGCCGGAGAAACAGCCGGAAGTAATTATTTGGTGTTTCTTTTATGCATCAAAATAAAGTACTCCATATTTGAGGTGGCCTGTTCAAAAAGATCGCGAAAAATTGGATCGGTGTTGGACCGAAATAGAACTGAATCGTATAATTTGGTGTGATGTCCACTAAATATCCATAAATCGGTCCTTGGTTCAGAACCGGATCAAACCGCAGGTCCACTCGAGAAGAACCGAATCGAATGCGTAACTTGCAACTTTTCTTTTTTTTTTCTTTTCTAGTGGATGTTAATGTCTTTAATTTTGTTGAGTTTCGATTTCTTTGCTTTAGTTTTGGTCCAAAACATTTTATAAGCTGTAATAATAAAACGTAGTTTCAATTACATAACAATTTGTATTACATATATGTATCAAATTTTATACATTTAGTTAACTCACATGTCAACTTCGCTAGAAAAAAAAAATCGATTTTTTATAAGATTTAAATACCACATTTGTTAAGGCACGAAATAAATATAAGGAAATTAAAATTAATTTAGATATTATTTTCAAAAATTTTACTTAGAAAGAAAGAGACTAAATATTTACAAGATATATCGGTTTTGGACCGAGAACCGATCGGACCATTTTGAACAGAACCGAATGTAAAACCGATATTTTCAATCCGATTTTCAATCCAAAATATTTCCATTTCCAAATTCCGATCCGCTCCAGTTCGATAGGTTCTGAACCGTTGAACACCCCTATGTGTTTCCTTTATGCATCAAAATAAAGTAACCCATAGGTTGCGTTTAGTTAAAGAAAACATTTTCTAATTTTCCATTTTTAGTTTTCAAGAAAATAAAAAAAGTTTTTTTCTCTAGAAAACCTTTAAAAAGTTTGAAAACGTGTTTAGTTGTCAAATGAAAAATACAAGGAGTTTTCTATTTTAGAAATGGAAAATAGTTGGAAAACTATAAAAGTGAGTTTTCTAAGTGTAATTATAAATTAGAAAACTCGTTTTCATAAAAAATAATTTAAAAAAAATCACATTTTAACAAGTTTTGTGTTTCCTATGTTTTCCTTTTCTTCTTCTAAACACACCCATAGTATCTCTGAAATTTCCCCAAAAGTCCAAAACTTCCAAACGCTTGCATTTCGGAAATAAATGGCGAAAAAGGGGCAACTTTGGGACGATTCCGTTCTCGTCAAAGCTCTAGATGACGCCATCTCTAAATACAAGGTCTATTTTCTCTCTATTTATTTACAAAAAATAAATAAAAATACAGTCTACTTGTATGTATGTATTGCATCACACTAGGCAGAATCAGGTGAAATTAAATGGAGTAAAACGCATAAAATTGACTTAGTTTATGTGTTACGCACTTACGCTCTAGGGAGCGGGTCGTTGAGTCGGTCTGGAGCATAATCTCGGGATTGTCTTTCACATATTGTCCTAGTGTGTGCAGGTTATCAGCAAAGCACTACGGCGTTGATTGGCTATCACTTAAGTTTACGAAATATTTGTTTATCTCAACCAAACCAAGTATAAGACCTTATGACAATCAACAATGAATATACTCAACATAAAATGTAGACAACGTTTAGCATGTATTTAAAGTGCAAAGGTGTGAGTTAGTCAAAACTTCAGGATTAATATTAACTATCAACGCCTTTTCTTTAGATAATGCATAAAATCGGAGGTGACAATGGTTCTCTTACGGAAGAAAAAACTGTAAAAGGTACAGAGGAAATTGCACCTAACGTCTTTGATGGAAGTAATGAAGCTAAAAGGTGAGTGTGTGTGTGTATAAAATAAATCAAATGTTCGTATATCTATCTTTGAGGCTGATAAGTGACTCTTGTTGTTTGTGTATAGTTCATATGTCGAGACAGATAATAACATTACAGATGTGCCAAAAACTACAACACGTGCGGTAGAACCTGCATATCCTTTGGTAACTGAAAAATGTACTACAGAAGTCGTTGAACAACATGTTAGTCCATCAAACGGTAATCAGGTTCAAGAAACAGATACTCCGTACGCTTATGCAGAAAGTACAGAACAGTATAACGTTTTACTCAACCAATATAATGCTGTTGAGGAACAACGACAAAACGTTTTAAAGCAACTTTACCAATATGGCAATTGGGACTATCAAGGTTACGATTACGGTCCTGCTTATGATTCACAATACCATTCTGTGTCTGCACCCCAAACTTCTGAACTGCTTACATGCTCTTGTCGTCCCTACGTATGTCCGTACTCAACTGCCCCACCAGCAGTTTCTTCTTGTAAAACATGTGTTGTTAGTACAGTGAAGGGAACCTCGGTTTCTTTACAAGATGATGGTTTTATTAAAGCAGCAATGGGAGCGGTGGACAAAGCGATTCATTCATATAACAACGAAACTTCTGGCATACCTGATGTAGTAGATCAAGGTCCGCATGTTTCTTTAGTGACCATTAATTTTATTTCCAATTTCTACTTTTCATTGTTAATATTTGCTCGTACCATTAAAATTTGTGTATTAGTTGCAGAGGAAAAGAAAGAGCAAGAAGTAGCGACGACGTCTCAAACGGATCTTTCGGTTGTTTTGAATGCTTGGTTTTCTGCGGGCTTCTATACCGGAAAGTAAGTAGTGTTTCATGCTCTTTTCATACATTCCCAACTTCTTATGTTTCATGGATAACTACATGGCTAACTATTGTATTAAGTCGTTCCCTAATTTTAACCCGGTAATTTGTAACTGGTGTAACCTTGTTGTTTGTGTGTGTAGGTATCTCTCAGAGCAGGCTTCTGCAAAGAAATAACGTCTTCCTAAAATATAAATCTCAGGATCTCGTTTGGCTTTATACTAATTATAAGAAAAATAGGCATTGAAACTATGTCGTTGTGGCTTAAATGGTGGTGCAATTTTGCGAGAAACAGGGGCAGCATTTCCTGAACATGATCTGTTTAGCTCTGTGTACATTATCTTTTAGTTAATTCCAGTTTTATCTTCGAATTCATGCAGTTATGTTGAAACGAGATGTATTTGGATTTTGGAAGTTTTGAGTTATGAAATATCATGCCGTATCTAGTGTTCTAGTTATTCGTTTGGATGCATTACGTATGTAGTTAGATCTAACTTCTGAGTAGTAATATTCGTCTTAAAGGTGACACCTTTGAAAGTTTTAGCTAACCATGGAACGCATCGAAAGTTAACGTAAGTGTTTGCTAATGTGTGATATCTTTTATATCATTTTGTTCAGAGGAATTAGTTGATTATTGAATCAGTTAAAATAGTAACTGTTGCATATTTTACTGATTCCACTGATCTTCGGAAAAATAGAAATTAAATAAGACGAGATAAGAAACTATGTTGGTAAATAAAGGCTCTACGAAGATTGCATCTTTGTATTGCATTATAATTGCAGTAGTCAACTTCATACAACATTATGCAATACAATAAATACACGGCGACATATATATATACTAATACGTATTCATAAACTCTCACACACGTTTAGGTACTCAGACTTTAACACCGGCTGCAGCTTGCTTGATTTGGTCGATTGTGAAAACGCCAAAGCAATCATCATCTTTTACTGCATTTATTGCAGCAAGTGCCACATCATCAACACTAACTGGAGGAGCCAAGATTATATCAGAAGCGGGTAAAGAACTTAAAGGTTTGGTGAAGCTTGCGGTAGCATTGAGAATTCTTTCAATTGGTTCGCCTATTATATCAAGTGGGATCTCGTAATCACCCACCTTTCTTTTCCCGTATATAAATCCAGGTCTTAGTATAACACCTGCATAAGTAAAAAAATCTCGACTTGTTTAAGTTTCTTTACAAGATTTCAATGTTTTTCTTTCCTTGAAATATTTCATACCAGAACTCGGGTATTTGGAGAGAACCTCAGATTCGGCCTTTCTCTTTCCTGTAAAGTATCCAGACGAAAGTAAAAAAGATGGTATGTTATAGTCATGCACTGAGATCAAGACGAACTTAGGAATTCCTGCAAGAAAAAAAAAAGGAACATGTTAAAATGTGACGTTACATAGTGCTGTTATCATAAACAAGAAAAAAGTATTGTACCATATTCCTTAGCAGCAGTTACTGAAACAATGTTTGCCTCGCCGTTAATTCTTTGCATTTGTTCCTCACTACCGAAACCTCCTAGAGTTGAAATCACTGCGGTAGCACCAGGAAGTACTTCATCCCAATTTACATAGAAGACGTCTCCTGCAAAGTTGAACAATAAGCCATAAACCAAGAAAGAAAAAGAACTACTGAGGGGTATATTAGGTATTTGATATATAGTACCAGTGATCCAAGTCACTTGATCTTCCCATGAATCCTGGCTATTTGGTCGTCCCGACCTGAAATATTTTATTATAAAAGGTTAACACCATAAAATATGTAATTTGCCACTTCTTTGATGATTAATTAAAGAAACTCGTGCACCTGCTTAGGCTTATAACTTCAATGCCCTTTGATGTTGCAGCTTTGCATATAGCCGAACCAACAAAGCCACTGCCTCCCAATACTACAAGCTGATAAAAAAAAAAAAGCAACAGTAAGTCCGTAATGAGATTTACGTTTAAACTGCTTGATTTGATTTATTTATGTGTTGAAATAATTATAAAACTTAATGAAATGAAATAAATATTCTGAGTCAGTATCTGTACCCTCTCAGGTTTAATATTTGCTTCAACATCTATTGTGAAAGAGTTGGTGTCTTTTACGCCTGCATCCGTATAGCTGCATTTGACACCAAACTTTGAAAATCTGCAGAACAAAACAATCTTCGTAGTTAGTATTAAAGAACACGAAATTGGTAATATAAATGCAAAAAAAAAAACCATTATAAACACACTTTTTGTTTACAACTAGTAAGAGTAATGATTTTTATGCAACGAAAACATAAGTACCATGCTTCAAAGATTCATTCATTCTTTTTACAAAATCTCCAAGCGAAATAAACAAAATACATTTTCAATATCCTTAACTAAGCAACTACGTCTGTTTGTTCGATCTATAAGTAAAATGTAACATCAATTCACCAAACCAAAACCCGCTTCAACCGAATAACTAAAACACATTATATGTTCTACAAATTCACCAACACAAACACAATTAACAATACTTCACATCTAAACAACAAAAATCAAACAAAAAACAACAAATTCAGAAAACCCACAAATGTTTTGATAAAAAGCATCAAACTTTACAAGAATTATAAGAAAACTGACCGATTGATTTGAGAAATGGGGTTTGAAAATTGGGATTTAAGAGAAGAAGGGAATATGGGTATTGTTGATTTTGGAGAAGAAAGGGGTCTGGAAATGGAAGCAGCGTATGATAGCGATGAACAAGACATTTTTTATTTTTGTGTTTACAGAAAACAGAGGTTTTTTGTGCGTGTTGTTGTTGTTGTGCTGATGATGCTCAGTCTGGTGACTGGTGTGAGTATAAAGACCCATACAATACAAATTACTTTCTTTTTTAGTTACCCCTTAAAAAAAAGTTGTAAACTATCGGGAGTCGAGTCAAGTCGAGTATCGTCAAATTTAAATTTGATTTGGTTATTAAAACTTGTCATCGAACTTGATTTGAGCTTGATCAAGTTTTAAGCTCGAATTTCACTCGATTATTAAAACTTTGAAACTTGACTCGAGCTCTTTTGATTATATATTTCAAGTTTAAATTCGATAAAAATATTTTATAAGTCGATCTTGAATATTCTTTACTATATGTTTTTTTTAAATGATGAATTAATTTTATAGAAAAAGATGATAAAAGAAAAAATTGTTGATAACCGACAATATCAATTGGTTAAATACGGCTTGCCCTTATGACAATGTATAAAAGATAATGACGAGTTTTGCTACAAATCCACCCACTCAAAAAAGTGTTCATGTACATTAGGAAAGTAGGAAGTATGGTCGTATTATAAAAATATATATTTCAAGAATCAATTAAGATATGTATTTAAAGGTTCGTCTTAAAATTATAGATTTTGTAGCTTATAGAGTTTAAACTTAATTTTATGATTAAAAATTTTAAACAATGTTGACTACAATTTCACAACTAAACGCAACTCCATGAAAAATCTTGATCAAGTATTAAATATTTTAATAAATTTAATTCTATAGTACAACTTAAATGATATTTAAATTAAAGTCTGAAAATCATTATGAGTATGAGATTTATAAAGAGAAGCTTTATAAACTTGTTCCATTACATTTAAAGTATAAAACCCTATTAATTATGTAAAAATGATTATGATATTTAGACTACGCGGTGTGGCTCGTGATAGGGGCTTATCACGCCACATATACATCAATAACGCCCCACCTCCACTCCGGTGGGGGCGTTATTGCTTGAATTTGGGCCACGACGTGAGCAGAAAAACGCTGTGGTGAGTGAGAAGGGAGGCAGCAACGGTCAAAAAAAGGGACGTTGCAAGAGGCAACGGGCAAAACAAACCAAAACCCAAATCATCCTCTATAAAACCTACACAATTTTTATAAAAACAACCACAAACCATCCAACTTTCTCCTACAAAATATATAACATTCTCTCACAATTTTATACAAATTCTACATCAAATGGATCCCAACAACAATCAAAACAACCCCAACCAATGGTTCAACCCTAACCAATTTCCAAACCAATTTCCAAACCAATTTCAAAACCCCAACCAATATCAAAACCCAAACCAATTTCAAAACTTTAACCAATTTCCAAACCCTAATCAATATCCACAATTTTACCAACAAACTCCACCACCACAAAGACCATCCCAAGACCCGGTATACCAAGGAGGGTCGTTCCAACAATTGCTTAACCTCGGCGATTTTACACAAGTGCCTCCATTTGACGTTGACCGTAACCGCCAATTGGTCGATTCCGAAGACGATGACGTTGTTCCGGAAACTCAACCGGAAAGTATACCGACCCGTGGGAAGAGGCGACATAAGAAGAAGGAAACCGAATCGCAAAGAGGCAAAACCGAAAAGAAGAAGTGGACCGAACGGGAAGAGGTGGCACTTGCTTCATCATGGTCGTCGACATCTGAGGACCCCATCTTGGGAAGAGATCGAGCTTCACCACTTTATTGGACAAGTGTTCGCGAAAAATTCTTCCACAAGATGCGTCAAGAAGATCCCGATTACGCTCGTACCAACGACATGATATCGAGCAAGTGGACCGACGTACAAAGAAAAGTCCGAAAATTCAACGGAATTATGCCACAAGCCCAACAATCTAGAACAAGCGGTCAAAGTGATCAACAAGTGGTCGAACATGCTATGGAGATATACCGCGCCAAAATGGGAGTGGCTTTCCTACATTACGCGTCTTGGGATATATTGAAAAAAAGCCCGATTTGTCAACATGTACCAACTGTTGGAGGGTCCTCAAAAGCGCGCAAAACATCGGGGTCTAGTACCCCCTCCACTCCCGCCACTCCCGCCACTCCGATATCGCCTTTTGCTTCATTCGATCTCAACGATGATGATGATGATCTTCAGTTGGAGGAAGATCTTCCAAGACCGGTTGGTAGAGATCAAGCAAAAGCAAAAGCGCGCAAAGGAAAGGGCAAAGCCGCTGCTTCTTCTTCGAGGGCCGAAGAATCACTCCAGTTGATGACACAAAAGTTCGGGGAATTTACTGAAACTGCTCAAGAAAAAATGCGATCAAAAGCATTAAAGACGATCATGAAGGACATTAGTCATCTCGAGGAGCCTTATCGAAGAATAGCGGAGCTCGAAAAGAAAAGGCTTATCGAAAAATATTTTTCGGATATGTAGTATTTTTTTTTTTATTGTAGTATGTTTTTTTTTTAATAAATTGTATTATGTTTTTTTTTAAATAAATTGTAGTATGTTTTGTTTTTATTTTTAATAAAAATACATCTTTTTAAATTTCATTTATATAAAAAAAATAATAAAAATACAACTTTTACAAAATAATCTCTATCACTCCACATCATCATCACCCACACACAACCACTCCACCCATTTTCTATCACTCCACATCATCACACCTTTTTTCCTAAAATCACAATCTTTTTCCTACAAATCACCTCTATCACTCCACATCATCATCATCCACACACAACCACTCCGCATAGTCTTACAATTCATGGCATCATCGATTGTGTTCACTCTCTTATTCCAAATCCTTTCGATACACATATATGCCAAACTTTAAAATATGTAAACGAGCATCCGACAAACTTTAACCCAATTTGGATATGTGGTCTTGAGATTTAAAAAGGTACATTTAATGCCGCAACATTATATCAATGTGACTTAATATGTTTTAACATATTTTGCACTATGAGCAATTTTCATCATATCATAAATTGAAGGACAACATCAATGTGACCTAACATGCCAAATGGGGAAATAATAAATACCGATCTAGGTTTCATCTTCACAATTGTACTAAGTTGTGTACGAGTGAAAGCGGGACACAATTTGTAGTTAACAAACAATGGACTAAATTTGTAAAGGTTTTCCATTCAACATTTTAAAACGTGAATTATTTAGGACGCCAGTGTGTACATGTAAAGTTTTGTCAACTCATAACCACACATACCCCTTAATATGAGCGTGTTGATTTTACCTATTTAAATGCGAATGTAAAATCACTTTCGACTCAAGTAAAAAGCCGTCCTTAATAAAACCCGAAAGAACACATCAAGCAAAATATGATACTTGTTTTAGATTCGTGCAATAAAAAGTCAGTGAAATGGCATATAAATGAACATTTTACAATGTAGTGGACAAACAAAATGTTACAAAGAATATGGACATTAAACGGCTTTCAAAAGGATGATTGGTGTCATAAGTTTAAATATTTTCAGTGTAGTGCTAAAATTATTTTTACATAGAATATGAACATTAAACGACTTTCGAAAGGATGCTTGGTGCAAACGTGTAAAACATCCATTAATATTTTTCTTTTATCGTTTCCTATATCCTTACACATGAGCATCATGTGAGTCGAGTTTCGTGACAAATAATGTTAGATGACTTGCAAAAAGAAACTATAATTGAAGTGTTTTAACACACATACATAGATAATGAACTCATGATTAATATTTACAACCTTTTGTCTATTATATAAAAGAAATTAAGAGTCTTTTAAGCAACAAAAACTTCTTAAAAAGTTTCAAAAACCAAACATGTCAACAATCTGAATTGATGATGTATCATTGGTGAGCCTTAAAGAATTCTTTCAGATCTCACCAATAGTACTTGTCAAAATCCAAAAGTCCATAGTTGGTACTCAAAAAGGAATAATAGGAAAACTCATTATCCGAGGATGACCCTTTTTAACCAGCGGATCAAAAGATAACTTTCGGTTAGATAGTACAAAGTAACGAATTGGCTAACGGATAAGAGCATTCTCATCAAGGAGACATGTTATTATCCGAATATCATCCACTATAAATACTAAGCTCACAACTCATTTAAAAGGCAATCAAGATTCACAATAAACTCTTTTACTTTACATTCAAATTTTCCCTCCTACTCTTCAATTACTTACCCTCACATACGAGGTAAATCAAGGAAATTTCCCCCACCCGATTTACTCGGTTCGTTTCCATATTGCAGTGACAGAGTGAGATCAAGATTGGAGATAGCCTGAGGGTCTTCTTTGGATCAGGAGCATCGAATCCGAACCTTCAACCCCTAGTGTTAGCTGCATTCTGATATCGCAACATTAATAAATCGATTTTAAGATATCAGGCTAGTAGCTCGATTGACATTTTTGGTTTCACTTATGAAGAACCATATAAAGAAAAACCAATAATACATATTATACTAAGTCAATAATGGCAAAAGTAGTTTTTGAAAATCAAAATGGTTCAACTCCATAAATCGAGTTGAAGATAACAAGAGGTTCAAAAAGGGATATGGCCCATGCAGGTCTCGAATATTGCTCTAACCAGCTGATCTTTTTGGAAACGGCAAATGTTAGTACAATGTTGCTACTACTTTCATTTTACTTTTAATTTAATAATATTAATTTAATTAAACAATAGATTTAATTAAAGATGTGAATGAACCGATCTATTCGAATTCGACTCATAAAAATCACGATTCGAATCGAGCTTGAACATAACATAAAGCTTGTTTATTAAAGGAGCTCGAGCCGTACACCAAACCCAAACGAAATTTTATTTATATAAAACATAACAAAGAAAGAAAATATATACATAATATAATAAATTATATATGTTTTACTTAAACGAGTCAAACTAAGTTCGAACTCAAACCTTAGACAAGTCTTACACGCCGAGTTCCAGATTTATATAACGCTTAAAACGAGCGAAGTTTGAGCTTAAGCTTTTATAAACTTAAACCGACCTAACTCAAGCTCGACTCGGCTCGTTTACGCCTTCGTTTATTATCAATTTGACTCCATTGCCTAACACAAGTAAACGCAAATCAACAACTGCAAATCACTGTGTGTTTTTGTGTGTGAAAAAAAGAATGGGGAAATCGCCGGCGACGACGACAACGAAGGATGACGCACAAGCTTTGTTTCAATCTCTCCGATCTGCTTATTCCGCTACTCCTACTAATCTCAAGGTTTTCCTTATTCTTCACCTAGATCTATTTTTTACCTAATTTATCCAATTTCATTTCTTAAACCCTAATTATTCATATTTATTTCATCTAGCTCATAGATCTGTACGTTGTGTTCGCTGTTTTCACCGCGTTGATTCAGGTATTCATTTCAGTTATGTTTTACTGTTATTATATTCAGATTGATTTGTAATTGTCTTTATGTGATTGAACAATTAATGTAGTAGTTGATTTGGATCTCATTAAAATTTTAGTAAATTACTGCGCCGTTTTGAAATGTAGATCGATCGTATTGTTAGTTCGTATAGTTCTGTTTTATCTGTGTATGAATATAAACTGTATGTAAGGATTATGTGGTTTGGTTGACGGAATTCGATTTGATTTAGTTAAATCGTCTTGTAAATTTGTTTGTAATATGTAAATTTGAAAGACTTGGCAGTTGGCACAGTTTATTGTCTTCTGTTGGAATTTTAAACGGAGACTCTGAAAATTAGTTTTGATTCCGCTCTTGATGAGAAAATGAAAATGCAACAACAACATATTCAGTTTGAGTTTTTTTTATTCTCTAGACGAATGTTGTGAAGGTGTTAAGTAGTTTGAAAATGGATTCTATTAAAGTTATCAATTTTGTGTAGTACAAAAGATTTAGTTATTGTTGATGATGATGAACATATTAGTTAATTATAAGTAATGATCTTTTGCTCCTTTCACGGCACTGCTTGTCCTAACGATGATAAATGATATTGTTCATACCTTAGAGAAGTCCCCAAACACCTTTGTTTCTCTTTGCATAATAAGAACGGAAACCACTTAAGAAACTGCTAAATAACCAAAACGAATGATGTATGTACTTTGTGACTGTAACTATTTATGACTTAGAAAAGTATAAGCAGTTGACTGCTTACTAAGTAGCTAAATAGTAATTCACTGCTATGGAAAACTGATTGCTTTTCTGAAGTAGAAAAACAAGGATATGCAACAACATTTTTATATGCCGTTTATCTCAGTTTTCTTTTTAATTAAAATTTAACATAAAGCTTTTTGTGTTTTGTTTATTACTAGGTGGCTTACATGGCAATAGTTGGGTCGTTTCCTTTTAACTCTTTTCTCTCAGGCGTGCTTTCTTGTGTTGGCACAGCTGTCTTAGCTGGTAAGACTAATCTTTGTTTCGTCATTATGGATGGACTTTTAACGTTTTCAGTCCAACATATTGTCTTTTAAACTCATTGTTTCATCATTTTGGCTACAGTTTGTCTTCGTATTCAAGTTAACAAGGAAAACAAGGAATTCAAGGTATGTTGGTGGTTCCTGTAAAATAAGAACAAAATTATCTCATTAACTTATTGTGATTAACCTGAAAGTCATGCTGTATGCGTGTAATAGGGGTGGTAGAATAAGCGAGTATTGTGGGTTGGGTAATATTAAAACGGGTTGTTTCTAGTTTAAATCGGATTAATCTGGGCTGAGCCGCAGGCACTTAATCATTTCTAGTAAGTTTTTTAGGAAACAAGATGGTATATATGATTACAATATCTTTAGTATTAAAATAATAATATGAGCTTGCTTTTAATAAAGCGATTTAGGAGGTTTTATGCTTTAAAATTCATTTTGGATAAATTTTAGAGCTGTTTGACCCGCTTGAACCACTTGACCCTTTTTATTTTTGGTTAATCTTTTAAAATTAACTCATTTATCCTGTGTCCTTTCTAGTTAAAACCTTTAACTTTATCTCGTTTGACCCGCTCTTAAAAAAAAAGCATTTCACCTGGATCCTTTTTACTTGAATCTTTTAGGTTTTTCCCATTGACACATAAAAACTTTTAGCCTGTAACATCAACTTTGATCTCATTACTCTTAATTCTCTATTTTTTTTTTCTTCAGGATTTAGCCCCGGAGCGTGCTTTTGCGGATTTCGTTCTCTGCAATTTGGTGCTGCACTTGGTGATCATGAATTTCCTTGGATAAGTTGTCTTTATGACTGCATTTTGATAAGAAAATAGGAAATAGATCTCTTGGTTTCGCCTTTTGATGCCGAGTCTTGAATTATGTATTGCCAATAGCAAAAATTATCCCGAACATTTAAGTACTTTGAAACATCAAAGAATATTTACTTATAATGTAATGAGGTCCATTTATGTAGGACATTTCAATTTCTTATTTCCATTCAGTTTATCATGGTGGTCTTTTTAAATGTTCTAGGTTATGCAATCCCAAACACCCCTAAAGAGCTAAAATTATCGGAACTAAAGTTATAGACATTGTTCCAAGAATGATCTGATAAAAAATCATGTCTAAACTAAAAGAATGCTAGTAATTGATGTTTATAGACTAGTTTGTTATGAACCCCCTTTCAAGACTAAACCAAAAAGTTACTAGGGAAATCACTAGCAACACTTCATCCGAACTTTGGTTTCCAACTAAGTTGTCACATACTAACATTCCGACAAGATTTCAGACAACGACTAAAGTCTGGCAGTACCTGCTTCGGCTATTGTCCCATTAGAGACTAACAATGTATAGACAACGAATATGTTTAAAAAAAAACCCGTGTGAAACTCGAGCATCGGTTACTCTCTGTGAGATGAGTATATTATGTCTCTACTTTTTTCTTGTCGTTTTTTTTTTCCGTACCAAACATATAGTATGTTTATTCCGATGTAATCATAATCATAATATGTTACATGTATTTGTATTGTAATTTATTTCGCTTACAATCAAACTTGTTTTGAATTTCAAAACATATTTTAAAATGGATGATACCAACCTTCTTCAATCTCTTTGTCACTGACTTGATCAAAGGTGGGCTCTAAATGGACACTATTTCTCTTTTACGTAGACAATTAGCTAAACCGCGTATTTGACATGGTCACATGAGTTAAGATTAGAAAATTCTACGTACTATTTAGATTTGCATTTTTATATAAATGTAACGAATTCCCTATTTCGTTTACCATCAAATCAAAAACCCGAGTCTACAATTCAAGATTGTGAGTTCTAGTTTATGAAGAACAATTCGATGAATGGTGACGGAGATAGTGTTACAGTTGTGTTAATCTCTTCCCCACCTTGTTTAGACAAGGCGGAACCAAGCAAGGCCATATATAAGAAGCCAATGTCGGGTATGATATGTTTGGTGATAATAATATCTGTGTGTATTGTAATAGCAATATTTGGTTCACCAGACGTCCCACGAGATTATTCATTAGAGAAAAATGATTATTATTGGTCACGAATGACAACTAAGGAATACGGAATCAAGTTTTATGTGAATCCGCGTGATATGTTTGATGAGCGGTATCCTGTTGGAACTCCTGCACGGGCTTATATCGAGCATACCATCAACGTTGATTTTAAACATACATATTCCTGTTATAAACTCGGGTGGCTTATAAGACACCCGGATTTCCATGATATAATTAGCAAGCTTGAGAGCATGGCAAAACATGAAGACGAAGAATATCTTGGAATACATCAAGACCTACAAACTCCTTTTTCGTCTTTAAACGACAATTGATTTTTTTTTATTTTTTTTTTCGGTTTACTTTCTAATTTTGATTTTTTTTGAGTTTGAATGATTTGTTTGATTAGAATTTTCATAATAGATATAAGTCTATAATATAACTCTTGTTTTGAAGATGGTACATGTAACATGTTTGACTTTAAATGTTGACCAATGATATAAATAAATAAAGAGAGAATGTCACAAATCGTCCTTGTGGTTAGGCTGTTTTTCACATATCGTCCTTTCGAAGAAAAGTTAGCACCATCTATCCTTTTGTTTTTTAAATTTATCATTGGTTATCCTTCCGTCCATTTCCGTTAGATTGTCTCCGTTAAGTTACCTCACATGATAAACATGTGAGGGTAAATAAGTCATTTACCTCTCATCCCTCTTTTGTTCTTATTTTACCGTAACTTTTTAATTAACCTCCCACTTTCTTTCTCCCCTTTTTCTTCATCTCGCTCAACTTCTCTCTCTATTTTACAAGGCCAACGCCACAAAATTGAAATCATCTCGAAGCTTTTATTTTTAAACTTTGGCCCTATAACGGTTTGATTGTTGGGATCAAACCGATCCGGTGGAGTAAAATCCATAAGCGAATTGTAAAACCAATCCGGTGGAGTAAAATCACCGCTGACTCTCACACTACCGGAACCACCTGCAATAACCTTCTCCTAATCTAATCAATTTCGATGACGACGATGATGACGTGGAGTCAAAGAGAAAATCCTGGAAGAAGTCGCCATCATCCCATCCAAGCGTCTCCGTAACAAGATCGTCGGATTCTCCACTCACTTGATGAAACGTATCCAGAAAGGCCCCGTCAGAGGCATCTCGTTGAAGCTGCAGGAGGAAGAACGCGAACGCCGGATGGATTTTGTTCCAGATGAGTCCGCCATTAAGGTTGACCATATTGAGGTTGATAAGGAGACCATTGACCTGCTCGCCTCCCTTGGAATGAGTGATACGCCGGCGGTCGCGGCCACCATTCCCGGAGCTTATGGTGGTGCACGTGGTGGTGCTGCTCGTACTAGGTATTGATTCATGACATGGCCTACCTGTTTCTATGGTTTATGTTTTTCTGTGTTTTGGTATTTTAATTTCAATTTTGAACAATTTATGTCTAATGTGATACTTTTTATGTGTTTTTAATTATTAAGTTTATGTTATATGATATATACTCTGTTTTACTCTGATTTGCTCTATGGTTAGAATGAATGTCGATTTAATACGGTTTGACAACAAATAACTGTTGGGTATCAGGTGTTTTATACGTTCTGTGGCTCGTTTACTAGGTTAAAAACCTTATCGGAAATCGCTTTTCCAATTAACATCTATCCAGAAAACTATACTGCAGAATTTGTTTATGGTGGTTGTAACTTGTAAGAGGAGTAAAGAGGAGGAAAGAGGGATAAATGAATGGTGTGGGTTAAATCTTAAATGATAACACCTAAAAAGACTTATTTACCCTCATGTGACAGGCACATGGGGCCACTTAACTGATTAATTTAACAAGATTTGGACGGAAGGATCACAGACGATAATTTTAAAAAACAAAAGGATGATCTATGCTAACTTTTCTTCGAAAGGACGATATGTGAAAAACAGCCTAACCACAAGGACGATTTGTGACATTCTCTCATAAATAAAAGTACACATAAACAACAAACAAACAAAATAATTTAAGTAGTTCATACACAACTACCGTAAATAATAAAATGGTTTTGATATTGACAGCCTTATGGATTGTTAATAAAAAATTATGATATGTATAATTTGGTTTTACAATCATTAATGAAGCGGAGATCTCAAACATTTAAGGAGCTATTTTTGGTAACGAGGTATTATTTGTCCGCGCTTTGTCGGAGGGATAATCGTTAAAAGCTAAACGGATGGGAAATGTAATAACGAAAACGTTTATTTAATCAAATTTAAGGGGTTAAAATGCAAATAATTAAAGTCGATGGCCTATAACAAAAATATTATGGATATTTATGTAATTACGGAATAAAAATGTAATATAACGAGACGTGACACTATTTATTGTAAAAACTTGGTTTATAAATTAATATTAAGGAATAATATAAAACAAGTAATAATCTCTTTTTTAGGATTGTGAGTATTAATATCCATAGTAAAATTAGAAATATAAGAATGGACATTGATTCTCTCCACACTTTCAAATATTTTTACACCTTTATTGCTCATCGAAGTATTACAAAATCAACGTAGTGGTAAAATATCTGATCTCAAAAGATCTACACTCTGTTCCTAAGTTTAATGAAAAAAAAAAAAAGAATAACAATATAATTTAACAAAAAATATACTCGATAACCTTATTAATCATAACCAAATGGTTAAAATTTCCAATCATCCAACATATTGTCTTAATAACAATAACAATTTAAGTTTATAACAATTTTATATTATTAAAAGGAAAGGAAAAGAAAATAAACAGTTAGCCAGTTACATTACTTGAGTATCCAAAAATACAATCAGAGCGTCAGGTAATCCAATTCCAATCCTCATCTCCGCCAATACGCCACCAGTCTCACCACCACTTATTTAATTCCACCACCACCTGAATATACACTCACTCACACACTACTTTCTCTCTCTAAAACACACACACTACTTTCTCTCTCTAAAACACACACTCTACAACACCATGTCAATTTTCTCTCCATTTTCTCCTACTCTCTTCTTCACTACAAACCCTAGGGTTTCACTCTCACCTACCTCTACTTCTTCTGCGTCATCCTTACGCAGCCGCTCCGTTTTGCGGCGGTTTCCGTCGTTGGCGCTCTCCGGTGCTGCTAACGCCGCTGCGGAAACGGTGAGAGATAAGAAATGGCCGTCCTCGTCGTCCGGTTTGATCGGTTACTCGCGGACGTTTATTGATGCTCGTTCAGAACAAGGTGAGCGATTTCGTCTATGTTTTGTTTAAATTGTTTAAAATAATGTATTGCAATTATTTAATTGATTATGTGTATGTGTGAGCGATTTCGTCAATGTTTCGTTGATCAATTTTAACTGAAATGAAGTGATTAGTAGATGAATTTGTAGAGATTGATTGTTATGATATTTGTAATTCGTCGTTTTATGATTGAGTTTGGTAGGTTTGATCCTGTGATTGTAATTATAATGAAATTAGAGTGAATTGAGTTCTTCGGTGATCGAGGATTTGTTCGATAGTTGTGAGGTTGGATATACTTTGTTGTTGAATAGTGAATATACGTCAAGCAATTTTATATTAGCACAAACAGAAAATTCTGAATAAATTAATACCTAGATAAGAAGTAGTTTTCTGTTGACTTTGCTCATGGTAGCTAGAGCCGATGTTTCAGAGTGGTGTGGAAAATGAAAACTATAATTGTTTTTTGATTGGATGCAGCACCGTGTTTTTGTGATGTGTACTACTAAATGAACCGAAATGAACTGTAGATGAATTCTGGAGATTGATTGTTATGATATTCATAATTCATCTTTTTTTTTTTGTGCTTGCTAGGTCTGATCCTGTGATTTTAATTATAGTGAAATTAGAGTGAATTAAGTTATTCAGCGATCGAGGATTCGTTCGATAGTTGTGAGGTTTAATATACTTAGTTGTTGAATAGTGAATATATGTTTAGAGATGAGACAGACATTAAGCAATTTTATATTAGCATAGAAGAAAATTCTGAGTAAACTAATAGCTAAACAAGAAGCAAATATCTAATAGCTAGATAAGAAGTCGTTTTCATTAACTTTGCTGGTGGTAGCTAGAGCGGATGTTTCAGAGTTTCATGTTTTGAGAACCATGGAAATTATAATTTTTTTTTGATTGGATGCATCACCGTGTCTTTGTTGTGGCCTTGAAGGACCGTGGCGTTTGGTTATTAACTAAACATGTTTGTTGAATATTTTGATGCATTGGCTTGTCTTACAGATGACTTGAGTCTAGTGATTGACGCACATCATTTTCAGTGTTATTGGTGGTGGCATGAGATATTAGGATATTTTAAAATGTAAGACGCACATCAAAGCGAGAATATATTTTGATACGTTTAAGTTAGCACATCTATAACTTTAGAAAACATTCGGATACGTAAGAAACGGACATTTTTTGGTAATTCGTAACAGACAGCACCGAAGGTGCCTTTTATTTCCTTCTTTTTTCTAGTCACCCTCAGTGAGTCGATGATTTATCATCAACGCTCTAGAAGTTTAACAATTCTTGAAATAGTAAATTCAATCACTCTGTCAACATTTAACAACTGAATAATTAATTTCGATTGAGTAATAGGTAAGTTGCCCAGCAACTATTGTTTTATTGTTTCCTGATGTGAGAACCGCGACAACTGTATTTTTCTTTTAATTGGATGTATCACCTTGTCTTTGTGGTGTGTACTAGACTCCTGAATGATATTTTTAGTTACTATCTATGTATAAAGTTTTATTATCTGGATTGTAATCTGGCGTTTGGCTTGGATAATATATATATAGATATATACATGCTTTGGCCATGAAGGACCGTGGTGTTTAGAAATTAACTAATCATGTTTGTTAAAAACTTTTGGTGCACTAGCTTATTTTACCAATGATCCGAGTATAGTAGTGATGCTTATTGGTACTGTTTGAGGTTTCTGAGCCATCATATCGCTGTTTATGATTTTGTTATCTTTAACTATTTCAGTGTTGTTGGTGGCATAATAGTAGAATACTTTCAATGTAAGACCCACGGCCACATCAAAGAGAGAATATAGTATGTTACATTTAATTTAATGCATTGATAACACTAGAAATCATTCGGATACGTAAGAAATGGACAGTTTTGTTAATTCGTAACTGACAACACCGAAGGTGCACGAAAGTCAACGATCTTGAAATAGTAATTGCTTGTCCCATCTTTGAGACATCTAACAACTAAATAGCTCAATTTGATGCATTTAGTTATATTCTATAGCTAAATATTTCTGCAATTTACTTTCTGAAAAGTAGAGTTATGAACATAGAACATAAGCTATGTCTTAAATGGTAGTCAACGCATAGGACGTGATCATTAGTCTGCCAGTACTCGTTGAGAAAATGTCCCAATTTTTCAGGAATTGACGTAATTTTTTTGTCAATCATATAAGTTACGTCATCGGATAAAGTCATCAATTTCGGAGATCAATTAATTAGGTTATGTATTCATTTTAGACATCTGCAAGAAATGACGATTGCATGATTCTTCTATTTATACTTTATTTATGTAAAAATTTATAATTGTTAGATACTGTATATAGTTACCAAGTAGCGCAATGATTTATTATTGATATATTTCAGAGGTGATCTTATTAATTATGTTTATTAGCACCACACAGCGTTCATTTAATTCTTTCTCAAAAAAATTTCTGAAGATAATAAGAAGTAATGATATATGTTAATTTATAAACTTCTCATGATATGAGTAAAATCTTGTGCTTGAGTGTAAATCTCATCATACATTATTGTTGGCATAGGTATTATCTATGTCACATTGTATACTGTTAGTTTACTTTAAATTGTTTCATGCAGATCTCCTTTCTGGTATTCAAAGAGAGTTTGAAGCTGGAACACTACCTAAAAATATTGCTCAATCAATGGAGGAGCTGTATCAAAACTACAAAAATGCAGTAATATATTTTTTCTTGGGCTCTTCATATACTATTCCTTCAGTTTTAGAGTGAGTGAAATACCGCGTAGCATATGCCATTTGAATGAGTGAGAAACTGATTTCAAATTTCTGTATGTGTGCGTTTCTTTTTAATCTCATCAGAGGAAATTAATAAGAATGAGATATTAAAATCTTGTTGTAGACTTGGTTTTCCTCAGAACTTCATTAAGTTTTGGGATTTTTTTTCCAGGTTTGTAAAAGTGGAGATCCTCGTGCCGAAGATATTGTGTTGTCAAACATGCGCGTAGCATTTGACCGTATGTTCTTGGATGTGCAGGTTTGCCTAATAGATGCATGTTCATAGTGAATCATTATAACGATATGCATCTTCTCTAATTATATTAGTAAATTTGCTTGAGCCATATGATTTTTCACCATATAGATGCATGTTCATAGTGAATCATTATAACGATATGCATCATCTCTAATTATATTAGTAAATTTGCAGGAACCATATGAATTTTCCCCATATCATGTAGCCATCCGGGAACCTTTCAATTACTATTTGTTTGGTCAAAATTATATTCGCCCTTTGATTAATTTCAGGTTAGTCAACAATCTTTGTGTTTATTATCATATTGTATTCAACTATTCTCTGGACTTTTTCAGTGAGCTCCTACTCACAGTCACATTTGATTATCAGGGAATCATATGTTGGCAACGTGTCCATTTTCAGTGAAATGGAGGAACAGCTCAAGCAGGTTCTGGTCTTCACACATATTTATACATTATATGATTTTCACAGCTATTCCTGCCTAACATTTATTTTTATGCTTAAACCATCAGGGTGAGAATGTGATTTTGATCTCCAACCACCAATCAGAAGCAGATCCAGCAGTTATTGCGTTGCTGCTTGAAACTACAAATTCCCATATTTCTGAGAACATAGTAAGCCCGCTATAGATTGAAACTACATGTCAAGAAAATATGCCCTTGAGTTAAATATTTGAGTACTGTAATGCAGATCTATGTAGCAGGGGATCGAGTTATTACAGATCCTCTTTGTAAACCATTCAGCATGGGAAGGTTCTGATATACTTATATCTGTCATCTCAGTTCTCCCTTTCTTAATGTGTCATAATATGAACTTTTACACTATAGGAATCTGCTGTGTGTATATTCAAAGAAACATATGGATGATGTTCCTGAGCTTGCTGAGATGAAAAGGAGATCAAATACAAGAACTTTAAAAGAGATGGCTTTGCTTTTGAGGTATCTGCTATATTTTTCAAAAATTATGAAATTTTAATTTCCGTTTCCCTATGGGTGAAAAATCCCAATTTTTTACTTATATAATTTTTATTATGCTTTAGATAGATCATGTAGATTAATTCAGATGTTCATGCTTCTTCGTGATTTTATTGAAATTTTTTGAGGTGGCCTACATTTTGATAGAAGTCCTCGGAAGTCGGACGGACATTGGATATAGCGAGATCTAAATTAATTAATCATTTCTCATATCGTTATTCCACCTTACAAGTTCAGGCAATTTCTACTAAACAAACAAAATTGAACATGTCTGTTTGTTAAGTAGATGTAATTATTGGCTTCCTTACATACAAAAATACTTTTTTAATTATCTATGGTTTAAGCAACTTTAATATTGTTAAATCAAATCTAAATATTGAATAACTTGACCTTTTGATTTCTAGGGGTGGATCTAATATAATATGGATTGCACCAAGTGGTGGCAGAGACAGGCCAGATCCCATCTCAAATGAGTGGTCTCCGGTAAGATCTTTACTTCGAAACATTAGAAGACCTTAGGAAATGGAGTAAATGCCCTCAATTACTCTTTTTATTTTATTTTGACAACTTTGTGTGACCTTTTATTAAGTATTACTACTACTGTGAGTTGTTCAATTTTCAGCTACTCTTATCCTCTATATGATGGTGATTTTTTTGTTTAAAAAGTATTCGTGGGATAGTAGCGTTTGTCTGTTATACAACGGCTGCAATTCCGATAGTAAAGTAGTCGTTTTAATACAAAAGTTTATTGGGTCAATCCAAACCCCCATCTTGCCATCCTTAAAAAGCTTTTTTTTTTAATTCTCTGTTTGAATATAGCGATGTTCTTAACTAAATTAAATGATATCCAGGCACCATTTGATGCCACGTCTCTGGACAACATGAGAAGGCTTGTAAATCATGCTGGTTTGGTGGGACATATATATCCTTTAGCCATACTCTGCCATGACATCATGCCCCCTCCGCGTCAGGTGTGTGTTTTTGTTGGTTCAGATCTTTTCTCTTAATGGTAAGTTTGTACCTTCAAGGAAGATTAAATAAAAACTCTTGTCATATAGGTTGAGAAAGAAATTGGAGAGAAAAGGTTGATCTCTTTTCATGGCACCGGAATATCAGTGGCACCTGAGATTGATTTTCAAATAGCCACCGCTTCTTGTGGATCCCCTGAGGAGGTTGGTGTTACATAATAATAAGTACTTTTTCCTTTCAATTCCTCTGTATGAGAATTACTATCAATTGATCATACTAAATTCCTTCAAACGTTATGTGTGCACTTGATGCATGTTTGACATAATGTGATGTAAGTTTAAATATCTTTTGTTTTTATTGCAGGCCAAAATCGTTTATTCACAAGCACTCTATGATTCTGTGTGTGAGCAATACAACGTGTTACAAACTGCCATAAATGGAGCACAAGGCTTAGAAGCATCAACACCAAATGTTTCACTGTCACAACCTGTGCAATCTCTCGATTAGTCTCATTCTTATTTTGCTATTCTGTCCCAACTTGCTTTACAGGTATGCATCTATTCTTAAGATTTCTACACCGAAGCTAAATAAATATTCAGTGACTAAGATAATTTTGAAGATATTGCTATATCGTTGAACTATATATAGAATTACCATTATGCAAAGTGTCCAATTCTATAAAATGCTAAATTTGCAGACTCGTATTGATGTTGTTGATTTGTGTTTTATTTAACTAACTTCCAGTGACAAACCTAAAAGATAACAAACTCCAATATAATTTCTGTTTCCCGTAACCAGTATAGTTTTAAAGTTTGTTACCATCTATGTTCATTTAGTGTTTGTTGCCTTGTTGGTTACCCAAAACATAATCAACAGGATGGTCCTACGCTCCCAGTTAATGAACTTAAACAAATTAATGGGAACCTTAAATAGGATATTACTCTAATATTGTTTTCTTTTTCATCTTTCTAAACAGGTGAAGACTATTCTTTTTTACATGACGTAGGTGTATAGATACCGAACCATAGATCTACAAGCAAAATCTCATCAAAAATGCACAGCAAGAGAAATCGCCATTGCAGCGGTTTTTGTAGGTGTGTAGTTCTTTCGAACAATTTCAATGTTGAATGAAATCATATATGAAGGAAACCCAAATGTACAGTTGTATGTTATGTTAGCTTTAAATCTTCAATATACACATGTTGGACCTTTTAGCTAACGGCGATATATGAAACTTGCATTTAACTCCTTGCCAATGTCAATAGAGAAATTTTTAGAATCCCTACTTTATTATTGATTTTCTACCAACCTGTGTAATTATGTCTGGAGGGGTTTAGCATAACATTCACTTGATGAATTTGCATGTGTATTTGTCTCCGATCAATTTGCTTTCAGGTTTTGTTGCTTACTTTTGGGATAGTTGTATTTTTCATTTTAGAGTCTTTAAATTACTTTCGCTGTTTAGTTTTATATAACCATTTGAATGTCATCGTTCATGCTGTAAATCGGTATAGTTCTTCTATACGTTGTCGTTTTTAAAATCTTTCTATCCGTTGTCATTTCAAAAATCTTTACCGTTCAAAAATAAGTAGCAACATGTGTATAACCTGCATTTGCCAATTCTTTCATTGTTTAATTTCCCAAAAACAACATCAATTATGAAAACTATAAAGTTGTGGAAGAATGTCGAGCCATTTAAAGTGCATTTTTTCTTCTTCATAAATGACTTATTAACTTGTAAGGTATCGAAAATCACAAATCATTGTTGTGTATAACAAACTGATATTTTTAAAAGAGTTTTAATAACAACAATTTAGAAGTTGTAGTTAAGATCGGAACTTTCAACCAACAAATAATTGTTATTAGATTATTGTACTGGTAACCACAACTTCTAAAAGTCATCGAAACCTTTATAATACGGTTTTTGTAATCATATATTTATTATTTCATTTAAAAAATTAGATAAAAAAATGTTGGTTGTTCACACAACCTGTCCCAATTTTGATCCTACTTCAATTTTACTTGTTTGATAATTTGATTCAACATATCATAACACATTACCCACTTCATTGATGATCTTGTTTCAAAAGTAGGTAACAATGTTTTTAAGTTTGGATGAGTAGGTGTCCTTTTTCCTTTTACTAACTTTATGTCCATGTTCCTCAAACTGTTACCATTTACTATTCATTCTTCATTTACTTGTTTCACATATGCTTTCATTTTTAAACACTCTATTTTAATTATATATACTGGGTTAAAATTTAGTTTAACAGATAAATATAATGAAAGCAGAGGATATCAAATATTTATGGTCGAACTAAAATAAAATAGAAGCATTCATACATACACTAATTAAAAAAGGACAATAATAACAACTTTAGATTTAAATAGTTGAGGACCAAAGAAACATATGAAAATTTACTACTTCAAAATTATTGCAAATAAACTAACCAAAATGTATTAGATTATAATATAATATAATGTTCGTTTGAATAATTTAGAGGCTTACTGTGATTTTTAGTGTGTAACTACTCTTGTCTAAATTCCATCTATCTATGGTTGTTTTTATGGATGTTCTTCAAATTGTACACTTCGTACAACATTTGTATTCGTTGCAGCAATTTGTATCTTTGTAGAACCTAAAACCACTATAAACAAGGTTATAAAGATATTTAAAAATATGAAGTTATAAAATAAAGACAAAAAATAATATGTTTAATAAGCATTTTATTTGTTCAACTTAATTAACGAACCAATGTTCATTCAAAACCATTAAAGTTTCACAATAATGATAAAAATGGAAATGAAGGAACAATTGAAAGGGACTTGTTTAAAATATTACTTCCTATTATGATCCCAATGAACTCAATTGCAAGACAAACTAAAAAGAAAAATAGTAAAAACGGTTTAACTTACAGATTGAAAGCCCTTGAGACATCTGTATTTTTTTGTATATATAATATATCTCTTCCTAAGATGTTGTTTGAACTCTAATTGTTATAATTGACAAAAAAAAAAGCCATATGAAACCAACCATTTAAGTGAAACCTCTAAATCATATCATATTAGAAAAAGCTTATAACGAGATTAGCTTATCCACACTCATTTTAGAAAAGGATAAAACTCAATAGCTTATAACGCAATGCCATTTGCACTATTTTTGTCTTCGTACGAAAATTCGTAATAACGATGACCACTTTGCTATAATTATGTCACCAGGAACATAAATCCGAACATAACAAAAGAGAAAATAACCACCATTTTAGAAATGAAAAATATTTGCTCATAGTTTCATTTTAAAACAGTAGGATACATAAGATGTTGGAGGTTTTAAATTACTTGTTTTAGAAAGAAAAAAAAATGAACTTATATCTACTATGTTCAGTCAAAATTTTTATATTGTAAATTCGATATAGATTAGAAATTTAATGCCATGAAAGCATTAATCAAGAATACAACTGTATAGAAAAAAAAAAAAAAACATAATAGTTATTACTTTTGTATTATTGAATTAAAAACAACAATTTTCAAAAAATAAATAAATTAATACATACATTAAACTTATCACTTAAATCTAGAGATTTAGAAGAGATTCATATAAAACTTATAAAACAGCCAATAAATTGTGGTTTCAAATATTAAACAAACTTATGTGTATAATAACTAAACAATCTCTAGGGGTATCTAATAAAAATGGACTTTAAGCTTAGAAACCAAATCCTTGGAAATAAAATAATCTTCAAGAAATAATAGATAACAAATAATATGTTTGAAAATGAATAGGCATAAGTTTAAAATGCAAGGACTTACAAAGGTCATGACTCATTGATATACAAAAAGTCTTTAGCAAGTCAGAACGTCAGACTCATTATTTCTTTTCTTTTTATCTTTAGTTTTTATTTGCTACGTGTAAATTTTTACAACCCTACGTGACATGATATAAGAAAGCTACAAAACTTTTGAGGTTAGAACTTGTAAATAAGATAGATAAAAATGTATAATATTTCTAAAAAATGTCTATAGTTTCATCTTCTTGGATTTTCTTCCTAATGCACATTGTGTTGTAACATGACGTGAATATAACATTCCTTCAAATATATATACGTTATTACGAGGAGTTTCAGTATAAAGATATGTAGGTTAACTCATCAACTAAGAGGTTGTAGATTCGAGAGGTTAAAGTAATGAATTAGTTGAATAGGTACATTTTTAGAACAGGTCTACTGTAAAACTCGCTTAAAGGAATTGAAAGTTTGTAAGGTTCACCAACATTTTTGAAAGTTGAAACAATAAAACATAAACATAACAATAAAAAGAACAAAAATATTTACCCAAAGATCCGTTGGTGTCCCACGTGCAAAGAGTAAAGACAATCGACTTTTGTTGGAAACAAAATCATAAAGATTATTGTTAAATTATTATGAATTTAAGATCTATAATAACTATAGTTCAAAAAAAAAAGATCTATAATAACTAAATAAATGTTGTTACGGATGATTAAATTCTTGTGGACCTTTTTTGATAAAAATTAGTTAAGTTGACGATAACTTTGTATAATATAAATTAAGTCATATAATCAAAGTTACAACTCGGGTTCTTTTTTTTTACGAATAACCTGAATATTATATCCTCTTTTGTTTATTCACTTACCGTTATCCTTCATTGATAAAGTTTTTTTTTTATTTTTTTTTTAAAGGAATTGAGAAAACTTCTGATTATTTTGATAATGTATTTTAAACCTTTCAATTACTTAAAAAGTACAGTTTTTTTTTTTACTAAATATATATTATGGTCTTATGGATCCAAAGTATATAGCATTTATTGAATTATGTGACAAATAAATATAAATTTTAAGTTTAAAAAGTTGATAGCTTTGTCTTGTCTTTAAATACTTTTGTGTTTGGTTTATTGTTGGTGTTGTGTCCCAATGCTCAACTTCTTTTCGTGTGTTCAAGATAAAATATAAAAAGAAATTATACAAATATAAATATTATATAATATATTCCTCCACGTGACATGAATGAATCATGAACATATTGTTTAGGTTGTATAAGGTAAGACTATGCGGAGTGGTAAGTGGTGAGTGATGATGATGTGCAGTGATAGAGGTGATTTGTAGGAAAGAGAGTGTGATTTGTTGGAAAGATAGTGTGATTTTAGGAAAGAGGGTGTGATGATGTGGAGTGATAGAAAATGGGTGGAGTGGTGAGTGATGATGTGGAGTGATAGAGATTATTTTGTAATCATTACTTTTTATTATTTTTTTTATATAAATGAAATTAAAAAAGTTGTATTTTTATTAAAAATAAAAAAAAAATACTACAATTTATTTAAAAAAAAAACATGCTACAATTTATTTAAAAAAAAACATACTACAATAAAAAAAAATACTACATATCCGAAAAATATTTTGCGATGAGCCTTTGCTTTTCGCTCTCCGCTATTCTTCGATAAGGCTCCTCGAGATGACTAATGTTCTTCATGATCGTCTTTAATGCTTTTGCTCGCATTTTTTCGTCGATTTTTTCATTAAACTCCCCGAACTTTTGTGTCATCAACTCGAGTTGTTCTTCGGCCCTCGAAGAAGACCCGGTTTTGCCCTTTCCTTTGCGCGCTTTTCCTTTTGCTTGATCTCTACCAACCGGTCTTGGAAGATCTTCCTCCAACACTCGAAGCTCATCATCATCATCATCGTTGAGATCGAATGAAGCAAAAGGCGATATTGGAGTGGCGGGGCTACTAGACTCCGATGTTTTGGACCTTTTTGAGGACCCTCCAATAATTGGTATCGGTTGACAAACCGGGCTATTTTTCAATATTTCCCAACACGCGTAATGTGGGAAACCCATACCCATTTTGGTGCGGTATGTCAACATAGCTTGTTCGACCAACATTTGATCATTTTGACCGCTTGTTCTAGATTTCTGTGCTTGTCGCATAATCCCGTTGAATTTTTTTACTTTTCGGGATAAATCGGTCCACTTGCTCGATATCATGTCATTGGTACGATGATAATCGGGATCTTCTTGTTGCATCTTGTAGAAGAATTGTTCGCGAACCCTTCCCCAAAAAACGGGTGAACCTCGATCTCTTCCATAAAAGGGGTCTTCGGATGTCGACGACCATGATGCGGAAAGTGCCACCTCTTCCCGTTCGGTCCACTTCTTTTTTTCGCCTTTGCCTCTTTGCGAATCGGCTTCCTTCTTCCTATGTCGCCTTTCCGCAGCTTTCTTCCCACGGGTCCTCATATTTTCCGGTTGAGTTTCCGGAACAACGTCATCGTCTTCGGAATCTTGTGCTTGGCGGTTACGGTCAACGTCAAATGGAGGCGGGTTTGGAAATTCGCCAAAAATTGAGCAAATGTTGGAACGACCCTCCTTGGTATACCGGGTCTTGGTGAGGTCTTTGTGATGGTGGAGTTTGTTGATAAAATTGTGGAAATTGGTTGGGGTTTGGAAATTGGTTGAACCACGGGTTGGGGTTTTGATTGTTGAACCACGGGTTGGGGTTTTGATTGTTGTTGGGATCCATTTGATTTTGAATTGTATAAAATTGTGATAGAGATTGAAAGTTGAAAGAGATTGTATGTTTTTTTGATGTTGAATTGCATAAAATTGTGTTGAATTTATAGATGTTGTTGGGGTTTTTTTGATGTTTAATTTTTTTGCCCGTTGCTTCCTTTCTCAAACGGTCATGAGACGTTGCTTCCTTTCTCACAAACGCGCAAAACGCGGTGACGCAGAAGACGCCTGAGCCCACCACGCCCCGATAACGCCCTAATAACGCCCCCACCGGAGCGGTGGGGGGGCGTTATAGATGATGATGTGGCGTGATAACGCCCTTAAAACGCCTCACTCCGGATAGTCTAATAAAATAATATGATTTTCACAACAAATAGACCTTATATATGTGTATAAATATAAATCTAATTAATATAATTTATGACACACGTAATTTATTATTTCTCTCCTATTTATTTTTTCAAATTGTTAATCGAATCTTTAGATCTAAGTTTAGTTTTATATATTTAAGTCTATCAATTAATTTTCTATATCGATATATCAAAATCTTCAAGGTTTTGTGTTTTAGAAATCGGAGCAAACATAAAAAAAAAAAAAATAACGATAAGAACCTTATTTGTAACTATACATTTATGATATTTAACTAAAACGACTTGCCCACTATGAACGTTGATTGATTTCGGTTTTCGCCACCAATATCACCGACCAGTGACCACGTCGGTTGGGAAGAAAAAGAAAGAAGATTTTGTAGATCGACGAGTTGGGAGAAAAAGTGACGGAAGAAAAAAGTTGACATGTGGGTTCAAATTTCTTTTGTCCATGTATCAGTATCAAGAGCCACTTTTTTTTTTTTTTTTTAAATTGTGTAATATTAAATATTATGTTCTAAATTATAAAGTAAGAAAGTATTATTGACAAATATTTAGTCAGTTACATATCTACTGATGTGATATGTTATCCTTGGTCACTTGGGTATCAAATATTTTCTTTTTCATATTATAAACATGTGGTTCGAAAATAATTATTTTATTAAAATTTTATTCTCTTGTATGTTAAAGATAGAAATAATTTGAACTCAATTCTTTTTCAATTAAAAATCTCAACTATATTAGTGAAACAACTAATGTTTGAGTTTATTTATTTTGTAAACAAGAAAAAAACTTTACAGCTTATTTTTTACTTTGAAATAATTTCGTGAAGATTTTGTTTGTCAGGTAAACATTTGTTAGGCACTGTTTCTAGTTTATTTTTAGTTAAATGTATTTTTAAGTTTTTATTCTTTCGATCTTAATTGTTTCGAAAATCAAAAGTGATGTCATAAAATAAAAAAACAAATCAAATTATAAAAACACATTTGAACATAAAAGAAATGGTTTTGATTATCTAAAAGTGGAAATCGAAAAATAATAAGGGATTTTTTTAAAGTTTAGTTATAAAAGTAAAGAGTGATAACTTTATTATCAATCATTTTTATTTTAGAGATAATTTCTTTTAAGCAATCTAGGTATATCCCTAAAACTCCCAAAACAAACAAAAACTAATTTTTAAATAATCTTTTAGAAATAACTAATTTGATCGTCTTATATTATTTTTAATCATTTGTAAAATAATTACTAGTATTCAAATTTATATTTTAAGTTATAAATAAATAAATAATGTTTAATTGATAAATTAAATAGCTTAAGAAGTTAAAAAGATAAAATAATTTATAGATAAAAATAGCGTTTCTTTATAATATACAAAAAGTTATGTTTTCTTTTTATATTTTTCAAATTAGCTTTTTGTAACAAAGTATTTCTTATCTATCTATATAAGACCTATACGATAAATAGAAATGATGTTATATGGATGTTATGAGTTAAGGTTGTTAAGATCTTGATTTTAAGATCTTACGATCCGATCCGATCAAAATCGTGAACCAAAAACGATACGATCTTGTGTAGTATCTATATAAGCATAGGATCTTAGTAGGATCTCGATTATGATCTAAAGGTTTACGATTTTACAATCTCACTTGCCAAAAACGATCCGATCATACGTAGGATCTATATAACCATATATATTTTTTTAACAACAAAAACGACCTAGGGGAAAGGAGCTACGACATGACCATCACCCCCAACCCTTAAGGCCCAAAAATATATAACACGATATAAAACCGTCAATTATACAAAGGATTTGCAAGCCAAATGTTCCAACTAACACAATATATAAGGATATGATCTTAGTATGATCTCAATCATGATCTTTATACGATATGATCCTAATTTTCTTGAATTTGAGAACAAAAAACCCATACATAAATTAACATGTTAAAATAAACCATTCAACAAATCGTCTAGCTAGTTAAGACCGATAAAGGTAATTTCAAAAAATATATTTTTTCAAGCCTTCAACCAACAAATACATGTAAAATCAACATCACATGCGAAATTTGTTAGACACGTTAGACACTCAATGATTTTGACATATTATTAGTAATTGATATAAATTATAGGGAGATGATATTTACACTTAAACTTTTGTTTCATATACTTTGATTTTTGGTGAAAATACAAATATACCCTCAACATTATTTTAGCTTATTTTATTCATCTTCACTCTTCTGAACTGTTATGCTTCCGGCGGCCTCACCTCCACCGATGGTGTCGGGCTTATTCCGGTCACCACCCTCTAAATCTGAATATTGTTTCAAAACAAATATACCCTACAATTATTTTTTTAGCACACCTATGACAACTCTTCCACTTTTGTGAACCTCAGTTACACCATTGTCGTTGTATTCCAACAACCTTCTCCATCATTGTCGTTTGAAACCAAATTGGATTATTCAAAAAGTATGTCAATATATATATATGAATTCTCCTTTGGTTAAATTAGACAAAATCAACCAAACAAAAACAGTAATTAGAAATTCATGATATATTGATTTTTCTTTTCATCGATAAAAGGATAATGTTTTAAACTGTAAGTGACTTTTGTCATTATTATTTTTTTACAAAAAGCTCAAACTTTAACCATGATTTATTGTATCTTCAAAATGGAGATCGGAAATGACGAGCACGGAAACAACGATTGAATGTTGTTGTTTGCTTTTATAGGGTAGATAAATTGGGGAAATATGAGATCTCTAATTTAATGGGTTTTGAAACAATATTCAGATTTAGAGGGTGGTGACCGGAATAAGCCCGACACCACCGGTGGAGGTGAGGTCGCCGGAAGCATAACAGTTCAGAAGAGTGAAGATGAATGTTTTGAAAGATAAACTGAAGAAATAAAATAAGCTAAAATAATGTTGAGGGTATATTTGTATTTTCACTAAAAATCAAAGTATATGAAACAAAAGTTTAAGTGTAAATATCATCTCCCTAAATTATATATTATATTAATATGATAAAATCCTATATTAAGATCCCGATCTTACGAACACAAAATCTATCATATATATAAAATCTCGATCTTAACAACCTTAATTATGAATATATATACCTTTTTTGTTTTTTTTATTACTTATATCATACATGAAAAGTAAAACAAATAAAAATAGATAGAGATAAATATATGAACTAGAGAGAGAATTATATTGGAGATTTTTGAAAAATCTTTTAAGATAAAAAACGTTTTATTATTTAAGAATGACTTATAAAATACTATTTACACGTAGGATTATATGTAAACACGTGGAAATGAATAAAGCAGTGGCCCCACCACATCAAATGTCACAAGAAATGATCACGCTTTGAACCAATCTGACAAGTCACCTCAAAGAATTTGTGGCAACTGGCCCCCATATCATTTTACTGTATTTCCAAAACTGTTTTTTTTTCATTTTTTTTTTCAGTTTTTTTTTTATTTTTAAAATCATAAACTCGTGTTTAGCCATGTAACAAAATATGTAAATAGTTAGCGGTTACATGATCATGTTATATAGAAAGAACGAGTCTTTGTCTCATTTGTATATGATCTGATTGGAGTATTACGTGACTGTGTTTATGAACTTAACCATGAAAGAAAAGATAGTTAAATTAGGGGCACATTTTGTATGATCGGAAGATAGAAGGTTTATTGAGTTTGTTAAACTTATCGTGTAAACAAGTTAATTGAACATGCTACATTGTTTAGCATAATTAAACTAAGAGAGTATAATTTGCATTTACATGTCTCTAATAATATAGTAATTGAAATAAAATTGTTTAAAAAGAAATTCGTTATATCTAATCGTTTCTTCAACCCATATTAGCTTTAATATACGTAAGATCTATGGTAACGTGTATGCATTTTGAGATAAAAAAAATAAATTTAATCTCTCATAGTCGATAAATAATTCCAAAATCGATAATTATGAAGAACTTATTTGTTTAATTGATACATATCATTGTCTTGATGTGCTAAAATATAATGGCACCCTCTAAGCTCATACGAAGTAGTTGTTGAAAAAAACTTGGTAACCTTATTCGTTTGTCCGCTTTTAAAAAGAAAAGGTACGTTAACAAAATAACAAAAAAAAGACGTTTCATGTGAAGTTATTCAACTATGATTTGAAAACACGAGGTTAATGAACTTCGATCGACATTCAATTACGAAAAAAAGTCTTGATCATGACCTATCAATGAGACATCACATATATAAAACTTGATCGCCCATTTTTTTTTAACTTGTTATCCCATTTATAAAACTTATGTCCAATGACCCACATTATATACACATATAGTACTAATGATTTCTTGAATAACTTGTACATTGGAGTCCATTAGTCCCACATTATAGTACAACTTGATAATGCACATCATTGTACCCTTACAATAGTACACCCCAAAACTACGTCGTTATGTAACAAAAAAAAAAAAAGAGTTAATTACATAAATCGTTATTATGGTTTTCTAAAATTACGGATTTCATCCCTAAGTTTAAAACGTTGCATAAATCGTCCATTTTTTGAAACTAATTACGGATTTTGTCCCTAAATGGACGTCCGTTAAAATTTTTCGTTAAAATCATCGCTAACTATTTACACATTTCGTCCCTAAAATGGATGTACGTTAAAAATTCGGGACGAAAAACGTAATTAGTTTCTAAAACTGGACGATTTATAAAACATTTTAAACTTAAAAACAAAATTCGTAATTTAAGATAAACAATATAAACGATTTATGTAATTAACTCTAAGAAAAGAAAAAAAATGAGTTCCCCATAGTCAAGCAATGAATCATTAAAACTCACACACTTGTTTCATCTTATATATTCTGTCCCCACCATATCTCCCTCTCTCTCTCTCTCTCTCCGCCACTTCGGAAAACCTTCCCCTCCGCCGTATCACCACCGTATCGCCGCCGTATCTCCGCCGCGAGGTTTTACAAATCTTAAACTTAAAAATCCAAATTTTTTTTCACCATTTAAAAAACCCATTTCCATTTACCATTTTTACACAAAACCCATCTCAGAAATTACTTAAATTTAACCATAAATAATGCATTAATGAGTGAATGGGTTGTTTTATATCTCATCTAGCTAATAAGTTGGCATTCTTTCCACCATCTCCACCAACCTATCAAATCAAGACACGTGGCGACGGCAAACATGTTGCTGTGTACACCACCTCATCCATTCCTCTCGCCGGAGATGACGTCGGCGGAGGCGGTGGGTGTTCAGTTGATGTTTTGTCATTAGTGACTAAAAAAGGCAACAAGATTGTAGCATTTTATTTAAAGAATCCATATGCAAGACTTACATTACTATATTCTCATGGAAATGCTGCTGATTTGGGTCAATTGTTTGACTTGTTTCTTCAACTCAAGGCTAATCTCAGAGTCAATCTCATTGGGTATGTTTTTTTTTATTGGATAATACAATTTGTGTGTTTATTTTTATGGGTTTTTCTTTTTGTTTTATAAAGTTTGAATCTTTATATATTTGGTTTATGCATTTTTGTATATTTTTTATTTTTAGGGTTATCATCTTTTGATTTTTTCTAGCTTGTGATGTTGTTTAATGTATTTTATTTAGGGGTTTTTTGTTTTAGCTTATAGAAGGGCTCATGAGCTTTTTATTAGCTTACGTAAGAGACATAAGGTCATTTATGTGTTTGTTTGAGCTTATTAGCTTTTGTGTGGCTTATATTGGCTTATCAAACATTTTTGTAGCTAATAAGCTACTCCAAACACTTCATAAAAATCTAAAAGCTTATACTCTGTAAGACATAAGCTACTTATAAAGTCTGCTCCTAAAAAAAATAAGCTTACCCAAACACCCCCTTAGTATTAATATGAATGCAAATAAATATTTGTAAGTGTGAAATGTCCTTCTCCCACGAGGGGTTGCTGAATTGCATACTTCTACTTTTTCTGCTAAAGTTTTCACCTTTTTTATCCCTCTAGGTTATTTGTATCTTTTTGTGTTCATAAACTTAATAAAATTTAAACAAATTTTTAAAAGATTTTATTAGCATTTATGCTAAGTTTATATTTATATAAACTCAATAATCTGTTTTCAAAAAGTTACTTTTTTTACTGTCATAGTTCATATTGTATGTTTCCATTTTGATTGAAGTTTTTTTTTGATTAAATTAAATGTATCTTTTTGTGGATAAAGAAAAGTAAAGTTGAAAAAAGCTTTTTCACTTACTTTTTCAAAATTTCACTTTTTTTTTTTACCTGTTTAGTGGACACTTTTTACTGATGATTTACCTGAATAAAGAAGGAACAAATTTCCAAACATTCTATGTTTTTTTTTTACGGGTGTTTGAACGTGCATTTAAACGGATTGTTGCGTTTTGAAGTGGCAAATAATCAGTTTTTATGTGTTATGGGTAAAACTAGGCTACTTTACCTTTCTATAAACAGCTTATTCTGATTCCGTTTATAATACTTACTTTGAAGACGCATATCCAAACACGCCCTAAGTTGTACAATCTATTGTGGGCCGCTTTATATCGCTTTACTTATTTACTTGAACATTTTTCTTGTTTTGTAGATTTTTACCTTGTTCTTTAGTCATTTCATATACAGTAGTAGTTCACTTCCTAAAAATATGGCTTTTCTAAAGTTTTTGGATTAATTTAGATTATCACTAATTAAGGTACAACTCAATAATCAAAAGTTTGCTAGTAAGATTCAACTTGTGGGTATGACATTTCAATTTCGCTTCTTCTTTTTCCTACTTAAAGATGTTAGATAATGATTAATGTTTGTATGTGTCTTGATTTTCTTAAACAGGTATGATTACTCGGGCTATGGGGCGTCTACCGGCAAGGTATTAAATTTGCATCAATCACTTTCAAGTTTAAATACGCAACTATAAATATACATTTTTCTAGATTTATATTTTAAAGGGGTCACTTATTAATAATATCTAGTTATACCCAAGTTCTTGTCGTATGTATTGTATTTTAAACGTGCTAATGTGTGTAACAATTGTTTATCTGTTACCATAGTATGTACTTGACCTCCAATAGACCGTAAACATTCGTTGTGATGATGTGGCAACGTATGCCTACAACCTCAAAATAATGTTTGTACCAGACTCATACAATACCAACATAAAAGAGTAATCTGGGTATAGTTGAATCCATTTTTGGCAAGTTTTTAAACTATAGAAGTTTAGAACACTCCGAAAAAAATAGATAGGGTAAGCACGTGTCAAATATAAGTCGTTTGAAACTTTGAATAAATGCTGATTTTTTTTTCTTTACTTTATCTTTGCATAAATGCTGATTTCTTTTAATTATTTTTGTTTTTGTATTTCTAGCCCAGTGAAGTTAATACATATGCAGACATAGAGGCGGTATACGAGTGTCTTGAGACAGAGTATGGAATTAGCCAGGAAAACTTAATTTTGTATGGACAGTCGGTTGGAAGTGGGCCCACACTTCACTTGGCTGCTAAGCTGCCGAGGTTAAGAGGCGTGGTTCTTCACAGTGGCATTCTTTCTGGTCTTCGTGTTGTTTGTCATGTGAAGTGCACACTATGCTTTGATATATACAAGGTGAATGATTGCATTTTGAAAGAGATTATTGTTAGTTTGTTACTAGAAAGTAGAATCCGTCTTCACTTTTTTCACAAAAAATTATTTGGTAATAATCAGAATTTCATTATTAGCTTATTATTACTGCTCGTAGTAAATGTATCCAAACACTAGCTTCTATATTCAGATTACTCAATATTACTTAGGCACTCTCAAAATGCACATCTAAACTCCCGTTACTTAATATGGTAGTTTCTTTCACCCCTTATTAACCCCAAAGTTTTGTGTAAGTGTTTGTTACTAGTGAAATGTCTTAAATATCGATAATGACAAATTGGTGGAATGTTTTGGTCCAAAAGCAATAGATTTAATTTTTTGTATCGGCAAGAATGATGAAAAGAGTAGTTCTAGATTTAACGTTCCGCGAAAAAGGAAATGCTACTACCTTTTTGAACATTATTACATGGAAGTTGTTTTATTTCAAGGTATAAGGAGAGCTAGTAGAAACCATAAGATAATTTGCTACCATTTCAGGCTTCTAACATTTTTTGATATATTGCAGAACGTTAACAAAATTCGGAAGGTGAAGTGCCCCACGTTCGTGATACATGTAAGTTCTTCGCTTAATATATCAAGAATCTAAGTACTTTTACATCCTTTGATCACTTTATAAATCCAATATTCAAATATATCCTAGTGTCCGTGTTCATTTGTGCAACAGTTATAATCGTAAAAAAGCTTTGGAGTTGGATACATAGTACTCTCTAAAACTCGTAACATGCATTTATGAACTTTTAAGTAGTAATTGAACTAAAGATCCACATTAGCCACTCGTCTTATCCCTGTAGGAATTTATTTGGCATCTTTGAACAAAATCTCATAAAGTTTAAGTGAAATCGAATAAGATTTACTTCCGTACGTTTCTGATTTCACGTGATTCTCATTAAAAGTTTTAATAGAATTAAAGCCAAAGATTCCGAAACACCTGAAATTTGGAAATTTCCGGACATTTCTATTATTATATTGGTTGAAATCATGTATGTTTAATCTAATAGTTATTTCCTGATGATAACAAATGATAGGGTACCGAGGATGATGTAGTGAATTGGCGACATGGTAACAGACTATGGAAAATGGCTAAGGACCCGTACGAACCCTTATGGATCAAAGGTGGCGGTCATTGTAACCTAGAACTTTACCCGGACTACATCCGCCATCTTTGTCGATTCATCTACGAAATGGAAAACGTTACCACCAAGACTCTACTCGCAAAGATCAAACCCACTCTCCGCTTACCAAAAACATCAAAGTCAAACACCGAAACATCAAAAACATCAAAGTCTTCTTGTACTAGTGTATGTACTTGCTATTGTATAAAACCCGATTGCTTAAAATGCCCGAAACCTTGCTGCCCAAAATGCCCAAATTGTTTCAAACTGAGCTGTTGTTCGTTTACCTGGAAATGTGGGTGCTGCGGGTGGTGGAAGCCTAAATGTCCAAAAATGGAGTTACCAAGATGCCCAACTTGTTTAAGATGTGGATGCTTCACGTGTTCATGCAAGTGCGTAAATTGTTCATGTTCATGTTGGTGATATAGTTTTTTTTCGTGATGGGTGACGGGGGTATTCATGGAGAGCAGGAAACTCGTTTAATTGTAATTTAACTGTTTGTATAGCAGTTTAGTGACAGCTTTGGTTCTCTTGAGATTTAAGGTTCTGAAAAGAGTTATTTGGCGAAATTGCAAGCGTTCGAAAAATCTGAAATCTGTATGTGATATACTTTTAGAAGTCAATTGTTTTTCGGTATTCTTGCTTCATAAAGATGTAGTTTGTAAATCTCTTCAGGGTGTCGTCTTTTATTGAATTTTAGGCTTTACGCTATAATTGGGCTAAGCAGTCTTTTACTATATACATTGAGTTTAATAGGATTGTTGGGCTGTAAACCAGAGCGGGTTAGGAGTGCAAATGAGCCGAGTCACTCTTTATGACTTGAGTTACAAGAGCTTCACAAGTTAAAAGCTCGATTTATGTTGAACTTAAGTTTAGCTAGAAAGTAGTTTAATAAACGAGGTCGAGACCAAGTTTCATACTCTGAACTCGCAAACGTTTAAATTAATATGATAATTAACTGTCTTGGACATATAAATTAATATGATAATTTTGAATTTTTTAAAAACTGTGTATATACACTATGAATATCATCTTATACACTTGTGTATACGTATGTATTCAGTGGTGAATATATGGTTAGAATGTACGTCACAAACTAGTTATACACTGGTGAATAAAAGTGTATTCACTTGTGTATACATATGTATTCACTAGTAAATATATGGTTGAAATGTGTTTTTGGCGAATTAGAATATACACCAGTGTATATTTAGAATATACGATAAAAAAAAAGTCGTCAAAAGTATATATCAAGTGGGTGCTCGTTGAAAAGAAAATTAAATGATTATTTTAATGGTGTTATTAGTTTTTTTTTCTAAAACCTAATTATATTCTAGATATATTAATTTAAAATTGATTTTAAATTAATCGGTAGAAAATGGTTCTTATTATTCTTAAATATATATATGATTCCTAAATATATTTATATATATATATATTTTCACTCTCACTTCTCCAATTTTACTCACCACGCCTCGCTGGAGTTGTCACCGTCCAACCACCTCCGTCGCCACAACCTTTCAAGCCAGAGCTCTACCACCACTCACCATCTCCGCCGCTTCTCTCCGTCACAAATCGAAGCTCACCATTACACCAATACAACAACGTCATTACCACCTCCGACGAACCAGCTTCCATGTCCAGGGCCGTTTCAAGCTAATTTGGGGCTTTGAGTTAAACAAAAAAGTGAGGCCCTAATAACATCTTTTTTAAATAAAAGAGGGCGACACCTCCGACATTTTTTATTAATTGAAAATTTTATTACAATTGAAAATTTTATATTCTAAAAGGCTATGAGAAATGCCTCATTAACCAAACAACCTAACAACTACATCTTTAATCTTTAATATATAATAAAAGAGAAGCCTTAAATGCCACATGGCGAAGTAAGGGCCCTTAGATGAGTTAACTTTTAGAATAAAACAAAATAGAAAACTAGAACTAAAGTTTACATTTTCGAGATTTCTTAGATGCAAAATCATCAATAATAGTATCCATATTAATGTTGTCTAATATATTTTTCTCAATGCATAACATAGTCAACCCATTCAATCTTTCTTGTGACATTGGTGATCTCAAATAGTTTTTCAATAATTTTAATTTTGAAAAGCTTATTTCGGCCGATGCGACGGTAATGGGTATAGTTAATAAAATTTCTAATGCGGTCATAATCACATTTGGCAAAGTCATTTGAAATATTTTGAGTTCCGTAAACAAATCATTTACATCTACATCACACATATTATTATGAGAAAACTTGCTTGCGAAATTAGTACAACTTTCTATAAGTTTCACATCATCCAATGACTTTAATGTTTTTTGAATTATATAAAAAATCAAAAAATATTTTCAAAGGTTGTTATTTGCTCAAATCTAGCTTCTAATGAAGTAATTCCCTTATCAACAACAACCAAAAAATACTCAACTCTAAAAGCTTCTTCGGGTGATTCAAATTCAAGTTCATCTTCATTATTAATTTCATCAAATTGCCTTTTTCTAGTAACTCGACGTTTTTTTGGAAATATTGGTTCAACATCCATATCAAATGCAATAGCTTTGACATTATCTATACTAGTGGCAAAATCATTCTTTCTATAATTTTTGAAAAATGTCATGGTATCGTTTAATAGATCAATAGTGACATCAAGACAAAGAGTTTTAGTTTGCAACTTTTTACTAACCATACTAATAGAAAATAAACTATATGTGATTTTGGGACTTGGTGAAATCGGTTATTATTGCTAATTGCTGTGATTTTGGGACTTGGTGAAATCGTTTGGGCGTTTGCCATGCTCGATGAGGCGATGATACAGTTGGCAACCTCCGAATTTAATGCTTAGAACTAGAACAATCCAATCGGTTTTATGCTTCAATTTCTTTTGGCCTTTTTCTTTTACCAATTTTTTTAGGACTATTTTTAAACCAAATTTTCATTGGACATTTTCTTTTACCAAATTTGTTTTGGGTTCAAAACTAACTAAGGAGACATACAAATTTGGGGACCTAGGAATTTGGGGGCCCGGAGCGGTCGACCACCTCGCACATGTCCACGCTACGGCCATGTCCATGTCCGTCGAAGGAGACACCAAGTTCAGATCTGAATTTATTGTTGTTAATCAACTGTTACGGTACCTTGTAAATTCCAGTGCTGTATGAATTTGGAAAGGAAACATGTGTTGGTTGGCTAATAAATTGTAGTATTTGTAGGTGGAAACGTGTATGATGCTTTTTTTGTATTACTTGACATAACAATGTTGTAAGCGTAAATCACGCGATCACATATAGATTTTATCATAAATCGTGGTATAGGATTTAATGATAATAATACCATTGGTATGTGAAAGGGATAAGAAATTACCTTATTTTGACCAAAGGACAAAGATGCATGATTTCATCATGCAATGAAGTTTGACAACGTTGTGTAGGAAAAATAATAGTGACATTTTGGTCTGTTGTTACGGTAATAAGAAAGAGTTACAATATTGTATCGTAGAGTTATATACTTTGGTTATTATTTCTTACTATAAAAACCGGTACCAAAAATTAGCTTATACACTTGAAAAAAAATATAAAGACTCGAGCAAAATTCACATAACAGGCAGTTGATATACTTTGCATTATTTTGGAAGGAAAAAAAATGTGGAAATTGAAAATAGCAAAAGGGGGAAATGATTTGTACCTTTACAGCACAAACAACTTTGTTGGGAGGCAAATATGGGAGTTTGATCCGAACTATGGAACTCCAGAAGAACGTGATGAGGTGGAACAAGCTCGCGTTGATTTCTGGAATCATAGACATGAAGTTAGGACCAGCAGTGATGTTCTTTGGCGCATGCAGGTTTAAATCCATCGGTGTTTTTTATATTCAGATTCGTATTTACTTGTTTGTGAATTTAACATTACGTTGTATGGATATTAATATGCAGTTTTTACGAGAGAAACAATTCAAACAAACGATATCCCAAGTGAAAATAGAGGAAGGGGAAGAAATTTCGTATGAAAAAGCTACGACGACTTTAAGGAGGTCGGTTAACTACTTTTCAGCCTTGCAGGCTGATGATGGTCATTGGCCAGCTGAAAATGCTGGTCCTTTGTATTTTATGCAACCATTGGTCTTCTGTTTGTATATTACTGGGCACCTTAACAGCGTTTTCCCAGCAGAATATAGAAAAGAAATCCTACGGTATATATATTGTCATCAGGTATGTACTATAGTAACGTAGAAAATGCTTCTTTCAACTGAAATTTTTATAAAATATTAAAGAATTTTTTTTATCTGGAATTCACAGAATGAAGACGGTGGTTGGGGATTTCACATTGAAGGTCATAGCACAATGTTCTGTACCACCCTTAGTTACATTTGTATGCGTCTTTTAGGAGAAGGACCCGATGGGGGTCTGAAAAGCGCATGCACCAAAGCACGCAAATGGATTCTTGGTCATGGCAGTGTCACCGCCATTCCTTCATGGGGCAAAACATGGCTTTCTGTAAGACGTTTATTTCAAAAAAAATTGTTAAATAATATGTATTAGCTTCTAATACATTTTGGGTTCAGATACTCTGTGTATGTGAGTGGGCAGGAACCAACCCAATGCCACCCGAGTTTTGGATCCTGCCTTCTTTCCTACCTATGTATCCAGGTCAGTTTAAAGAAGATGGTATGAAAAAGTACTATTTTGCGCGAATTTTTCTACTTAAAAATTAAGATCTTATATCTAAATGCAGCAAAAATGTGGTGCTATTGTCGGCTTGTATACATGCCGATGTCATACTTATATGGAAAAAGATTTGTTGGTCCTATTACTCCATTGATTCTTCAACTTAGAGATGAACTTTATGAACAACCCTACGATAAAATTAAGTGGAGGAGCATACGACATTTATGTGCAAAGGTGATTATTTCTATTAAATATGATATTTTGTTTGCGTAAAATTTATCTCAGTTTCTAATTATCTGCCTACCCATCCTATGAATTCAGGAAGATCTATACTATCCTCATCCTTTACTTCAAGATTTGATGTGGGACAGTCTTTACATTTGTGCCGAGCCTCTACTTAATCGCTGGCCGTTTAACAAATTACGTGAAAGAGCACTCCAAACTACGATAAAACATATCCATTACGAAGATGAGAACAGTAGATATATCACTATTGGTTGTGTTGAAAAGGTTAGCTAATACATAGTAAAACTACAATTTCATTAATTTATAATTGCGATAAAGATTTTACCTACTTGTTCAGGTATTATGTATGCTTGCATGCTGGGTCGAGGATCCAAATGGTGTTTGTTTCAAAAAGCACCTTGCCCGAATCCCGGATTATATATGGGTTGCTGAAGATGGAATGAAAATGCAGAGTTTCGGCAGTCAACAGTGGGATGCTGGTTTTGCGATCCAAGCGCTATTGGCTGCCGATTTTACAGAAGAAACTGGATCTACCTTAATGAAAGGACATGAATTTATTAAAGCTTCACAGGTCTCTAAAACATTATATATATAGTTTTTATTCTTTATTTCTAATTACTTATTCCATAAGTCTGTAACTCTTGTGTAGGTTAAGGACAATCCTTCCGGTGACTTTAAAAGCATGCACCGACATATTTCTAAAGGAGCGTGGACATTTTCAGATCAAGATCATGGATGGCAAGTGTCAGACTGTACTGCCGAAGGATTGAAGGTATTTATCTGATTATTTCTAGAATTTTTTAAGGTATCTCCTAATGATCCGTATTGCTGTTTATCCCCAGTGTTGCCTCCTATTTTCAACCATGCCACCAGAAATTGTCGGTGAGAAAATGAAACCCGAGCAACTAAACGATGCTGTCAACATAATTCTTTCCTTACAGGTCAGTGGATATCACTTATTGATACACATTTTATGTGACTAAATTGGTCTTAATTAGCTGTGATACGACAAAATAGAGCAAAAACGGTGGACTAGCCGCATGGGAACCAGCAGGATCATCAGAATGGCTAGAGGTATCATATTAATCATTTTAAGTGACTAAATTGGTCTTAGTTTCTATTTTTTGTTGTTAAAGATGAAGCAGGTCGGTTTTATAATCCAACGGGTTTTTTTTTCTTTCGTTGTAGATTCTCAATCCTACAGAGTTTTTTGCTGATATTGTCATTGAGCATGAGTAAGACTTTTAACATAAGGTAACCAATTTCATGAAACTTACAACATTATTTGATTAGGTACGTTGAATGCACATCATCAGCAATCCAGGCCGTAGTTTCATATAAAAAGTTATATCCCGGGCATAGGAGGAAAGAGATCGAAAGTTTCCTTACAAATGCAAGTGGATACCTCGAGAAAATACAGATGCAAGATGGTTCATGGTTTGCTTCTGCCTTTTGCATTACTAAGTGCAACTATTTTTCCTTGTTATTTTGCATTAGAAAATTTGTTTCTTTGGTAATTAGGTATGGCAATTGGGGTGTGTGTTTTACATACGGTACCTGGTTTGCTCTTGGAGGATTGACAGCAATTGGAAAGACGTATGAAAACTGTGCATCAATTCGTAAAGGCGTTAAATTTCTGTTGGAAACGCAGCTAGAAGATGGTGGTTGGGGAGAAAGCTACAAATCCTGCCCAGAAAAGGTAACACTGTAATCTATTTACATGATAACGATAACTAAATCTTTTCTGTGGTTGCTCAAAAAACAGAAATATATACCCTTAGAAGGCGGTCGGTCCAACTTGGTACACACTGCGTGGGCAATGATGGGACTCATTCATTCTGTGCAGGTATGTTTACCATTAAAACCTATAAATAATAATTACAGTTTAGCTAATAATTTGTCCAAAATGTACAGATGGAGAGAGATGCAACACCGCTACACAAAGCAGCCAAGTTGTTGATCAACTCTCAGTTGGAAACTGGTGATTTTCCGCAACAGGTAATACAAATGAAATATAAGGAGTTCGTTTACGAAAATACCAGTAATTATATATAATGTTCCGTTTTACAATCACAAACCCTAATCTAATACTCCCCATCATGATCAAACATATATATAGGAATACAATGTAAACCGTAATCACAAACCCTAATCTAATACTCCCCGGCAGTTCGAGCGGCGAAATCGCGAAAACTCGAACTGGACAATCAACTATTATTACGAAGCGAAAACTCGAACTGGACAATCAACTATTATTACGAAATAATACATAGATAATTGCTAATTAGAATCATTGCTTGTGGTGACGCATGGCGACGGGTTGAAGCTGCATTCGTTGCTTTTTCAGGTTTGCTTTTCTTCGGAATTTAAATACGAATTCACAACCGCTAACGGCGCCAGCTAACTACAAGCGGTTTGAAAATTATAAGCAAAACAATTTTTTTTTTCCAGATCTAAAACCCGACACCTTGTATCGGAGCGTGACGGTGCGTCCGGTGGTATTCTGTTGCGATTCCGGTATGCTTTTCTTCGGAATTTAATTACGAAGTAAATGGCGCTGACCTCGTCAGTTAACTCCAAACGGTTTGGGAGTTATGGCCAAAACAGTGATCGACTGAACTTCAAATCCGATTTTTTTTTTTTTTTTGGTTAGGGTTTGGACTAGGCGGGCCGATTAGGGTTTTAAGGCTCATCCCTACGCCGATTAGGGTTTGAGGATTAGGGTTTGAAGGCTCATCTCTACGCCGATTAGGGTTTGAAGATAGGATGATTAGGGTTTGAAGATAGGATGATTAGGGTTTGAAGGCTCATCCCTACGCCCATATCAGAATAATAAAACCCCTTGATTATTATTATCATGATCAAACATATATATAGGAATACAATGTAAACCCTAATCATAAACCCTAATCTAATAAGCCCAAACCCGATAGGGTTTATCAATAATAATAATAAGAAAGGATTCTAATAATTATATGATTTCCAAATACCTGATGCAGGAAATAGCCGGAGTCTACAATAAGAACTGCATGCTACACTATGCATTATACAGAAATATATACCCAATGTGGGCTCTAGCGGATTATCGCAAGCAAGTGCTAAGGACATCTAAAGCGAGCCAGTGATCAATACAATTATTTCAATGCATACAAAAGACATAAAGGAAATAAATATCACAAATGAAGAAAGGATATTGAAAAGGGTAAAAGAGGATACAAGGTGGTCGAGACTGAAATGTACCCAAGTATAAATAAATAAACGAGTTATACTGAAAAATCTCGAGTAATTGTGAGTGACTTATCAAAAGCGACTTGCTTATTTTTTTTCTTTCTTAAAGTTTATTGTTTGTGACAAATTTAAAATCTATGTTGTTTTCTAATAAATATATAAATAAAAAGTTGAGAAAAAGTCTAAGAAACATTAAATTGTAAACTAATGTCTAAACATGTATTCTAAAGTCCTAATCACTTTAACATTGACATTTAAACGTGTAACTTTATAAATCCCGTCGCAAGGTACGAGTGAAAAATCTCCTTATTCACATTTTTGTTCATAACAAGCCTTGAACACAATCCCTTGGATAGTGGGACAACCATATATCATATCGTTAGGAACATGACTCATATCTCACTAATTGCCTTGTATTAATGTAAAGGTAAATATAAATTATAATGTATTGATAATGTACAAATGTATGCATATCATGAGTCACAGGCTTAATTTGATAGAAAAATAATTAATGTTGATGACAAATATCGGTATTAGCGGCACTTAAATGTCATAGTCTCTTTCAGGCTAACGTCAATAGTCATTCTATATAACACCATTAATGTCAAATGAAGGTGAAATAAATATCGACAAACACATAGGAGAAAAAAAGAAGGCAAAGTTGAAGAATTCCCACGACTAAAAGAATGACAAATCTTCATAGAAACGCGTAAAGACCCAACCGACAACTTTATGTACGATGTTGATTCTAGCGACTTCAACTCAAGATGTCAAAATCATTGGTTACGATGTTCCAAAAGGAACTAGGGTTATTATTAATGCATGGGCTATTGTAAGAGACCCTAAAGTGTGGGATGAACCTTACGAGTTTCGACCCGCAAGGTTCTTGGATTGTTCTATTGACCTTAAGGGGTTTGATTTTGATTTGATCCCGTTTGGTGCTGGAAGGAGAGGGTGTCCTGGGATTTCATTTGCAATGGCGACAAATGAACATGTGTTCTATATATAATAACACCCGAAGGAGGAAACCTAAAAGATGGATGAATACAGGTACAGAGCCATGATGGGAGTAGAGTGAGCACTTGTCCTCACATCAATTTTCTCGCAATACTTGTTTTCACATCAATTTTCTTTCAATGTAAAAAATAGTTATATTTATGACATTTTTAAAATTTTGCCCTACAAAAATCAAAATACTATAATTTACCCCAATTTAAAAAATGAAATTTTATCTATTTGAAGAAGGAAACCGAATGTGTAGCATAGCAATATCAATAGTCCATTCTAACCTGAAAGTTATGGATTCAAACATAGTATTTGGGGTACTTTAAACGAACTTTTCGAAAATATTGCTAGACATTTTAATCATAACTAGAGGGGACTCGTGCGTTGTACGAGTCCGGGGCGAAACGAAATTTGTGATCGTGTTGACGGGATTATTTGATTCGCAAAGTATATTTTTCATGTTGACGGGATTATTTGATTCGCAAAGTAACTAATTAAAAAAAAAAAAATGAAAGTCTAACACAATGAAAGCCCAAACCCAACAAATTAATCAGTAAAAAAAATGAAATAAAAAAAAACGTACAAACCCAACAAATTAATCAGTAAAAAAAATGTAATAAAAAAAACCTAATGAAATAAGAGGTTTGCAGGATTCGAACCCTGGTCGCTAACAGGCAGGATTCGAACCCTGGTCTCTAACAGGCAGGATTCGAACCCTGGTCTGTTAACAGGAGCAGCGCCTAAACCACTCCAGCAACAACATGTTTTGTAAATAAAATGAAACAAATTTTATTTAAAGACAATATTCTTATTATAATAATAATAAAATGCACAATTCCATAGGCATTGATGAGTTTTAATTAGAGGAATAATAATAAATACAAGAGTGTTGATAACCTCAATTCTAAAGACCGTGATTTTAAAGCTCGGAGATTCATCAAAAAGTTATATTTTCTTAAAGTTTGGGAGTGATTCGTTAAATGTACGGGGTTGTCATTATTATTGTACAGGTAAATAATGTACGTTTTGGTTTCGTAACCTTAACATAAGGATGTTGTTATCAAAACTATAAATATAATATGATGATTAATTTGGAAGTTGAAAATAAAGAGCGGTAATTTCGACCCACATAATGTAAACTAGTTAAATTTGGAAAACGTTGTTAACTTACGTTAAAAGATGATTATTGCATTATTACATATTTTTTCTTATACTTAACACATTAAGAAGGGGTGTAGATAAACTTGACATGATCAGTTTAATTGACCCATCAAACTCGTCTAAATTATCACCTCTATGAAAAACAAAATATGCTAAATAATTTGAACCCTAAATTTCAAACTCGTTACTCTAACAATTGTTTGATGGTTAAGCTACTACAATAACCTTCCTTTGATTACTAAAATCACCTCGCCACCCTTTTATTATTGCAAACCGAAAAGTATGACATGAAATGATACCAATGGAACTAATTGTAGTATCGTTTAGTAACTGAAATGCGTTTAAAAAATGGTAAACAACGTAGAAATAGTAAGTTTAATAATTAAAGATCTAATTAAGTGTGAATACAAACGCATGTTGGATAAGTGATTTCAACCACAAAATCATACGATAGCAACATATGCACGAACAATATTTATACTTTGGTCCATTCACTTATTTTCTTTTTTCCGATATTTAGGAAGGAATATATCAAATTTTGAATTACAAATTGTTTGAAACAAAGAAGGAAAGCTAAGATGGAGGAATAGCAAAGTTATTCAAGCTATATTCATACTAGCCGAAGCTTCTTGTTTGTATTTTTGCCGTTCAAAAAAAAGAAGCTATATCCATACTAAGGTAATGAGACACTCTATTCATGATTTATAACCTATTAACGTTATAATTTGCTACGTTTTATTGCTTTTCCAAATAGAAATAACATATAAAACAACTTAAACTTTTAAGTGTTTAGATGAAACCGATTGTCTAATTACTTTTAGTATCGATAACCAATATAGAAGTAGTTTATCCAGACTGATTACTTTAGAATGTATTACCATTTTAAACATAATCCTAAATACTATATTAGTATGTAAAGTTGTGATTTATGAATTCCATAAACGTGACTTAGCTAGAGGTGAAAAGAAGAAGAAAAATGCATGTTTGACTTCTTATAGTCAAAAGATGTAATTCTAGGTTTAAAAAGATAAACTTAATTTCATTTTTTTTTTGAAGTAATATTTGATCTAGATATATGTCAATGATGTTAAATCCAAATTCTCAACCAAAATTGAAAATATGATAACTTGGAAATAAAAGTTTTATAAATAACTTATGCATGTAAAATTATAATAACTTCGTAATCAGTTGTATAAGAGGTGTTTGTTTGGGCTTATATAAGTGACTTATTGTTTGTTGTCATTTCGGCTTATGTTTCATAAGCCTGAATTTTCCTGTAACTAAATATGGGCTTATTACTGTTTATTACGTCATAATAAATAGTAATAAACCCATAAATTGTTACATAAGCCAAAATATCAGTAAGTCATAAGTTCCTTATATAAATTTAAACAAACACCCCCTAAATGTTTAACAATTTTTTATGTTTAAAAGGCAAAATAGATAAAATAATTTAAACCAAACCAAGCTTTCATGTTTTAAGCTCTCTTCAACAATATAGATTTTGAACAATATGGACTTTTCTATAGCTCAATGAATTCATTCACGTATATGAAACGTAATTTTTAACACTTTTCATTGCATCCCATGTGACTCTCAAACAACATGAATCCCACCTCAAAAATGTTTCTTCATATTTAGCGTTTGAAATATCGATTCAAATGGATCAAAGGCTAATTGTCTGACTCTTGAACTAATGTATCACCTGAAAGGGCAACGATTATCTCAAAGAACAAGCTCTACTCGGAAGAGATACGAGGTGAACATTTCAGTTAAAATGTTTATAGACTAAAAAAAGTTGTTTTGTAGTTAATTTGTTGTTTCTTGATAATATGTTTTGATGTAATCACTTATAAACTAGTTATTAAATAGATACTTAATCAGTGACGGCCATTGGAGGTTTACCCAATTGGTAGAAGGTTGTTCGCCCCTAAGGAAGGTTTGAGTTCGAGTCTCACTCTGTGTTCCTCCTTTGGCGTTGGATGACCTCGAATCACTAACATGACTGTATCTCATATCTAAGATGTATTATAGAGGATCAAATAATAATATTTGATTCGCGCTATACATTCAAACACACCATAAATATCATAATAAGAATCAATTGATCCATAATGCAAAAGTAAATAACTAATTTCATAACGTAAATACAAACAATATTGGACGGTGTTAATACAACGGTAAATTAGACATTAGATATAAAATAATAATAATAATAGCGAAAAAGCTAGAACAAATCATGATTAAAGGATAATCATTTTGTCAATAAACCAAAAGTAAAACGTGGTCAATGTTTATTAGGTCAACCTATGTTAAGGATCATAACTCTAATTTTTATTTTCAAACAATGTGTGTACTGGTATATATGTTTATATATGCTGTTTATCATGCTCGGGTCGACGGTTATGTGAACGATAATTAAATACGATTTGATAATCAAGGGGAAGATAAACCATGATTAAGGCGTAATCATTTTGTATATAAACAAATGTAAAGTGGTACAAACACGACCTTTGAAAGTTTTGGACAACACTTTTTAAGGATCATAAATTCATAATGCAAATAATCCTTACATATAAAATATGTATATATAGAGTTGCTTATTATGGACAAAAAATAAACAAATATAGATGTGTAATTAACATCAAAGTTATCTTAGATTATCTACATTATGCGAGCATTTTGATAAATAAATCAAGTAAGTATTGCATTCTTTATTTAAATGTTATTAATATGATATAAAACCATATTATCTATTGGGTTTTGATAAATGTAACGTCTTATTGTATTCCTTTAGGTACAACTAGTTTAGTTCTCGTGTATACGCAGATAATCAAATCAAATATTTGTATATCATCAACAACATATGACAACATGAGTTGTGATGTTAAATATTTGTCGTTTCGAACTAATTTTTTTAATGAATTTCATTCACAAAAAACGTAATGTGTATCTAAATCGATATTACTAACATTTCACTATTACGGAAATAAACAAATCTAGATATGAACGAGAAGCATCTGGTCAAAAAATTTAAGGTTTGGTACAAACTTTTGTTCCTGCTACGATTCTCATTCTTAGCATTTCCTATAAATCCACACAACATTTGGTCAGGCCTAAAAGTCAAATATTTTTTTGGCCCCCATACACGCGACTTTGTGTGAAGACCTGTGTTGTTTTTGGTAAACAGTCCCCGGGCCTAGTCACTGAGACCTCCTTTGTGAGGCGGGAAATTTTTTAAAACAATCTTACTTCAAATTTGATATTAACTAATATAAAAAATGATGTAAACACGCGTAAATGAGTAAATGACGTGATCATGTAAGATTTTATCATAAATCATTGTATAGGATTTAATAATAATATGATTGGTATCTGAAAGGGATACGAAAATACCTTATTTTGACCAAAGGTAACAAAGATGCATGATTTCATCATCTAATGAAGTTTGACATCGTTGTGAAAGAAAAATAATAGTGACATTTTGGACCATTGTTACTGTAACAAGAAGAGTTATAATTTAGTATCGTAGAGTTATATTATTCGCTCTTATTTCTTGCTATAAAAACAGGTACCTCCTAATTTGCAAAAAACACTCGAGCAAACTTCACATAACAAGCAGTAAATATAGTTTGATAATTGTGGACGTAAAAATATGTGGAAACTGAAAATAGCAGAAGGGGGAAATGATCCGTACCTGTACAGCACAAACAACTTTGTTGGGAGGCAAATATGGGAGTTTGATCTGAACTATGGAACTCCAGAAGAACGTGATGAGGTTGAAAAAGCTCGTGCTGATTTCTGGAATCATAGACATGAAGTTAAGACTAGCAGCGATGTTCTTTGGCGCATGCAGGTTTAAAAAATTGATCTCTTTATTCACATTAGTATTTATTTGTTTATGAATTGAACATAACGTTGTACGAATATAAATATGCAGTTTCTAAGAGAGAAACAATTTAAACAAACGGTACCCCAAGTGAAAATAGAGGAAGGGGAAGAAATTTCATATGAAAAAGCTACGACAACTTTAAGGAGGTCGGTTAACTTCTTTTCAGCCTTGCAGGCTGATGATGGTCATTGGCCAGCTGAAAACGCCGGTCCTTTGTATTTTATGCAGCCATTGGTCTTCTGTTTGTATATTACCGGGCACCTTAACAGCGTTTTCCCAGCAGAATATAGAAAGGAAATCCTACGGTATTTATATTGTCATCAGGTACGTACTGTTGTAACTTAGAGTATGCTTCTTACAAATGAATTTTTTTTTTTTTTAATTTAGAAATATTTATTTATTTATTTGGAATACACAGAATGAAGACGGTGGGTGGGGATTTCACATCGAAGGCCATAGCACAATGTTCTGCACCACCCTCAGTTACATTTGTATGCGCCTTTTAGGAGAAGGACCCGATGGTGGTCTGAATGGTGCATGCACCAAAGCACGCAAATGGATTCTTGATCATGGCAGTGTCACCGCCATTCCTTCATGGGGCAAAACATGGCTTTCTGTAGGATGTTTAATTCAAACGTTTTTGTTTATATAAATAAATATTAGTTTTTAATACATGCTTTTTTGTTTTAGATACTTGGTGTATGTGAGTGGGCAGGAACCAACCCGATGCCACCCGAATTCTGGATCCTGCCTTCTTTCCTACCTATGTATCCAGGTTAGTTTAAATAAAATGGTATAAAAAAAGTCTTTTTGGGAGTATCTTTCTACTTAAAATCTTATATCTAAATGCAGCAAAAATGTGGTGCTACTGTCGGCTTGTATACATGCCGATGTCATACTTATATGGAAAACGATTTGTGGGTCCTATTACTCCCTTGATTCTGCAACTTAGAGATGAACTTTATGCACAACCCTACGATAAAATTAACTGGAGGAGCATACGACATTTGTGTGCAAAGGTATTTTCTTTACTATCTATAATATTTTATTTGCATACTAGTTATCTCGATTTCTAATTATCTACCTACCCGTCTTATGATTTCAGGAAGATCTATACTATCCTCATCCTTTACTTCAAGATTTGATGTGGGACAGTCTTTACATTTGTACTGAGCCTCTACTAAATCGCTGGCCGTTTAACAAATTGCGTGAAAAAGCACTCCAAACAACAATGAAACATATTCATTATGAAGATGAGAACAGTCGATATATCACAATTGGTTGTGTTGAAAAGGTACGCTAATAAATACTTTAACTAAAAATATAAAATTAAGATAAAGATTTGACCTTTTTTGTTCAGGCATTATGTATGCTTGCATGCTGGGTCGAGGATCCAAATGGCATTTGTTTCAAAAAGCACCTTGCCCGAATCCCGGATTATATATGGGTTGCTGAAGATGGAATGAAAATGCAGAGTTTCGGCAGTCAACAGTGGGATGCTGGTTTTGCGGTTCAAGCTCTATTGGCTACCGATCTTACAGAAGAAACTGGATCTACCTTAATGAAAGGACATGAATTTATCAAAGCTTCACAGGTCTCCAAAACATAATAAATATATGTTTTTATTTAATATTCTTTATTACCGATTACTTATTCCATAAGTCTGTAACTCTTGTGTAGGTTAAGGACAATCCTTCCGGTGACTTTAAAAGCATGCACCGACATATTTCTAAAGGATCGTGGACATTTTCAGATCAGGATCATGGATGGCAAGTTTCAGACTGTACTGCCGAAGGATTGAAGGTATTTATCTGATTTTTCTAGAATTTTATAATCGTAATATTTTTACTAATGATCTGTCTTACTGTTTACCCCCAGTGTTGCCTATTATTCTCAACCATGCCACCAGAAATTGTTGGTGAGAAAATGAAACCCGAGCAACTGAATGATGCTGTCAACATAATGCTTTCCTTACAGGTCAGTGAAAATCACTTATTGATGCTCATTTTGAGGGACGAAATTGGTCTTAATGAGTTTTATATAACTGTGAATGACAAAATAGAGTAAAAACGGTGGATTAGCCGCATGGGAACCCGCAGGATCATCAGAATGGCTAGAGGTATCTTTTTATCCATTATATTCTATTTTGTGTTGTTCAAAGATGAAGCATGTCCGTTTTATAATCCAACATATTTATTTATTTTTCGTTGTAGATTCTCAATCCTACAGAGTTTTTTGCTGATATTGTCATTGAGCATGAGTAAGACTTTTAACATAATTAACTTTTTAATTAGGCGACCAATTTTACGAAACTTACAAATTTATTTGATTAGGTACGTTGAATGCACATCATCAGCAATGCAAGCCCTAGTTTTGTTTAAACAGTTATATCCCGGGCATAGGAGGAAAGAGATCGAAAGTTTCCTTACAAATGCAAGTGGATACCTCGAGACAATACAGATGCAAGATGGCTCATGGTTTGCTTCTGCATTTTGTATTTATATAATTGCAATTATTTTTTCTTGTTATTTTGCATTAAACTGTTTTTGGTTATTTTGGTAATTAGGTATGGAAATTGGGGAGTGTGTTTTACATACGGTACCTGGTTTGCTCTTGGAGGATTGACAGCAATTGGAAAGACGCATGAAAACTGTGCATCAATTCGTAAAGGCGTTCAATTTCTGCTGGAAACACAGCTAGAAGATGGTGGTTGGGGAGAAAGCTACAAATCCTGCCCAGAAAAGGTAAACAAGTATCTATAAATAACGATAATATACAAATAAAATGTAACGTAACTAAATATTGTCTGTGGTTCCTCAAAAAACAGAAATATATACCCTTAGAAGGTGGCCGGTCCAACTTGGTACACACTGCGTGGGCAGTGATGGGACTGATTCATTCTCGACAGGTCGGTTTATGTTTCAAAACTACAAATAATAATTACCGTTTTAGCTAATCATAGAATATTTTAAATAATTTGTTGAAATATACAGATGGAAAGAGATGCGACACCTCTACACAGAGCAGCCAAGTTGTTGATCAATTCCCAGTTGGAAACCGGTGATTTTCCGCAACAGGTAATTCAGATGGCATAAGAAGTTCATTTAAGAAAATATAATTAAAAAAAGGAAAATAGCAGTAATTATATAACATGTTCCGTTTTACTAAACAGTTAAGATAATATATGATGACAAAATACCTAATGCAGGAAATAGCCGGAGTCTTCATGAAGAACTGCATGCTACACTATGCGTTATACAGAAATATATACCCAATGTGGGCCCTAGCTGATTATCGCAAGCAAGTGCTACCAAAACTCAAGGACATCTAAAGCGAGCCGGTGATCAATTCAATTATTTCTATGCATATAAAAGATAAACGAAATAAATTATTATTCTCTTCACTATTTATCAAACTTTAAGCCACAACCGACTTCTCCAAGGATTATCACAAAAGAGGAAAGGATATTGAAAAGGGTAAAGAGGATACAAGGTGGTTGAGAGTGAAATGTAAACTAGCCTCCGTCTTTTTTGTATAATTCCATTTATTATATTCTGTTCCTGTGAGCGCTCGACCTTTATTCAACTTATGTAATTATACCAAGCCAAAATAAATAAATGAGTTATACTAAAAAAATCTCAAGTAATTGTGAGTGACTGATCAACACGAAATGAATTTGCATATACAATGATATTAATCATGTAACTAACTAATGAAAATAATCGATATGACACACAAACCTTAACATACTAAGATTGTTTAGAATCGTTGTAGACTGAAATATCTGAATAGAAAACACATGCCCCGAAAATTGACAAAGCACCTACAACAGCTGAAATAAAAGTAAGTACAGACACTAGTTTTGTGTGCTTCACAATTCCAGAAGGTACTTCCCATACAACAGAAGCGGAATTAGATCTAACACCATCATTGTTTGATGAAAAAATACAGCTTTCGTTATGAGAATTCCCTTCCACAGTGCAGCGTACAAACAAGTCAGGAAATCCAAATTTAACTCTCGTGTAACCATGTTCTCCCAAAGGCTGCAGAAATAAACATGATTAAATAAAAACAAACAATAGATCAAGTATGAAAATAAGATAAATATTACCGCATAGCGAGCATGCAGTGGAAGCTCAATCTTGAGTTCCCGCCCATTCTTAGGGCCCAAGTCCATATGAATCTCAACAACTGATCGATTTGCCCGCACAGTTGGTAACTCCAAATCGGTGTCCCCGAACGCAGAAGCGTCAGTAAACACTGCAAAAGTCGATGAAAAGAAACTTACTATAAAACATTGAAATAACCGTGCTACTAGAATACATTCAAGGGTCTGACAGTAATTTACCACCACGTTGTGTAAGATGTTGTAACTCAAATGGATCAGCAAATACTCCAGAAGGAAGTCTTTCAACGATTATGGCGTCACATGAGAACGAAGGGAGCTTAGATGAAACTTCTGGATGGTTTTCAATTTTAACAGATGAAGTTAGACGCCGGTGAGAACCTTCACCGCTTAACTGTCGTTGTAGAACCGATAGTTTTGGTATGAAATTATGTTTCATTTGAAACGTTTCACATAAGCCACTAGATAGGTCGTTGGATATGAAGTCTTCAAAAACCGAATCAACTAAGGTGTCATACTTCTGAAAGTATCCTTCTGTTATATATTTGCAGTCGCTAATACCAACAAGCAGTGTCAATATAATTCCAAATCTCACGTGCAGTGGGATTCGCAAACATTGATAATCCATCAAACAACTAACACGAAAAAACAAACAATATATCAAAACTACTATCCAACAAAAAACTTAACCGAAAACCGATCTTTTCACAAAATGTATCCTATCTATCAAATCATAAAGTATAACAACTGAAAGTAGTGATCAGGCATTTCATCGAACACCTTATGTGCAACTCTAAGTTTCACACCACTAACAATACAGTCATTAAAAAACCTAATAATATATATAATTAATTAATTATGCATAAAATATTAAAAAGATTAAATCTTTCTAAATTTAGAAAGTGATTAAGTTTACCTGCAAATGGGTTTCGTTAATTTCTGGCACAAAAAATATTTTTTTTCAAATCTGAAAATATGATTAGGTTCTTATTTTAGGGATAATAGCAAAAATAGTCCCTTAAGGTTTCCTAGTGTAAATAGAGAGCCTCTGGTTCTAAGAAATACAAATAGTGTCTTTAGACTAATTTTTTTCTTTTAAAGATGTAATTTATCGTTTTTTCTTGATAGTTTTGACTTAAAGAATATACTACTGAATCTAAAAAGTCATCTTCCATGTATGAGTACTTGTATTATTAGGACGGATGGTTACGATAATGGTCGTAATAGTGTATATGAACGATTAAATGATAAGTAAAAGGGAAATGATATGTGTTGCTAGCAGCATATATATAAAGAAATAAAAAAAAATTAGGATAATTTTTGTTTTGTCAAAAAGAAATTCCTACCTTATCGAACTATTGATGATGAAAGTTAACTAAAAATATCGACTTCCAGAAGTTTATTCTAGGTACAAAGCATATAAGAAAAACCTTCGAGTATTTTGAATCAAACCAATAACAGGTCCGAGTATTTTGGATCAAAATGATAAATATTTTTTGGTCTTGTCTACTGATTCTTACCTACCGTTTGATCAGTTTAAGTTGATAAATTACTTTGTCTACTTTCGTTACTATGCTATAATAAATACTCTACAAATAGTCTGAGAAAAATTGTTTCGAACAGGATGAAGCTAGAAACTGGTGGCAGATGCATCAAACTCAGCGACGTGGTGGACTGGTGGTGCCATGACAGCAGCAAGATGCTCAGTTCGGAATCAAGAAAACAGAAAATTGAGTGTGCGGAACTACCATGACACTTTAACATAACCAAAGAATCGCATATCATTTCGTATTTATTATTCAAGATAGAAAAGTTTACATCTTTAAACAGCTGAAACTTTCAGCTTATTCAACATCGCCAGTTTCACATTTAATCAAATAGAAAGAATCATAGCAAGAATCCATCTTTTCCGAGGATTCTTTGAAGTGGAATATTTATTTTTAACACTAGACTAAACTGCATTTTACCAATTTACCCTTTCTATAGAAGAGAACAAGTTGGTAAAATAGTGTGCAGATCCCTTTTTGCCTCTCCAACATCTGCTCAACAGCTGAAACCCGAGAAAGAAATTGAAGATAATTTGTAATTTGTACAGACTTCAAATCTCGAGAAGGGTTGTTCAGAACCGAAATTAAGTTAATAATTAAATCATGAATAAATTTCTATGCTGTCTTCTTCTTGCTTATCAGTGTAGGGGTAACAGATGCAATCCCAATGAGAAACAGTGTTCCTATTGAGTGAATGTCGTATAAGTCTCCGATTGATTGTAATTCTCCCAAAGTTATTCCCGCCTGAAAATTTAGTTAGAAGTCAAGTTCTATCATAAGCATAAACACCAAAAAACATAAAATCACGAAAAAGAATAATACCTTGACCGTGACATAAGCAGCCGGAATGAGCCCAATGGAAGTCGCGAGTAAGAATATATGATAAGGTACGTTTACTATTGGTGAAGCAACATTAATGAACATATTAGGCAGTGTTGGTGTCAACCTTAGGAAAAGCATGTAGTTTAGCAGCCCGTCTCTCCTTTTAGCCACCTAAGTAACCAAAACGAAATTCATCAATCGCTTAATCAGACAAAAAAAAAACTAAAGAAAAGTAACTGAAAAGGAAACAGGTAAAATGGGTCAAACAAACGTCACCCTAATTGTATCTATTTAAGCATTAAAACCTTCTAAGACGAAACTCAATTGGTTTATAAAAAAGTTGAAAAACTTTGGAGAAAACGTGTATTGGGTCAACCTGAACCGTTTCAACTTGTACAAAAAATTACATCTTTTGACCCGTTACCTGACCCGCCCAATCTGACAGCTCTAGATAAAGCGTTTGAGCCTTACCTGATCTTGGAAGAACACCAATTTATCAGGCCACAGAGACAAGATAAGGGGCCGTCCGATCAAATTAGACAGGAAGTAGCAGGAAGATGCACCTGCTGTAGCAGCAAATACAACAAGAGCTACACCTCTAAAGACCCCAAAAAGGGATCCCGCGAGCAGTGACATGAAAACAGTTCCCGGAATCATAAAAGTTTGCATAAAGATATAAACCGTGCAGTATCCCACTAAAACTTGGACAGTATAATCACTTGTATAACTCTCGAGATTATCTCTGCAAAAAAAATAAAGATCAAACATATTATTCACACGACTAAGAAATAACAAGTGGAAGTTTTAAGCTAATACTCCCTCCGTCCTAAAAAAAAATTGTTCATCTTTCTATATATGTTTGTGCCAAAACTATTGTCTTATTTCTAATTATAGATAGTTAAAATGTAGTAACTTCCTATTTTGCACTTAAATATTTTTAATTTTTCAAACTCCAAAAGTAAACAACGTCTTTAATGTATGGGCATAATAGGTAATCTAATGAAAAAACACTTCACTAACTAAATTTATCTTATTTCGGCCGTTTTTTGTTTCCAGACACTCTTTTTGAAACGAACGGAGTATAACATATATATTTGCTTAAATAAAAAATTTCCTATTGTAGGTTTTAAACACTTAATGAACATCATTATTTTCATATTATTAACGAATGTATTAATTATAAATGGAAGGTAAGTTATAATTCATTATAAACATCATAATATTCAAGTTGATTATATGTTTATTATTTTCATTTATGATGTTTATTTGACGCCAATATCAAAACCCATAAGTTTAATATATTTAATACCCTAACAACAAAAAAACATAACAATTTGACAGCCTAAAAAAAATAGTATTTTGCTAACCATAACTCCGTGCTATGGATAAGAAATTTAGACAAACATAACCGTGCATATAATATAATTATGTATCGGGGTTATATTTAGCAAAATCCATACAAATAAGAGGAAACAAACAGTATTAAACATAAATTAAATACTGACCTAAGGATATGAAGATCTGCAAGTGTTGTCGGAAGTTTTAGAAAACTGTAATCAGATTCCGGCAAGGTTACGTAAACTCCGATTAGACCAACGGCGAAACACAAAATAACACCAAATGCACCGCCAATTTCATAAATCGTTAATGGAAATTTTGCTGATTTTACCTCAATTTTATCATCGATTATCATTGTAGAATTTGTTTCAATATGTTTCATAATTTGATTAAAATTGAGAAGTGTAATTAATATGTGTTTTTGTTGTTAATTATCAGATATGTTTATGATCTATTATATGGTGGAATTATGATTATGA